>VZTD01000107.1:35275-110275 GCA_013397725.1 Rhagologus leucostigma | reverse complement strand
TGCCCTGGACCTTTCGCACGGCTGTGCCACCGTGCCTGGTCAGCATCCCCTAATCCCCCACCTGCTGCCTCGGGTCCGTCCGTGACCGCCCACCCTGCTGTGCCATCACGATTAATTAGTCAGGCAGACCAGGGAACTCATCCAGCTAAAAATAGCCCTTCTCATTTCCTTTTGCCAGCTTATTTTTCAGCCAGATCTGTCGCAGGTCTGGGGATTTGTCAGACCCCCAGATGTGGGGTGGTGGGTGGGGAGGAACTATTTAAAATGGGTTAAGAAAAGCGGGGAGCTGGACCCACCTTCATCCCTGGACAGCTGGGTGTCACCGAGCCAAGCATTTCGTGTCATTTTGCCCTTTTTCCTCTCCGGTACACGGGGAAATCTCTGTATGTGGGGAATTCCGCTCTGACACCATGGACGGAGAAGAGAAATGTCAAGCAGATGAGCATCAAATAAAAAACACCAGACCGATGGGCAGGGCAGAGAGATAAGAAAGATGGTATTTATTTGAACAGCCACAGGAAATCAGAGATTGAAAAATGTCTAGAAAAAAAAAAAAAAGCAGCAGCACATTTGGTTTAAAAAAAGAAAAAATCAGAGCATGCAGATGTTGGATACGTTTTCCAGCCAATCCCACCTGACCGTGCCCAGTCCCTCAGGGCCTCAACCATCATTTTTTGGCCTTGTCTCGAGGGTAACCCCCATTGGTCTTATTGAGTGACTCCATGCTGCCGTTGCCCGTGGCCACGCTGGCCAGCAGCCGCTCCACCTCCCCGGGCAGCATCTGCTTCTCCTCATTCTCCGTCTCCCGGTGGTAGAAATAGTTGAAGTTCGAGACGATGACAGGGACGGGCAGCGCGATGGTCAGCACCCCTGCGATGGCGCACAGAGTCCCCACGATCTTCCCACCCAGGGTGGTGGGACACATGTCTCCGTAGCCCACGGTGGTCATGGTGACCACGGCCCACCAGAAGCCGTCGGGAATGCTGGAGAAATGGGACTGCGGCTCATCGACTTCCGCGAAGTAAACGGCGCTGGAGAAGAGGATGACGCCGATGAAGAGGAAGAAGATGAGCAAGCCCAGCTCCCGCATGCTGGCCTTGAGGGTCTGCCCCAGGATCTGCAGCCCCTTGGAGTGCCGGGAGAGCTTGAAGATGCGGAAGACCCTGACGAGGCGGATGATCCGCAGGATGGCCAAGGACATGTTCTGCTGCCCGTTGAGTTCGCTCTGCTGGATCAGCTCGGTGGTGAGCGTCACGAAGTAGGGGATGATGGACACAATGTCGATGATGTTCATGATGTTTCTGAAGAACTCGGTCTTGCTGGGGCACACGATGAACCGGACAAAGAGCTCGAAGGAGAACCAGACAATGCAGGCGGTCTCTATGACGAAGAAAGGGTCCGTGAAGGTGCTGTGGGCCAGCAAGGTGTCTGTCACATTCCTAGAAAGCTCCTCGGTGGACTTAAACTCCCTCTCCTCCCGGAACTCCGGCAGGGTCTCCATGCAGAAGATGATGATGGAGATGACAATGACCAGGACAGAGACCAAAGCTACACCTCTGGCTGCACTGGAGCTTTCGGGGTACTCGAAGAGCAGCCAGAACTGCCTGTGAAAGTCATTGGTGGGTAAGAGGGTCTCAGGATCCTTGATGAACCCTTCATCCTCCCGGAACTGGTCCATGGCTTCATCACCCAGCTCATAGAAGGTGATTTCATCAGCAAAGACGTCGATGGGGACGTTGGCCGGGCGCCGTATTTTCCCCCCAGACTGGTAATAGTACAGGATCCCATCAAAACTGGGCCTGTTCCTGTCAAAGAAGTATTCATTCCTCATGGAGTCGAAGTAACGCATCCTCTTTTCCGGGTCCCCAAGCAAGGTCTCGGGGAACTGGTCGAGGGTCTTGAGCCGCGTCTCAAACCTCAGCCCAGCGATGTTGATGATGACTCGTTGGTCCCCCTCATCCATGCCCACCCTCTCCCCCACCAGGTGGTCGCTGAACTCAGTGGAGAACCTGGAGAAGATGGTCTCATTGTTGGCGTTCTCGCTGTTGATGAGGATCCGCAGGTTGGACAGGAGGTTGGTGCAGCTGGGGTGGCCTTTCCGCGACTGCCCGGCAGGGCTGAGGTCGTTGGAATAGCAGGGATCCTCCACGATCTGATCGGCGTTGTCGAAACTGACCAGTGCCACCTCCATCTCCTTCCAACTGGCCACGTCCATCATACACTAATCAGCTCAGCAGCAGAAATCCCCGCAGCGGACGCCGGCTGCCCGCGTCTTTCCCACGCTAGGAGGATCTGCAAGGGACAGGGACACAGAGCTGAATTGTGCAAATGCATCACTCGGCTGGGCTGAGCAGAGCAAACAAACCCGAGGTCACACAACCCTGCTTTGTTTTTTAATGGAAACATTAATGCCATTGACCAGTGAAACGACTTCCAGAAAGTTGTTCATCTTTGGATCCTGCAAACCCTTTTGGCACGGCTTTGTCATTGTTAAAGCTCCCAAAACCACCTCCAGAACTCAAGGATGAAAGGTCAGGCAGCAGCAGATGGGGGTGAATCCAGGTGTCCCACCCAGCCTTTCCCCGGTGATCCCAGAGAAAGGGGTCATTTCATCCATTTCCAGGGGCGGATCCGAAGTTCAGAGCAGGATTTGGAGGTTTTAAACACGGCTGTCTCTGTTAAGAGCAGCCCTTGATCCAGGTGGGAGAGGCATTGGGTCAAACCCCAGGAGGTCCTGGGCAAGTTGCATTTGGGTCAGCCAGTGTTTGGAAACAATTCCCAAAGCAGGAACCACACTGGAATTTGGGGAGTGCAGCCCAGGAGGAAGCAGGCCAGGAGGAGAAATGTCCACCAGCCTTGGAGAACCCCTTTGCGAAGAGGGGTTGGAACAGGACCCCTTGTCTTGACCCAGACCTTGGGGCGGGCGGAGGACTGGGTGATGTCCTCCGGAGCTCTCCTAGTCCTCTTCCACAACAGACCCGACATTCCCAGCCCCAGGAAGAAGCTCAGGACTGAGCACTCGGGTTGTGGAGAGCACCTCTCGGGCCATGGGGTGGATTATTTCCCAGAGCAGCTCTGTGAGGCACTCAGGAACAGCCACCGTGTGCCCAAATATTCCCGGGCACATCTCCCCACACACCACCGACATCGTTCTGAACTCAGCAAAGTCAAAGAGGAGCTCAGGGACCAGGCCAAGTCACGGAGCTGGGAAATTACCTGTGCTGCCTCAGGGAGAAGCACAGAGAGAAATTAGGTGTTAACAGGGAACGCTTCTGCGGAGATTCACCCCAAAATGAACTTTCCAAGTAAATTCAACGCCCCGATTGATTTCCCCTCCAAATGTATTTTCCAGACATGAGACACCACAGGAGGACACGTGGAGCTGCTCTGCGTGACCGCTGCTCACCAAGGGCACTCCGGCTTTCTTACCCAGCCAACTTCAGCGGGAGGGAGACAAAAAATCCGAGTGCCCTCAGCTGCCAGGAATAGCAACACAATTTAGGCCACGGAGCAGCAGCAGCGGTGCCGGGGCTGGTCGTGTGGTGAGGATGGTCCCCAGCGCAGGGTTTGCTTCCCAGTGCTGGGCAGGGACCCATCCCCCCGTGGGGCCTGAGCTGCTCCCGGTGCCTCGACCTCCCTCTTTCACTGGAGTAATTTGGGGCGATGAAGGTTTTGCCTCCCTGGAAGCAGATGGATCCATCCTCGCTGACACACAGCTGGGAAGGCGGGTAGGACAAGCCAAAATCCCAAAGCTGTTGCAGAAATGGGTATCAACATCCCGGCTTGCTGCAAATCCTCTCTCTCCTCCTCTCAGCTTTGCAGCCCCGGCAGCGGAACTTCATACAGGACCCAGCATCCCTATCCCAGACAAGGCTCAACCTCACTCTCTCCGCAGTGGAAGAGATTCTGGATGTGGGGACAAATCCTACAATTCATCATAAGCTATTTACGGACTGGGTTTCTTTGCTTAAAGTAAACCTGCAAAGCTTGGCTGTTCTTAGAAATCCATCCCTACAGAGCTGCTTCAGGCTGGTTTTTTGCCAAATTTCCCACTTGGGGACATGTAGAGGGGAGTGGTTGGGGCAAGGGACACAGCTGATGCCTGGAGGAAGCAGCAGCAGCAGCGCAGTTGTGTCCCCAAAGTGACCTCAGGCAAAGCTGAGGAGCCCCAAGGGCTTCAAACCTGAGTCCTCCAGCCCCAGCCATGCCCAGCTCAGACATGCCCAAGGTCTCTGTGGGGCTGGGTTCATCCCAGGCTGGACAATTTGGTGGCTTTGTGAGAAGCTGGTGCTGGCAGGATGATCTGTGGCATCAGAGCAGCACCCCAGAGCTGAGGATAAGCCTGGTTTCAGGAGCATCGGGAGGCCTGCAAAGGAGTACTGCAACAAACCCGGCCCAGATAAAGCTCTTCTGAATCTTTCAAGGGGAAAAACAAATATTAAAGGAAAGAGGAAAAGCAGTACACATCATTCCCGTCTTGCATTCTTGTGTTTTCTTAATATAAATCCCAAGCTGATTTTTAAATCAGAATAAAATAAAGTTTGAATCAGAGTTTAGTGTTCAGCAGCAGGGTGAGCTGACCTGACCCACCACACCTCCAGCCTGGGGGAGAACCCAGACGGGTCCACACATCCGGGAACTTCTCTTGGCAGTGGAACAGAGTCGAGCAGCTAAAGCTGACCATGAAATTCCCAGAATCACAGAACAGGCTGAGTTGGAAGGGACCCACATGGGGAAATTGCATCCCGAGGCAGCACCGTGAGGTGACCTCAGTGTTTTGAGCATTAGGAGAGCTTGGCTCTCAGCACTGCATGCTGGGCAAGAAGGTTCCCCAGCCCCGGCTTGGAGAGACATCTGATTTGTGGCTGCAGAAGAAATTGTGATGTGCTGAAATCTGCCTTTGCTCCGGAGCCTCCGTGAACATCGAGCTGAGCCCCTCCAGCATCGTCCCTCCTGGGGAAACTGAGGCACAGAGCTGTGACAGGACCATTCACATGTCATGGTCGGGGCTGGGAGTGGAAAGTCGGGCTCATTCTCCCCTCTGGGACATGCAAAGGAGCTTTTTAGCTCCATTCCAAGCCCTTGGAACAGCTTCCCATGGGATGCAGGGCTCTGAGGTTCCTTTCCTTGCCTCAAAGCCCCAGAACATGCTGATGTCTGTCTGTCCCTGTCTCTGGAGGGAGGTGCCCCGCCTGTCCCCAAGCCCCCAAACCACCTTATCTGTCTCACTTTTAACTAAGACCAAAATTAACGGCGCATCCCAAAGCCACGAAACATTGTCCCTGAGCTTTGCACCGTGCTCCAGGCTCCAGCCGAGGCTTGAACTAGAAAGTTGCCTCGTTTTTTCCTCCTAAATCACCCAACATCTGCTTCTCAGAATCTGATTAACTAATATCCTTCAGCGGAAATCCCTGCCTGTGGAAAATCATAATAATAATAAAAAAACCACGCGAGGGAGAGTGACGGTGAAAGAGAAAGGTCATTTTGAGGAAGAGTTTGTGTTTTACCCAGCACATCCCCAGTGAATCGGGGCTGTGGTTTCCACCAGGCTCTCTGCATCCAGTGAAACATCCCCGCCTGCAGTCCCCTACTCTTCCTCCTCCTTCCACCACCCTCACACTCCTGCGGCGAGCAATGCCCGTTTCCAAGGTTTTTCCAGATTATTGGAGATTTTGAGCCTCTTCTCATCCGTCCTCTCCCCTCCCCATCATCCCTGAGTGGGATGAGGAAGGAGCAGATTCTTCCCGCTGCCCACCCACGCCAGCGCCTGCAAGGACTTACCTGGACAGGGCACGGAAGCGCCAACGCTCTCTGCATCTGGGAAGAGAGTTATTAAACACACATAGGGACGTGTGGGGAAAGCGGAGACCAAAGAAAAGTCCTGCCATACCCTGGAAAGGTGCCCTTGGGATAACGCGGGCAGTGTCACTTGAAAGGCTCCTCTCCCTTTGGTTCAGCGGGGACTTGGCAGCCCCGCGAGCCGGGGCCGGGCTTTGGCAGGCGCGGCCGCAGGATCCGGCAGCGTGCGGAGCCCCGGCCCCGCCAGCCCCTGCCAGCCCTGCCATCAGCCGGGGCTCCATGGGGAGAGCGGCCGCTGGAGTGCCGGGGACACCCTCTCCCCACGCCCCCACGCCCCGGGAGGGGGGACCCGGGCACCCACCTCCTGCCCCCAGCCGCCGGCGGGCGAGACGGGGGAGGACGTGCCCTTCTGGCGGATGCCACCTTTAATCCCCGGTAATGCTCCGGATGGTCCAGCGCGGACAACTCTTGTCCGTGACGTGGCGAGGTCTGAGCTGGTCCCCGGGAGGGAGGCGGAGAGGGGGGACGGGGACCCGCACACCGCTGGCACCGGCAGAGAGACTTACAGCAGGGGAAAGGGCTCTTTTTAGTATGAATATAAAATAACGGCATTAAAAAGAGGAGGGGAGGGGAAAGCCCAAGGGTTGGAGCATCCCCCGCTGCCCACCTACCTCTCGCCTGTGGCCGTGGGGACAGCGGGCGCCTTTCCAGGACGGGACGGCCACAGTGCCACCACCACCACGTGGGACACCGCCGTCCCCGCCCCAGGGTGGCTGGGACCAGTTGCAGCAGCGGGTACAGCTGGCACAGCCCAGCAAAGGGCATCGGTGGGGGACGAGGGAGAGGAGGGACGTGGCCCTTCCTCGCGCCTGGACGCAGCTGGATGCTGGCTCCGACCCCAGCGCCACTGGGCTTGTCACCTCCAGGAATTAATTAATTAATTAATAAATGAGCACCCTGGGTGGAGGGGACCGGGCAGGTTGGCACGAGTCATTAAAATAACTGGGATTTTTGTTTTCTTTCCCTGTTTTTTGATTTCTTTCCATTCCAGAACTTGCCGTGCTCACGGCCATCTCGCCTGGGGTGCTCCGGAGTGGTTTCGTCCCTGTTGGCCTCACCCGGGGCTGGATCTCACCTCTCCCTTTACCCACGTTACCTTCCCACCCTCCTCTTCCTCCTCCACCTCCTCCTCCCCCTCGCAGGCAATGAGGGAAGGCACATTTCTACCCGCAGGCTTCAGCCTGAATTCCTGAATTCCTCCTCGGTGACGTTCCTTTGCTCTTGAGGGACCCGGTCACCTCGATTTCCCTCCCTCCAGCATCCTTTTCTGTCCTCGGAGCTATTTCTCCTCTCATGGCGTTAATGAGCACATTAAACCTCCCTGTCCCGGAGGAGAGCCCGGCTTGGAGCCGGCTTGGAGCATCTTGCAGACATCTCCAGCCTTCTGGGATGGAAAGGGGACAGGAGATTATCCAGACCTTTGATCAGGTCCTTCAGGGCGGCTTTATCATTTTACACACCGTTTCTCTACCCCTGTAGATTACAGTCCTTAAATTTCCCCTCATCCCACTGAGGGCATCTATTAACAAAAAGGAATTCAATCGATATTCCTGGCACCTAAATTCAGTTTGTGTCCATCTCCCCTCCAAACCCAGCTCTGGAAGGGCTTTGACCTCAGCGTGATGGGGGCTGTAGGCAAAATCTGACCTCTTTTGGTGGTTTTTTTTTTCCCAAAATCTGTCTGGAACTAACCGGGGTCGCTTCCTGCACCCGGTAAAGAGCAGCTGCGGCTGAGGGAAATGCGGAGCGTGAGAAGCATCCAGAGGGGCCG
Source organism: Rhagologus leucostigma (assembly GCA_013397725.1). NCBI lineage: Eukaryota > Metazoa > Chordata > Aves > Passeriformes > Rhagologus > Rhagologus leucostigma. The sequence continues at coordinate 102,645 of VZTD01000107.1, read as the reverse complement.
AAGATGCGGTTTGTGCTGGGGCTGAGGAGCTTTAGCAAAACCCCCCTGATAATGGGGATATCTCCGGAGTGAAAGCGGTGCTGTGGTCCAGGGGAGACGGGAACGGGGGGAGATACCCGGAATGACATCACTGCCTCCAAAAATCGGGGCAGTTACACAACTCCCTCATCTCCGGGGAGTTCGGCTGCACCCCGGACACCCTCGGGAAAGTTCTGCCTTTGTTTCCAGCCAAGGTGACTTTAAACACCCTCTTGGCTCTCAGGATTTCCATCCCCGCTCCAGCCAGGCTGCCCCAGGCACTCCTCCGGCGCTTCTTTCCCTCTAATCCTCTGCTCCTGGAATCACCAGCTCTGCTGGGATTTATCCCACAGACAAATTCGGCCCCGAGGGTGTCCTGCATCCGGGATGGAGCAGAACCCAACGAGCCCTGGTACAGGATCGCTGCTCAGCAGCTCTGCACGCACAGCTCTGACACCGGAGGGGACATAAAACACCCCCGAGCCTGTCCCGAAAGAGAGAGGGATTAGCTGGCAAAGGAGGAATTCTTGGCAGCAGGTCCCTGAGTTATTGTTTGCACAGGGAGCTTAATTTTCCCTGTGGGAAAAGGCGCAGGAGACCGAGCAGCTCATCCCAGCCGCTCCGCTTTGATCTGGCGTGGGATGAGGCGGAGCAGGGAACAAGGAGGAGGCTGGAGGGGTCCCGCAGGTCCCGTCCCGCACTGGAACGAGGCAGTGACACTTTATTCGCTTTTCCCGAATTCTCTGAGCCCACAGAGGCTCCTGTGAACTCTGCGTGGGCCGAGCTCCGCCGTGCTCCGGCTCCGGTCCGCGGAGCAGCTCAGGGCAGTAATGAGCCCCCGCTAATTGTCCTCTCTTTGCCGCGCTAATTACCTGGGGTTCAGTAATTCCAGCCCCGCGGCTCTGGGATGGAGCTCAGGTGGCTCCGCGGCGTCTCCACCAAGGGAATTTTTCTTATTTCTCATCCCAGCTAATTGAAGCGCCCCTCAACTAACAGCGGTCCCCCAGCATCAGGAGGGCTGGATTTTGGGGGGGCGTGCAATTCGTAAAACCACAACCCAGACCCTTCAACGCCCTCGATTAGGGCTGGGTTATTAGTATTCGAGCTCTGATTCGGGCACGGAGCGTCCTTGGGGGCTTAGTGAGGTGCCCTGGGCATCTGGCGCTGATGGAGCAGGGCAGGAATCATCCCGGGAAGGAAAACACGGAGCTCCTGGGTTTGCTGCTGGGGGAGACGCTGCGAAAATTTGCGGCTCGTCCTCCTCCTCAGGAGAGGTGTTTGCAAATTGAACTCTTTAGATTCCAAGCAAATGTGTGCAGCTGTGAGGGGATAAGCAGGAGGGGAGATGCTGGCAGTTTATGAATGATAAAAATACAGGAAAGAATAATTCAGATCTTCCAGGGGACGGTGGGGTCTGGCAAAAGCTGCCTCTGCTTTGGAGCCCTCACTGTGGGAATAGCGGAGAAACAGGAAAGAGGCCAAAATATACCGAAATATTGGTGTGGCTCAGAGCAGTCCCAAGGTTTCTCCGGCCCCAGGAGAGCCCAGGGCTCAAGAGCAGCCAGATCTGAAACCTCTTTGCTTTTAAAAGGAGAGGTTGAAGTTCGTCTGTGGCAAGGGGGAGGGCAGGATGAGCCTCAACATTTACACAACACAAATTGTCTTTAAACTGAGAGTAGGTTCAGATGAGGTATTTGGGACAAATTCTTCCCTGTGAGGGTGGGGAGGCCCTGGCACAGGGAAGCTGTGGCTGCTCCATCCCTGGAAGTGTCTGAGGCCCGATTGGACGGGGCTTGGAGTAACCTGGGACAGTGGAAGATGTCCCTGCCCGTGGCAAGGGTGGGACTGGATGAGCTTTAACATCCTTTCCAACCGAAACCATCCTGGGATTCCATGAAATTGCACCAAGAAGCAAATTATGAGCCTGAGCGAGCAGCCACCAACTCCCACAGGCTACTTCCAGCTCCGTGCCTCAGTTTCCCCAGGGCTCTGGATGTGCCACACAGCCAAGCAGGAGCTCTCCAGGAAAAGGTGCACATGAGGAAGATCCCCAGCTGGATTCCCAGTGCTGGGATGGAGTGTCCACCCCTGCTGACCCCACGGCAGGCAGAGACGTGTGCCCAGCCAGACCCCTACAGCCCTCCCCACTTTTCATGCCTCCTTCTGATTTTTCCACCCGTATTTTTTTATATTAAAAAAATCAGATTATCAGAGAGCTCAGTACATACAGTACATGCCACGAGACAGATGAAACCTTTCTTATACCCAGCCATGGAGTCCAAAATTAATCAGCTATGGATTAACCGGGTCAGGATGTAATTTAATAACCAGCGAGGGCGAGTTCCTGCTCGGAGGGAGCCGGCGAGGTCCCGCTCCGGGTGTGCCATGAAAGCTGCCACAGCCCAGCACAGGTAGCAGGAAAACACAGATGGGATGAAATCAGCCCTGCGGTGGTGCCGGCTGCTCAGCGAAGGGACAGGGACAGGGACAGGGACAGGGACAGGCACAGCCTGGGACCGGGCCAGGCTTGGCTGCAGCTGAGCCCTCCTCATCTTCCCTGCGCTCCGAGCCGGGGTTTAGCCTGATTCAGGAAAAGATTTAAATGGATTTTTGGCTGTGAGGTGCTGCGGTGGCTTTTTGGGGATGCTGAGCGGGCTCTTTGGGGGCCGGGGTCTGGTCCCCGCTGGGATTCACGGAGCAGTTGCTGCTGCAAAGCGTTGGGCACACTTTGGGAAGCGGCTGGTGAACGCGGACACAAAGCGCTTGGAAATGCTGTGATCAGCCTGGGCCGGCAGAGGTGTGAGAAAGGGGGTGCGTGGAGTGACCTCTTCCCTCCGGAGCATCCCGGCTCCTCCCGGGCGCCTGGCTGGGGCCGGCAGCCATCCCCCCGCTGCCACCCTCCTGCTTACTGCCCTGTAACACGATAAAGAATTCGATCCCGGATCGATGGGAAACTTTCCCAGTCTGTCCCAAGGTGCTGGGGTAGAGGCAGAGCCGCCCCCTCCACCCCCGCCCCCAGCCCAGCACCCAGAGCTCGGTGCCGTCACCTCAGTCTGCTCCTAGGGATGAACGGATGACTTTGTCCCCCCTCAGAATCTGCACTGGCAGCAAACCCCGGAGGAGGTCGGCGGCCGGAGCCAAAAACGGAGAGAAGGTATAAATGGAAAGCAATAGGAAGCCGCTAATCGGGTCAGACGGATCCTGCATCGATCCCGATTTCTGCAACAGCAGCACTAAAAGCAGCCGGTGGCAGGTTTGGGGTCCCGGTGTCGCTCCGGGCTTGCGGCTTCGTGTGCTGAGCCAGAGCCACTGCAGAGGTCAGGGCAGCCCCCAGCCCGGCCCGGCAACCCACACCCCCACGGCCCCGCGGAAGAGGACACGGGAATTCGGACCCGCAGTAAGTGATAAAGACTTTAAGTGACCGAGGTGATGCCAGCGGGACCCTCTGACTCCCGGTAACCCCGGGGTTCCTCGCAGCACTCACCCGGTGCTCAGGAACGCTTCACCCTCCCTGCTTCTCCAAGGACAAACTAAACTTCCCCCCTTGTCGCCACCACCCAAAAAACACCCACCAAAAACAGAAAAGCAGCCCCCGACTGCCCCGAACCCACCCGCCAAACTCTCCTCTCCTCTGCCCCCAAACTTCCCCGGGCCACGACGGCAGCTGAGCCCAAGAGGGGAGCAACAAACCCGGCTTTGGCATCGTCCTCATCCTCCTCCGGCGTGCGGGGTGCGCGGTGCCCGTGCTCCCATCGCCGCCTCCTCGGCTGCGCCGGCCGGGGGCTGCCCGGCGGAGCTGCCCCTCCGCCTGTGGCGGGCAGCGCTGGGATGCTCCAGCCTCTCCTGCGGAAAGGCGATGCCGGTACCCACGTGAGCCCGGTGGGACTCCTTGCCCTCATTCTCCTTGTGCCTGAAATGGGTTTTCGCTCCCTCGCTGGCCCTGCCCGGCAGCAGCGGCGGCATGCAGGACTCCGACCCACCTCTTTCATGTCTGCAGAAGTGTCTGGGGCCTTTGCTTTCCGAGCGAGGGTGAGGAAGGAGCTGCGTAGAGCAGAAGAAGAGGAGGTGATGCCCAGATGTGACCCTTTCTGTCCCCTCCACGCAGAGCTGCTCGCTGGGATGCTCTGCCACGCGCAGCCGGGACAGGGACCACAGGGACCTGGTTCTTCTGCATCCACAGAGGGAAAAGCTGGAAAAACAGGAGCCTCCAGTGCTCCCAGTGCCAGCACGGACACACCGAGCACCAGCCAGGTGGAGGCACCCAGGGTCCCTCCAGCCCTTTGTGCAGGCACTTCCTCACCTGGGCCTGGTTTTTCCCCGGTACACAGGAAAATGCTCTGTCCCCGGGAGCCTGAGACCGACATCACAAGAGCTCCCGAACTGCTGAAGCTTCGGGAGCAGGAGCTGCCTCCCCGGGGCTTTTCCCACACTGGTTTTCTGTGGCCAGGGGGAGTTGTTCCTGCATGAGCCCCGTGGGGGTGTCACACCTCGATGGACAGCTCCGGGTCCTGGCTGTGCCTTCCCTCAGGCCGGAGCAGCTCCTGGCAGGTGCTGGGCAGAGCTCTGGATGTGGCCACAAACCCCTCCGTTATTCCAGGGATCCATCGGGACTGTGAGCATCACCCACCACCCCTGCTTCGGGCAGCCCAGCTGCTGTTCCAACCCTCTGCCTGTTTTCCCAGCAGGATTTAATGAAACCACAACAATTTCCTTTTCCATGTATTCCCCCAGGGAGCTCTGCCTTCCTTCCCTGCCCCAAAACCTCCCAAGCAAAGGCAAAAAACATCACTCTGCAGAGGGATTGGACACACAGGAATGGGGGAGCACCAGCCCGGGCATTTCCTGACTGACCTCCAAAAGTCATCTGCATCCTGAATCCTCCTGCCAGCATCTTGGGATGCGGAGCTTTTCCCTCAAGCTTTATTCCAGCCCGTGTAATTGGGGCAGGTTTCCATGCTGTGCCGCTGAACTGGGATAGGAAATTATTGAGATCAGCCTGCACCGAGCCCTTCCAGAGGCATCCTGGCAGTGGGGTGTGCAGAGCTGGGGTCTCCCAGAGGTACTACTCCAGAGAAAGCCCAAGGAAATTAAAAGAATCCTGGAAAATCAGATCTGGAAAATCTTCCCCCCCACAGCTGTGGAAAAAAGATCTCAAAAAAAAGAAGCAAAAAGCTGCCCCATGAGTCCCTGGCAGCCCCAGGCTCCTCAGGCCAAGCTGGAGCTGATTTTGCCTCAGAGCAATTTCCCAATCTCCTTCCCACGACCTTTACAAACAGATACAGCCCAGGACTCACAGCTGCCCCGGGATGGGACGTCCTGGTCCCCATTCCACACCCAGGGCAGAGCCACAGTTTTCCCAGCTGCGTTCCAGGAGCTGAATTCCATCTTGGGATGCAATGGGAAATCAGTCACAGGGCACGGACACGGAACCTTGGCCATAAAAGCCGCAGTTTTGGGGTTGGGGAGATGCAAAGGGAATGGCTCAGCCTGGGAACCCCAGTCCTCTCTCTCTGGGAGTCAGCAAGACAATCATTTTTTCCCCATTAAAAATTCGGCTTTATTGGGTTGAGGCTTTGTTTGGCTGGAATTTCTGCAGTCTCTGGAGATTGTCCCCTGCTGAGGCCGTGAAACTCATCACACATCAAACACAGACCAGTCCTTACGGGGTAATTCTGGGGTGGTGCTTGACTGGACCTGACCCCAACACTGACCAAGGAAAGCCTCTGATCCCTCCGAGCTCTGCCACCCATCCCTCACCCCAGTGGCCGGTTTTCCATGGACTTTTCCATCGGTACTTGGAGGATGGAAGCGTTGGTAGAGCAAGCAGCGAGCACTGAGCCAGCACCGGGACTGGCTCCTGCAGTGCCCCGCGGGACCAGGGAACACAACCCGAACCAGACTCTCAGAAAATCACGTTATCCTTCACCACTAAACACAAACTGTACCGAATCCATGGAACCAGCAGCAGTTTGGGCCCAATATTCCCATTAACCCTCTCCACACCCTGCTCTGTGCCACTGGGGTCAGCACTGTGCAGTGGGGATTCCCACATTCCCTCCTTGGGACCACCTAAAATGTCCCTCTCATTCCCAAGCCAACCTAAAAAGAGGCATCCCACTAACCATTATTATTCTTGCGGCCTGAACCTGACGTCATCTTTCCTGCATCCCATCCCCTCCCAGTTTAATTCATTCTGACAAAACGGATGCTCCCAGCACTGTTTCGGAATTTAAGTGACTCCTTGGCAGCCACGGATTTCAGCCTGTCAGAAATCCTGATGGATTCTTTCACTCCAGTTCCTCACGGTTTAGTCAGAGCAGGCTGAAGGCAACCAGGATTTCCTCGGAGTGTTTGGATGTCTTCACTGTCCCTTGCACATGCTCCCATAAAGCAGATTGCAGCAGCTGAGGCTTTTCTAGTGCAAGCCTTGCAAAACATTCAAACCCATTAAAAAGATCACAGCCAAAAGTAACCACTTTATTTAAGTCTTGGAAGAGAAAGAGGCTGCGAATGCTCAGAGCACAGAGTGTCTCTGTCTGGGGTCGGGCACAGACCCAAGAGCAGCCAAAACTCCTGTAATCAGCACAAGTTGGTCTAAAACCACGAGCCCAGCACCAATTTAGCTGGAGATAAAATGGAAACCTTTTCAACCGGGTGATTCTCCCACATCCTACTGACAATAAAGTAAAATAAGCGGCTTAATATAGGTGGGAACCTTCCCAGCTGGGTGTTGGGCTCGGCTGCATTTCCATTCTCTCACCAATGGTGTCGGCAAGCACAGAAAACACAATAAAACCGGTGACTCACCCGCAGCCCCGCTCAGGCAGCCCAGGTCACAGCCCTTCCTCGGGCAAGAGGAGGATCCCGGGGGTTCTGGACATGGCAGGTCCCCGCGCGTCTCTGGCACGCAGGTAAGGATTAGAGTTTGTGTCAGGAAAGACTCAGATTCGGAAATCCAACACCCCAGTGAAACCCTACCTCGCCTCGCTGTCCTTGGATTTAAAGGAAACACGGGGAGAAACGCGGTGCCGCACACAGGGCTGCGGGGCAGCTTCGCACACGGGGGAAACGCTGCCCCGAACCACCCCGAACCCTCCAGCGGCCAGCCCCGAGGGAGGGGCTGTGCCTCCCAGAGCCCAGCTCCCAAGCCGAATCCCCCCAGTGACCCCTTCAGTCCCCGGGAGCAGATTTATCCCGTTGTTGCTCCACGGGCAGGACACTCAGGGAGGGAGGGAGTCCCCTCGGCACTGAGGGTTCCCCACCTCAGCAACGCCTGTTTTAAGAAGCAACATTTACCTTTTAGGACCAAACGGCACCCAAGTGTCCAGCACCTGCCCAGCTGTGGGCTGCAGTCCAGGCCCTGGGTCCCACCAAGGCCTGCTCCTCCCTCAGCGGGGGCTGCACGGCTTTGGGGTTGGCTCCTGGCCTCCACCTCTTCCCTGTGCAACGCTTTAGGGACATGAGGCCAAAACTTTGGGGACCGGTTGGCTTGAGCCCTGTCTGTGTCTTGGGAGGCCCTTGGGAGCCTTTCAGGGCATTTCCAGGAGATACTGAGCACCCCACACCGTGGGGACCAGGAAAAGGGGTCCTGCACTCAGCTCGGAGCCCCGGGCAGTGCTGGGGAAGAGGTGACAAACCCTGAGGATGCAGAAGGGTCTTCCGAAAGACCCACCTCATTCCCTGAGCACAAAGAATGAGCTGTAGGAGATTTTGGCTGCTCTGGTGGCTCCTTCCAAGCCTGTAGTACAGTGTCCTGGTCAGCTTTATCCCAAGAATAATGTGTAAAACCCATCTTCTTCTGGCGGAAGAGGATGGGAGGAAGGTACAGGCTGGAGGCTGCAGCATGGCCATGAGTTTGCAGACCAGCCTGGGTGGGTCTCCCCCACCTCTCCTTGCCACGCTGAGCTGACCAACACCTTGGTGTTCAGTATCACAGCCGGTCCCACAGAAACCACGGACAGCAGCTGGTGGAGGACAGCTCCATGGCTTGGCCGTTCGGCTTTAACCCGACTCAGGAGGAAGCCCCAGAGTCCAACCTCACCCTTCAAGCTCCAGCCAGGGCCGTGCAAGCCCAGCACCCTCGGAGGTGGGACTGCCTTGGGTATTTCCCAGAGGCTCCTGTTACACCGCAATGGGAATCTCATTAATTACTCGTTCCTCTGAGTGCTGGTAACGAAGGCCCAGGACACATCAAGAATCATGTTCGCATGGCAAGTGGCACAGGAACAGCCCCGGAGGGTGATGCTCCACAGAAAGGCCTGAAGTTGTTACAAGCGCGTCAGGAGACTTGATACAAAGGGCCGGCTGATTAATAGCTAATGGGGGAATGAATTATGCACCCACTCGGCTGGGTTGGGTTTCTCCCTCCTCACTGAGCCCTTACACCCCCATCACCCCCCTGCTCTCTGCCTTCTGTCCCGCTCGGTTCTTTCTTCTCCCTGTTTTCGTACTTGGCAGGATTTAACGTGTTCGCCCATCACCAAAAGCTTCAAAGCCGAGTCCAGCCCGTCCCAGGGTGATGCCAGAGCAGGACAGCGCACCACCCTGAGCCCTCTCTGAGGAGGGTTGGATGCTTCCCTCCTCGCAGCAGGGCTGCTCCCTCTCCCAGAGACCCTTGATGCCCTGGAAACCCGAAAGAGAAGCTCCAGGCAGCAAAACAAAAGCTTCCCACCGCGGCTTTCTGCAGGACGTGCCGTGCCCTGCCTGCCATCTGCCCGGCCCGGAGGGAGCAGCCCGAGCTGCCCGTGGCGAGGGCGGCCAAGCGCCAGCAGCTCCCCGCCGGACACGCTCCAGCGGGTCCCTGGCAGGCAGAGAGGGACGGGAAAAGCCGGGAGAGGGCGTGAACTGAGAGAAAAAACCTTCTCCGTGCGTTGGGACTTTGGGTTCACAGCACCCCCAAAGTCCAGAGCAGGAGAAGGGAAAGCTGAGATTAACTCGGTGGAAGGAGGTTCGGGGATCCCCCCGTTCCCTGCGCGACTCCGCCGCCGCCCCCAGCGCTGCCCAGCCCGGGGAGGGCACGGATCTGCCTTGCCGGTGCGTTTCCAGCTGGGATATCGCAGCAGCTGCTGGGGCTGCCACCCGCTCCTATTTCAGCCGGGACAGCAATTCCCCTCTCGCCTTCCCGAGCCCCGTTTCCCTTCTGCTCTGCGGGCAGCGCTCTGGTATCCGCCTGACGCTGAGCCAGCGCGGTCCTTCCCGGCAGCGGCTCCCTCCTGAGCTCGAGATCCCGGCCGTGAGCCCACACGCAGTGCCAGAGGATGTGCGAGCGTGAGTTTCGTCAGACAGCTCGGATCCCACCTCCGCCGTGCCTCGGGGCTGGCTCCCGGCGGCCGCAGCAGCGCGGAACGTGCGGGATGCTCACACGGGTGAACTCCCCGCTATCGCCCGGAGCTGGGGATTTCGGAGAGGTCTGAGGCACAGCCACGTCCCCCGAGCGCAGAGGAGGTGAAGGGCGTTTAGGGCAGGGCCAGGAGCAGCACGCCAGCCCCTGGCCCAGCTCTTCGGCCGGAGGAAGATGTTCCCTGTGCCCTGGGGCCCCTTCCCCCAGCACTCCCCCTTCTCTAATCTTCCATTCTCGCTTTCTCTGCCCGCTCTGATTTCACGGGCCGGGCTATGCTATCCCTCGTGCCGGGGTGGGGTTGGGCAATCTGATCCCCACCCCCTCAGCAGACTGCCTGCAAACACCGTCACCAATCCCCCGGACCCCGCACTGACCCTCGGCTTCTGGGACTCAGAGCTGCCGCTCCAGCTCCGGGCGGGCTCCTTTTCCACGCCTGTCACTTTCTTGGCGGGTTTGGATAACCCCAGCCCGCGTCACAGCAGCTCATGGTCACCAAAATCCGGCTATTCTGTATCAGTAATAGGAAACTCCGAGAGCCTCTGACCAGAGCTCGGGTCTGCTCCTACCACTGCTCCCTCCCTGGGGAGAGCAGCCTCTCACCCCGGTATCCAACCGGGATGACATCACAGCGCCCAACCCCAGCCCTAATTTAATCCCCACCACAGTCTCCTCCCTGAGGGGGTGTTGCTTGTCCGTTTTTTACCAGCCAAAGGATGCGGAATCACAAAATAATTTGAGTTGGGAGGGACCTTAAAGCCCATCTCCAACCCCCTGTGGTGGGCAAGGACACCTTCCACTATCCCAGGCTGCTCCAAGCCCCATCCAACCTGGCCTGTGACACTTCCAGGGATGGGGCAGCCGCAGCTCCTCCGGGCTGAAGGAAGGGAGAGGGAAATGGTTTCTTTTCAGATAATCAAGGCAGCAAAAAGCCACAGGTGGAAAATAAACCGCTGGAGCAAGGTGGTAATTAAATGCTTTCCCTTTGGTGCCCCTGAAGGTCAGGGAAAGATGGAGGAGCAAGGAGGAAAATGGGAAATTGCGATCTCTGCTGCTTCCTTTCTTCTCCCTGCACACGCGGGGTCAGGCAGGAGGAAGGCGAAGAGGAGGCTCTGGGGCCCTCGCTGGAACCAGCACCATTGCAGGGGAAAATTCCCTCCTGTGAGGTGCAGGACACGAGGCTGAGCCAACATCCATCCCGAGTGGATATTCCTGCTTTGTGGAGTCATGAGGCCAAGCGCGGCATCACTTCATGGTCACAAACCCCGTCGGAAGCGAGGTTATAGGTGGGGAAACTGAGGCACAAGAGGCTTGAGCTGCCAAACACCCCCTCCCGCAGGGCAAGGAAGGAGCAGGTTTGCTCCCTTCGCTCCTCTTCCCACCCCCACTCTGAGGCAGCAGCTCTGCCTGTTCAGGTTTCTCCAGCTGAGTCTCCAGATCAGGTCCCTGCAGCAGCTGAAGCCTGGTACCAGCCCAAAGTGTTTGCTGGTGTCTCCAAAGCAGCAGTTTCTGTCTGCTCGGTGCTTGCTGGGTCTTGTTGGCCGCGGGTGACTCTGAAAAAATGACCAAGAAAATTAAAGTTACTGTCAGTAATCTTAAATTCACCTTGCAGGGGAATTTCTGCCCCTCCCGGAGCAGATTTAGCGGACCGTAAAACAAAAAAAAATCAAAATAATTTGTACCAGGAATTAAATCCAACAGTGCCGCTGTCTGGGGGATGGAAATACAGCAGCTGCATCCAGGAGCATTTGCACAGCACACCAAAATAATGATTTAAATCTCATCAGCGCTGGGGACAGCCCAAGACACAGCCCGCCTGCCCCAGGATCTGCATCCAGCCCCAGCCCGGGGCTGTGCTGCTGAGGAAGAGGGGCCTCCCCACCCCATCCTCTGCAGGGGGCAGGGAGGGAACGAGGAAAATTCAGAAAAGGCTCCTGGAGATGCTGGCTGTGATATGACAGCTCCAGCCAGAAGAGGACAGTGGTGCCTGTGTTTTATTCAGGGCTGGAATGAAAGGCTCCAGTTCCCTGTTTGCTGTTAAAATCCCTTCCCAACACTCACCGGGGCTCTAAGGGGGGTCCAGGCTGTTCCCAGGGACAAAACCCATCCAGCTGTGGATGCAGAGGTGCTCGAGGGGACCTCAGCTGCAGCAGGGCTTGGCCCTGGCTGCTGGGAGGGAGCAGGGAGATGTTGCAACAAAGATTGAACCTGAGGACACGGAGAATTCATCTTTTTGGGGAAAATTTTCACCTCAGGTAAGGAAGGACTTACTGGGCTGATTGGAAAGGTGAGGAGGGAGCTGCTTCAGCTGGTGCCATCGCTCCGTGGGGAAGAGATAAATAATGGGCGTGGACATGAATATCCCGAGATAAATAATGGGTATGCACATGAATATCCCTCTTCCTGCACACGGGCAGAGACAAAAGAGAATGGAAACACCTACTCGTCAATGTGAATTTAAATATGACATTTCTGTGCGTGTTGACACGTACATAAATATCCTATAACTGCACAGGAACAGGTATTCAAGCTGTTCCCTGCCTCTCAACACATTTTCCTAACCCCCAGCTGACCCCAAAGGGGAGAGCTGCCCATGGCAGAGGGGCTAGCACGGGCTGCAGGGAAAATTTCTTGCTTGGAGTTAAAAAAAATGAGGATTAAAGTGAAAGCAGAGCTGGAAACCTGCCAGGCCCCACCCATGCACCAGGATCCTGTTGTGCTCCTGCTCTGGGGTGGGAGGCAAGGCTGGAAACACACGGCGAGACCCTTCTGCTGCCAAAAATCACCAAATTTAGGGATTCAGGATCAAAACGTCCCAAGGATTTGGCACCAGCTCTCAGGTGCTGCAGAGAGACACTGACTCCCAGCTCTTTCATGGACTGAACCTCAAATCTGTATTTGTTCCTCTAAAAACCCTTCAGCCCGGGATGGGAAGCCAGGATTGCCCCATAATGGGGGTTTTGTCTGCCCCACTCCTCTGGAGCAGGGGGAGAGGGGGCTCTTGGTGACAGATCCCAGCGTTTGGATGCTGCAGGAACCGGGAAGGTCCCGTTTCCCCCTCAAAGGGCTCCCGTGCTCCAAACCCTCCCTGTTCTGCTGGTCCAGAGCTCGCTGAACTTCCCTCCTGTGACGGAGGCCGGATGCGAACGGCAAAGATCCAGCTCAGGAAGGTCTCGGCGGAGATGAGGCTCCCCAGCATTGTCCCAAAATGCCGTTTCCTTTCCCCAAGAGCCACTCTTGCGATGCAGAAGCCGAGAGAACTCCCGAAGCTCGGCGCATCCTCGTGACAAGCTGTCACATCCCGCTCCGTCAGCCCCGGCCTCCGCGCGCTCCGATGAGCGCGAGTGATGGGAAAAGTCCTGACAGACGGAGCCCCTCCGCCCTCCTCCAGCCCTCCCCTCCTTTTTCATCCCCAGTGGGGTGTTTAAAACCTGCCCTTTGCTGGGGCAAACCTGCCTCGGTGCAGGGCTGCTCCTGGGAGTTAAGGGGGGACAAGGGTCCTCTGTAAAATTTATCCTTTTTGGGGGGAAAAATGGGAAAACCTACTCACTCGGCCCCTTTGTTTGGTCCCCTGGGCTGGAAAGGTGACACTTTAACAGGGATAAATCCTCAGGAGCTCTTGGACACAGATATATCCGTCACCCCAGCGGCCTTTCCACCCCACAGCCTTCTCGGGGTAAAATACCTTAGAATAAGCATCTGAAAAAGGGAAAATTTCAGCATTTTTCCCTAACTGCAGGTGGCTCCTGAGGGGCTGGTTCCTCCTTGCTGCCCCCAAACTTTCCCTCCAGCCCCCCACCCCTCCTCCTGCTCCCTCCAGCTCTGCAGGCAGCACCACCCCCGATTCCCCGGTGTGTGCCCCGAAACAAGACAGCGAAATCCACTGGTGTAAAACAAACCAACCCACAGGAGCCCACCTCTCCTCATCCCTTCCATTAACAATCCTTCTTCCCCCTCCCGGGATCCCGCAGGGGAGGACGATGAGACAGGAGCTGTCAGGGAGCTGTCACAACATCCCCGGCACCGCTGCCTGCGGCACGCGGATCCAACAGCCACATCCTGGCTTTGCTCCTGCCTAACCACCTAAACCCAGCCCCTTCTCCCCCTAAGCTCGGCCTGGCCTCGCTCAGCTGCTCCACCCCAAGACCAGGACATTCCTGGCTGTCCCAGTAAGACCAGCAGACTCAGGGATGCTCCCAAACTGGTTTCCCTTTGCCAAAGGTCCTTTCCCAACCTCAGGCAGGTGGAGCTGCTCACCAGATTATCAACCTCATTCCTCAGGTGCCCAGCTGACCCAGAGCTGTGGAAGGCTCCAGAGTCCCCGATAAGGCCAATGAGCAGGTTTTCCTGCTGGTGGGGTAAAAACCTGGGTGAAAATCTAGGAACTGGATAGGAAAAAGGAAGGAAAAGGGGATGGGGCTGAGCTGGCAGCTTGACCCCAGATCTGGGGCTGGTTGCAGCATCCTCCCCTCCCCTTGCCCATTCCCAGTTTCTGAAATTATGAAATCGTGAGGTTCATGTGTAAGATAATACGGCTCTCTGTGCATGCCCTGGCTCTGCTCAGCACCCATCTCACCTGTGCTGTGTTTCTGGTGTCCTGTGGCCGTATTTCTAAGCATTTCAAAATACGGTACACAAACCACTTTTTCTGAATGCTGTGAGGATTTATTTTCCTAGTGGAATATGGTTACAGCACCCAGTTTCCACACAGTGAGGTTGATTTAGATGTATTTTCAGGACAAAAGAAAATCAGTCCCCATGGCTTCACTGGGAGGGTGAAAAGGAATGATGGAGATGCTGGATGATCCATGGAGATGTTGGATCATCCATGGAGATGTTGGATCATCCATGGAGATGCTGGGTCATCCATGGACATGCTGGATGGAGATGCTGGATGGAGATGCTGGATCATCCATGGAGGTGTTGGATCATCTGTGGAGATGCTGGATGGAGACGCTGGATCATGCATGGAGATGCTGGATCATCCATGGAGGTGTTGGATCACCCATGGAGGTGTTGGATCACCCATGGAGGTGTTGGATCACCCATGGAGATGCTGGATGGAGACGCTGGATCATCCATGGAGACGCTGGATCATCCATGGAGATGGTGGATCATCCATGGAGATGCTGGATCATCCATGGAGGTGTTGGATCACCCATGGAGGTGTTGGATCACCCATGGAGATGCTGGACCATCTCTGGGGGTGGGCCCATCATCCCCAAGCCCCACAAATCCCAAGCAGAGACAAATTCCTGCAGAAGCAGGCAGGGCTCTGCAGCACAGGCCCCAGGGCACACGTTCCTAGGGATGTGACCTGGAAAAGGTCTGGAAACACCATTCCATCCCTGTTCTCCTCCATGGGCAGCTCCAGGGTCATTCCTGGGGGCTCTGGGGGTAGAGGAGCCTCTGTTTGCCCCCATAACCCAGCCAGATGTGCTGCACCCCTGGAGAGCTGAACGTGGGGACCCTCCAGAGGCAGCTCCCAAGTGGGAAATGGCTCCCTGAGAAATAATCCTGCTGGGACTGGGGAGAAACCCTCATTTTCATCCTTTTCAACCCTGCCCTGATGTCAGTCTGTGTCCTGACTCAACTCTGCACCCCGCTACCACCCCTCCAGCTCCAGGGGGCTTCTTGGAAAAGACTTTTAAGCAGAATATTAAAGCTATTTTTTCCCCAGTAAGTGCCAAGTGGAAATTTGGGAAGGCAGAGGTTGACTTTGGTGGGGCCACAGGGGGAGGCCCCCTTGAAATCCCACATCAAACCAGAGCTACCTCTGTTTTGGACACAGGGACAGTTCCTGGCTTGGCTTCCCCTCTTCCTCATGGAAGGAAAAGTCAAAATAAGATTTTTTTTTTTTTTTTTGGAGCCAGCAATGACTAATTCTCTTCTGGGAGCAAGGAAATAATTGTGGGCCTTTCCCAGGGAAGGGATGGCCAGCCCTTCTTTGTGAGGCTGGGCAAACCCTCAGAGTAACTTCTGGAATTTCTCTCCTCCTCCAGTGAGCTCCTGACACCTCATTCCTCCATCTGCTCAGCAGCAACGATCCCTGTCTCCCACCCCACCGGCACGACTCAGCCCTCGCTGGGATATCTCCATGGGATTAACTACGCAGGAGCATTCCACTTTTTTGTTATTTTTAGGGCTGAATAACCTCTAAGGGAAGCCCCAGAGGTGGGATGTGCCCACTCGTGCACAAACAGGGAGATTCAGCTTTTCCCGTCTGCAAAAATCCAGGGAGTCCTTCATTTCCAAGCTGATGGTGCTCACCCCGCGTGGAAATGGTGCTGCTCCGTGAGAACTCCCAGATTTTGGGATGCAGGCATCCAAATTCTCCCTCTTCTAGGCTTTAATTTCCTCCTGGGGGGAAACGCCCTCCCAGGAAAAGCTAAAAAATCCTGTGTCCCCATCAGTTCCAAACCTAATCCCGCACAGCTTTGGAAGACGTCCGCTTCGGGCACGGGGAAACCGAGGCACGGGGGGCTTCTTCTCCCGGGGCAGGCGGGAGCGACTCCACGGGCTCCAGTCCCCACAGACTGGGGATACCTGGGGTATCCCGGTGAGCTGGGCTGGCTCCCAGGGCAGGGACGACGATTTCGAGGGGAGTTTTTAGGATGAATAACGGGAAAGCGCCCCCGGAGCTCGGCACGGGCAGGGAGCGGCCGCTGCCGCCCCGCGCCGCATCACGAGCTGCTGCCGGCTGCCCACTCCTCCTCGTGCTGCTCCGAGGAGGATCTGCAGCCTCCGCGGGGACGCAGGAGCTCTGAAACCGCGTTTTAATTTTGCTCTCGGCGGGGCCCGCGGAGGGAACGGAGCCGCGAAGCGAAGAGCCGCGCTCCGCCGCCGGCAGGGAACGTGCGACAGCCTGGGCAGCGGAGCGGGCTGGCTGCTCCCGCGGGGGGAGGCGAGGGACGGGGATGCCCTGCGGGGTCCGGAGCGCCGCAGTGCCGCAGCCGGCACGGCCGGACGGGCGCTGCCGTCCCTCCCTCCGCACCGGGAATTTCTGGGGTGCGGGGCCGCGCTCTGCCGTGGCAGCGGGACGCTCCTGGCTGAGACTGGTCTGGCCCCAGGCTCAGGCTTATTTGGATGCGAACGAGATGCAGTTTGCAAGAGCAAGCCCTGATCCCAGGGAGAGGAGACGCAGGATTGTGGGTTTTCTTCTCCAACGTGTTTCACCCCCACTCCTCCCCTCCAAAAACTCCGTTTTATGTCACCTGCTCCTCTTGAGATCCGAAATGGTGTCAAAATCCATCTGCAGGCTGGTGGGAGTCGGCCCTCATGGGGAGAGGCTGCCAGGCACAGAAAGGCACGGAGGATTTTTCAGCCCCCTTTTGCAGCCGAGGTTTGGAACGCTTATTTCTGCCTCAAGGGTGTGACTGAAGCCCTCGAGGCCCCAGAAAAAAAGTGTCTTGCAGGGGGTTGTGTGATGCTTTCTGCGAGCTTCCTCGGGGAAAATTGCTCGGGAGTGAGCAGGAACAGGGAGGGATTTGCAGCACGTTCCCCAGGACAGCGCTGCCTGCAGAAATCGCTGCCCTTCGAGCCACGCAGGGGAGTTCCAAGCCCGCCTGGTGCCAGGGATGCCGAAAGCCACGGCAGCTCAGAGGGATACAAACCCTTCGGAAGTCACCTCCTTGCTCAGGGCCGCACAGGCTGAGGGACAAGGCTGGAGCAGGATTTGCCTCTGTCCCAGCAGCCTCTGCCACAGCCCGACACCTCCGAACGTCAGCGGGGCCCCAACGCGTCCTCCCGGGCACCAGCCCTGGGCCGTGAGGCGTGGAAGGAGGGAAAAATCCCTCTGGCGTCGGTGCCAGGTTCGTCTCACCGTGCCCTGACCGTGCCCAGCCGGTTTCCCCTCGCCCACCCCGAGACCCTCCCTCCCTCCCCACGTCCCGACCACGGCCCATCCCTCGGCAGAGGGATCCTCCCCGCTCAACGCAGCAGCCCCTGCCAAGAGAAAAGCGAAGCTGTGAATAATTCATGGTTCCATCTTTTTTACCACCGTCTGCTGTAAATATTTAAATAGCTCCAAGATGTCTAGAGCTGAACTTGGGGAGGATGAACCCGAGCAGAGCCTACGGCTCAGGGAGCAGCACCGCGGAGGGGGATGAGCTGGGGATGGAGCACGGAGAGGGTGGCAGATGCCCTGGGGATATTTCTTTGGCTCTGTGGACACTGAGGAAGAGGCAAGAGAGCTCCAGGGGGAAACACTGATTCATTTCTCCATAAGGAGCACATCTCCAAGCCTTTCTGCCCTTCCCCCTCAAAAAAGGCGGTTCAGAGAGGAACGTATTCCCGCTGTAGGATACAGGAGTACCCAAAGGACGTGGTTCAGCTCTCCTCCCCTCTCCTCTGCTGCCTTCCCCTGGCTCAAAACCTCGGTGGAATTTCACTCGAATTTACGATTGCCAGAAAAAAAGATCAGCAAATTCTCTCTCCTCTGGTCTGCAGCTCCCTGTGCTCTGCTCTCCACCTGGAAAACAAGAAAACAACATCTGACACTAAAACGACGACACGCGATCCTGGCCTGTCTCCCAGCTCCCGGTGCGGCGTCCAGCCTGGACACAAGTTATTTACCGAATCCCAATGGGTTGGGAATACCTGGGAGCTCATTGCAGGAGACAGGAACCCCCTCCAGGGACAAACCCCATCCCAGCAGTGGGACTGTGCTGTTTTTGTTGGCAGTGTGTGGGAGAACAGCACGGCCCCGGGCAGCTCCCGAGCGGCTGCGTCTCCTCCTGCTTCAGCATCACTTCGGTGTCTCACAACCCTTCCCAAATCACTGCTGGAGCAATTATTGCCACCGTGGCTGCAGAGAAGGGGACTCCTGGTCCTGAGCTGATGTGTCCCACAGCCACCTCGTCCCCCCACCTCCACGTCTCCCAAGGGCTCTGCTTTGAGCCCCTCTGGGGATGTTCTCAGCTGCTGGAGCTCTGGGATTTTCCCCCTGGGGATTTCAGTGGGTTTCACCTGGACCGGGGGTTTCCCAGCTTCCCAAGAGCAGTTTTAGACGTGCCAAGTGCTCTTCACTCTGCCATGTCTCTCTGCACCAGCACATGAAAACGTGCTCGTGGTGCTCTTGATCCTCGTCCCCAAGAGACTCTGGCTGCAAATTCCTTCATCAACCTCCATGAAAGGTCAAAGAAAATCCATGAGGGATTTTGCTCTCACCCCACAGCCTGGGGGGGTGTCCCAGTCCCTGAGCTGTCACCCGAGGAGGAGGGACCAGGCAGCAACAACAGCTCCTGCCCGTGCCAGCCCTGAGATCCACAGCTCCATCACTGCACAGGCTTTGGGGCCATCCTTGGATTAAAACCAGGTCCAAGGTAGCTCGGCAGAGCCTGACCCTTCAATACTTTTTAAAACACAACTTCTGGTCTGGAAAAAAAGGGGAATGGTTTAAATGGGTTACTGGGAGGAAATTCCTCCCTGTGAGGGTGGGGAGGCCCTGGCACAGGGTGCCCAGAGCAGCTGTGGCTACCCCTGGATCCCTGGAAGTGTCCAAGGCCAGGTTGGATGGGGCTTGGAGCACCCTGGGACAGCGGAAGGTGTCCCTGCCCATGGCAGGGGGTGGGATGAGACGGGCCTTAAGGTCCCTTCCAACCCAAACCATTCTGGGATTCCATGAAACAGCTTTCCCACCTCTGGGGGCTCTTTGGCTTCCCCTGCTGGAATCAGAGTAAATGAAGACTTTGGGACACCAAAACAATTTGAAATTTGAGTATTTGAATGACTGTTGCTCTCAAGCCGAGCTTTTATCTCGGTTTAACCTTTTAAAAGCCTTTTCTCAACCAACTTAACATCTGAAACAAAAGAGATTTTGTTTTCCCAATGGGATCCTTTGATAACTTCAAATCTTTTTTCCTCATCTCCATTCCCAAGCCAAGATACTAATCAAAATAATATGTTTCCCACAACAGCAACAACAACAAAAGGCTTTGAGTCAATGAGTCTTCATTCTTCTGTGAAGAAAAATAAAACATTTTCCCAATTCCCTGCTCAGGGATGGCACAAATCTCTGCACCAGCCCCTGCGGCTGAGGCAGCCGTGGCAGGTCTCGGGCAGATGTGGAGGTTTCCTGGGTGTGGGTGTAGGTGCAGGTCCAGGCTGTCTGGGCAGGGTTTCCTTCTCCCTCTGAGGTTGGTGGCAACATCTCCAACCCTTGAGGCACGCTGGGCTTTGCCCTCTTGGCTTATTCCACACTCCCGCAGAGATTTTGGAGCCCACCAAGGAGAAGCAGAGTGTGCAGACGGACTAAGCACCGCAGTGCTGGGCAGCTGGGAGTGGTTTCCCAGCTCTTGGTTGCTCTCCTACCTCTGGAAATGCAGAGGGAGGGAAATGTTGGGGCACCGGGGAGATTTGACCGGCCTGTGTGGATTGAGGCACCCCGTGAGGGCACCTCACCCCCTTTGGGCCCAGAGATTGCATCAGGTGCTGCGGAGCCCACCAGCAGCTCAGGTCCACATTCCATGGGACTTGGGCTGCTGAGCAGGCTCCAGCTGCCCCCGGAATCCCAGGGCTGATGGGCAGAGCCCGCTGGGCACAGGGACATGAGCTGTGGGCCTTTGTAGCACTGCACAGGAGGTGGGGCGGGATGGAGCCCGAGGGGAGCCCAGGTGGCTTCAGAAAAACAGAGGAAGGCAGAGAAAAGGGGCAAAAAAATAACTGACGGAGCTGGAAGCCTTGGCTGATCAATTGTCCGCAGAAGGCCTCGGAAGGTTCGCTCTGTACTCAGTGGTTTATAGATTTCCTCTAAATAGGAAGATGCATGAACCACGGCTGACGTAGGGGGACAGGAGACAGAGTCTGCTGGCCTGGTCCTGTCCTCCCTCCCCCACCAGCAAGCACATCTGGAGGGGTTGATGGGGGGACACACCCCAGGAAAGGCTCCTCCCCACCCCTGGGCAGTGACTCGCTGCAGGGGTCAGGTTTTTAAAGCTTCCCAGGACACCAAGTCTTAATTTTTTTTGAGGGTTTGTGCTGAAGGAACTTGCCCAAGACCTTTCAGGGTGAAGAAACGAGGCAGAACCTCCTTTCCTGCAGCACAAACCTGCCCCAGTGTACCCCCAACCTCAGCCAAGTCTCAACAGGGAGGACCCCAGAGTGAGCACATCCATCCCACCGCCACCTCTTCATCCCACTCCAGGGACTGGAATGGGATCCTGTTGGTAGGTGAGTGAGCAAGGGTAAAACCAGCCCCATGTCAAAGCCAAGGTGAGATCAAAGGGGAAGGAGAGATTTTCCCCATTCTTGAACATTCCCACTGTGTCCCAAGGGAAATTGCACTCTGGTATCATCCAGGAGAGTCTGGAGAAGTTTCCATTTAAGCCAACACATGGTCAGGGGTGAGAGGGCTGGAGCTGGAGGGAACTGACTGCCGCATTCCCTCATCCTTTATTGATGGAAACAGCAGACGGGAGGTGAGCAGAACCGCTGGAGCCGCGTCCTTGCAGGAGGCTTTGGGAGAAAAATGGACAGCCGAGGCAATAGTCCTGAAGGAAAGTCTCATCTGGAGGGCCAGATCGATAGGAAGAAGAACCATATGAGACTTCTTGTCTCTCCCAAGGCCATTGAAAATCTGCCCATCCTTCCCAATGCTTTTAAGACCTAAGCAGGAAGTCACTAAAAATGGATGGCTTTGCTCCAGGGTGGAAACATCACCAGGACACGCTGAGAAGGACATTCCTCACTCCCGAGACTCTTGGATTCAGCCTGGTTTCCCTGCAGATGCCTCATCAGATCCCTTGCAATGTCTTTTCCTCCTCCGTCAGATGCAGAAATCCTCTGGCAGACAGATCTGGTGGAGAGGACACACCTTGGCTTGGGAATGTGTGGCCATGAGGCCGATCCCACGGGCACGGGCTTCAGCCAATATTCCGAGAGCAAGGAATGGGATACCCTGAGAAAGGACATCCCGTGGCTCCTGCTTAGGAGTCTGCATGGAAATGTGGGGAGACATTCACCTCCAGGGAGAGCCTGGGCTCTCCCACGGGACCCAGAGGGATGAGCCTTCTCACTCCCAGGGGATCCAAAGGAACGAGCATCCCCCCCTGCGGGATTTAGGCACCTACGCTCCCACCACCACTCCCCTGCAGCGAAACTCCACCCTCGATGAAGCCAGGGAAGCAGGGCCGGGATCTCCAGGCATTTTAAGGTCCATTAACTGGCAGCGTAAGGCCTGAGCCTCATCAGGCATAACATTGGAGTAAATCCAGGGACATGTGCAGGGTTGGAACACCAGAGTGGCGGCAGAGGGGTGCTGGGAACCAAAGGCAGTCGGAGCTGTGTGCTTGAACAAGCTCAGTAGCCCAGAAAATGCAGCACTGAGGTGCCCCAAAGCCCTGCTGACCCTCACACTGCCGTGGGTGAGACCTTGGTGCTCCTCTGGGTTCCTCTCCAGCACCAGAAACGCTGCTCGAGCAGGGATGATGATGATATGAGAAGATGACTTGTACGTGGGGTGGGGAAAGACGGGAACATGAAGCCCTTGACTCATCCCTTCATCTCACACGCACGAGGGCATTCCCAGGAGAACTTCATCGGGTCTTGCTGCCAAGAGCACCATCGTGGGCAGCGGAGAGACAGAGGCCTTTCTCCACATCAACCACCCAGCTCAGTTTAGACACGGGAAAGCTGTGCACGCAGAACAGCAAGGCCCTAACAAGACCTATTTTTGTGCACTGCTGGTGAAAGCATTCAGGGAAACAAGCTCAGCTGGTCCACGGGTGTTGGTGCAGGAGGTGCCACCCTGCAGACCCACACGAGGACTTTATTGTCCCTCAAACCCCGTATCCCATGCCAGCACTGGGGCCTGTGGCACCCGCAGTGTTGTGCTGGTTGCCCACTGAACCCGTCCTGGCTTGGCAGGAGCTCTCCTCGGAAAGGCATCGGGCCGAGCTCGGGCGGGCGCGGTGCCACCACGGCAGACGGAGGGAGCACAGGCAGCAGGGAAAGCACATCCCAGCACGCCAAAGGCATGCGGCCCAGAAAGGAGCATCCAGAGGGGCCTCCTCTCTTCTCCGTAGGCATGAAAGGCACTGGCTGAGCGCGTGGAGGGAAATGTCCTCATGGCTCCACCTTGAAAATACAGATCCAGGCACAGAGCTGCTGATGGGAAGCAGTTACAGTCACGGAAACTCCACGTCTCAGCTCTGCTCTGCCTGGACATATCAAAGTCATCCCATCCCACACAGTTAGGTCTTAATTAGGGTCTTGCAGGCACTGGTGCCCTGGAAATCTGAGTGGCATCCCTTGCACCAGGAGTGGGCATCCGTGGTCTGTCTGGGCTTGTTCCCCTGACTCTTTCCACCACAAATACAGAAAACCAGGTTCTTTACAGGCTTTCCTCTTCCTACCCCGAGGCAAATGGCTAAATTAAGCCGGATGAATCACGCGGAGGAGTTTCTCTCTGCTGACCGTAACGGGGCTCCCAACACCGAGACCGATTGGAGAGGTTCTCCTGGGAATGCTTCCGTGAGCATGAGACGTGCCCCGGGAGACCAGCCCGGTGGGGACCCCGGCTCCAGGGCTCCTCCCTCCCTAGGAGCAGCACCACGGGGATCAATCCCCCTCTCCCGGCACACGGTCAGGCCCCGGGGTCAGCACAGGGTGAGAGGGTCACCTCCGCTGGGAGGAAGGTGGGGAACGGGATGAGGACAGCGATCGATAGGACACACTCATCTTCCTGTGCATCAGCGGCCTCTCGGGGTATATTTCATACACTAAAACACGTTCCCCCCATTTTCTATTTATGGCAAATGAGCGGCTAATCCTCTATCCGTGGAGCCGCAGCGCTGTGCTGAGCCGGCGCTTCTGCGGCTGCTGCTGGGCAGGAGAGGACCAGCTCCTGGGATGCTGCTGGGCAGGGACAGGACGAGCTCCTGGGAGTCACATCTCACAGCAGAGCCGAATCGAGCCTTCCCTGAGCAGCCCCTGCCAGGGAGAAAGCCAAACCCTTCCCCACCAGCAGCGCATCCCACTGCCATCCCACTTATCCAAAGCAATGTGGCAGAAAGTGTCTTGGCTTCTCTCTCTGGAGCTGACAGGGATTGTTTTCTCCCTGTGACAATCCCCACCATGGGCACCGTGCCCCTGTCCCACCCGGGAACCACTTGAGCTAAACCCGTGGGTTGTTTTCCCCTTCAGCATCATCCCTAAGGCTGAACTAGGGAACGGAGGGATCTCAAACCAGTGCTCACTGGGATTTAATGGGGGTGTTTTCATGTCCCTGCGTACGGGGGTGTGTCCTGCACATGTCCCATGGATGTGGCGGGGTCTGGGGCCCCCCCCCGCCAAACACCGCAGTGCTTAAGGAGCCAAATGGCAACGGCAGCCGAAAACCTCCGTCCCCACGGGTGGGGGACGCCAGGCCAAGGCTGAGCTCACTGCAAACCCCTCAAGCCAGCCGGCAGTTCCAGTGCTGCCCCACGCCAAATCCAGGCTCCTTCCACCGCAGGCTGGACATCAGCAGCACCCAGCAGCACTCCGGACTGGGCTTCCGTTCTTTTCCGAGCATCATTTCCCCCCCAGCCAGGGCAGGAACCCAGCTCGCCTCCAGCAGCTCCTCCCTGCCCTCGGGTGCTGAAGGCAGCTGGAATGCGAGGACGGAGCTGCCCCGAGGAGGCTGCGAGGCTGGAGCTGCTGCTGCTGCTCCAGGGATGGGCGCGGGCTTCTGGGAGCCAGGCAGCCGCAGGGCCACGGTGGACGGCAGCTCCTGTTACCTGCTGGCCCCCGGCCAGAGCGGGGAGGAAAACCAGAGGAGAATTTGAGCCGCAGAGCCGTGCCAGGAGCTCTTGTGATGCCCTTTCTCTCCGTCCTTGAGCAGCACAAACCCCTCTGGGATGGCGCACCAAGTGTCCTCCCCCAGGGACCTCGTGTGTCCTTCCACTATGGGAAAGCTGCTGTTCCGATGATCAGAAATTCTGGGGTTTTAGCGTGTCTGCTGCCTTCATTGCAGGTGGAATGGGAACTCTGGGGGGGTGGAGGGGAGGGGGATGCTCGCGAGGAGGGGCGTCCCCCAGCTCTGCACTGGTTTGTCATGACCACAGCCCTGTGTGGAGCACAGGGAGACTTCTGGAAGCTGAAGAGTCACTAAAATGCCATTAGGAGCTGAGCAGAGGAGGACCTTGCCCTGCAACCAGCGAACTGCAGTAAGAGCTTCTGCATCAGACCATCGCCTGCCCTCCTCTGCTGAAATCACTGCAGACGGCCCAGACATCTGAGTCTCTCCTTTCCTAAAGCACTTTAGAGCTCCTAATGAAAAGCGCTGTGTAAGAGCCACGCAACATCAGCATCGGAATAATAATAGTTACTATCCGTGCCTGCTCCTTGCCAGCCTTACTGGATGCCACATCCTTTTTCTCGGTGTCTGTCTTCATGAAATTATGCCTTGCTAGACCAAATGTTCTGTTGCTGTGGGGTTTTTTTTTTTTCGTCCTTAAGGGTTTCAGGGCATTACAGTAACCCAAAGCCTTTAAAAACATTTGTGAGTAAAGTGCTGTGGGCTGCCTGGCTGGGAGATGTTACACAAGTGCAGAGCATCCCTCTTTCTGATTTGATGGAGGTCCTTCAGGGTTAAATTCTCCTTCTGCCTCTTACAGAGTGGAAATAACCAGCATGTGAATGTTCAAGAGCATGGATCAGACTAGTCTGGGAGTGGAAGAAGTTTCAGCCATCTGTGCAGTTGCTGGAGGGAGGCCAACAGCCACGGGGAGCCTCATCCCTCCATCCCTCCGAGGTGCCAGTCTCTCCACGGAGCACACTGAGCCCCAGGTGACCCCAGCAGACCAGACCGCTTGGGTTTGGACATCTGAAGCTGCAAAATCAACTTCCAGCCCTGCTCCTTCCCCCTGGTGCTGCCCAGTCCTCCATTATATCTCTCCTCGGGATAAAACACGAGGTTTGGAGCAAAGCCCTCCCACCGTGCAGGGCTGGCAGGGGGCAGAGAGCAGCTGCAGTGAAAAGGGAAGGCAAGAGCCGTGATCCATCTTCCCTTCACGCTTTCCACCTTCCAGCCTGGTTTTGAGCTCCGCAGGGTCCATTTAAAACATCTCACCCAACATCTGGGATGTGGGACCAGCCTCCCTCACCTTCCCCTGCAACAGCTGGAGCAGGGCGATGCTCCTCCCAGACGGGATCCAGCTGCCTGCAGACCCCTGCTTAGGATGAGAGGACTTGGACCCAGAACCAGCTGCCCAGGAGCAGCAGACACCTTTGTTTGCTGGGACAGGATTCACTCCAGCCCTTCCCCCATCACCCCCAGGGACTGGTGGCACCTCACCACGGCCTCGTAATCTCCTGGAGTCACAGAACGGTTCGGGATGGAAGGGACCTTAAAGGTCACCTTGTTCCAGTCCCCTGCCACGGGATCTGTGCTGTCCTGCTCAGGGAGGACTTGGGAGTTTAGCTGATCCATCCAACTGATGCTTTTGTAAACTCGGACAATACGGGGCTGTATCCGCTGTTGCCTCCTTCTACAACTCAGAAATTTATTATCCCCGGAGCCAAAGCTGGTAAGCTGCAAGATAAAAATGCTATTTCTGCCCAGGGTTTCTGCAGCTGCCTCCAAGCATTTGCAGCCACTTTCTAGTTATTAAAGCTCGGCTATGAAGAACTGTGTTCCTTCGGCAGAGATTTGCCTTTAATTAGCCAAGGATAAAAGGACAGTGGAAGACAACCCCGCTCCTAAGCGGAAAAGGCTCCGCTCTCAAACGCTGCGCCGTTGGCACTTCTGCGGAGGCAGGGAGCAGGTGCCTGGCAGAAGAGATTTGTTCTGCTTCCCTTGCCCGCCCCAAACCTTCACCTCTCACTGGGTAAAACCACATCCCTGGGGCCTGGCCCTGCCTTGTGCCCGCGGCCCCCAGAGGTGCTCGGGGGGGAGGGAGGTCACGGCAGCTGCGGGGGCGGCGGGTGGGCTGTGCCGGGCTGGGCTCGTGCGGATGTGAGGAGCAGGATGACCTTGGCATCTCCAGCTCCCCAAACCCCCGCGCGGCTCTTGCCGGGAGCTGGTTTCGGCTGCATTAAAGAAGCAGCAAAACAAACTCTGAGCTCTCGCCAGCCCTGGGGTTTCTCTGCAAACTTGGGGGCTGCAGCCCCCATTCCCTTGGGTCCCTGTGAACTTAGCGAAGCATCCTTTAAACCAACAACCTCCCAAAGACTCATCTGTGAACATCATGGAATTCTGGGATGGA
The DNA here is from genome assembly GCA_013397725.1 of Rhagologus leucostigma. NCBI lineage: Eukaryota > Metazoa > Chordata > Aves > Passeriformes > Rhagologus > Rhagologus leucostigma. The sequence goes on along the minus strand of VZTD01000107.1, from coordinate 76,104 downwards.
TCAACGCCCACAGCTCCTGTGCCCACCCAGGGTGGTGAGCGAGCTTTGCCCAGCAACAGCAGCCACAGGGAGCAGGAGAGGGGTAAACCTTCTGCTGAGCCTTTGGGAAAAGCTCCCCAGATCCCCTGGGCCCACTGTTTTTTTTAGATTGAGAAGCGGAGCAGTCTCACCGTGGCTTGTCCCCAGCACAGGGAGGCTCAGGGCACCGTGATGTCCAAGCAGGACCTCGGCACTCCGGGCTGAGGACGGCGCCAAGTGCGTTCTCCATGAAATTGGGGTAACATTGGAACAAGAGGCCTCAGCACTGAGGGAGCTCTAACATTTGGGTAGGGCTCTAGTCCTTGGGTCTTACTTGTCTGCCCTAATGCTTTGTAGGTGTGAGGCCTCAGCAGACCCAGTTCTGACTCTGTAAAAGCACAAGTTCGTATTTAATACACCCAAATATTGCTCTCCTTTGCCTAAGCCCCACTTCTCCCGCCCTGGACACTGTGCTGAGGTGCAGACGAGAGAGCTGCTCCCAGGAATAGGTTTTTCAACACCCAGCACAAATGCAAAGGAGGGAGAAGAAGGGGCAAGGAGGAAGTGGGAAGGAGAAAGAGAGACCTGGCCTGATTTCCAGAGCTGCAGGATAAATGTTCATCTCGGAGCTGTGCAAGCTCCGAACCTTTGCCTAGAGGTTACCTAAAGATAGATTGTGGGGGCCCCGCTTCACACGCCCACCCTTGCGAATGTTTTGTACCCAGCTGCCTGGTAAAGGCTCTTTGGAATCACCGGCACTGCAGCAGTGATGGTTCGACTCAGCACCAGCTCCCACCCGAGCCCCACCACCCCAGAGAGCCGCAGAGCAGCACCGGGAGGGCGGCAGCATCCCTGGCTCTGCGATCATTTTCCCTTTCCCGCTCTCAGCATTTAGTTAATGGCCTCCTCCCAGCTCGGGCCCAGGAAGTGCTTTCAGGATCCGAGTGCCCACTTTGCCAAATGGAAGCAGATTTGCTCACAGGCCGTCAGGAGGGCTAAAAATTCCTGCTGGTCCCTGGGGCACACGCGATGGGCTGTAATGGGGTTTGAGCATCCCGAGCTTTCCAGGAGAAGCAACCGAGGTAGTGCTTTCTTGGCACTTGAGTCCTTTCCTTCCTCGACGGAAATGGGCAGGATTTGGAAGGCTTGAGCCCCTCGGCAGGGAGAGGAGCTGCTGTGAAATGTGTGGTGTGGTCCCTGCACGATGGGGAGCATCCCCGTGCCCACCTCGGGGGTCTCTGTGAGCTCCAGAGCGGATTCGTGAGAGGTTTCGTGGGGTTTTGGCTGCCAGAGAGGCGACACTCGGCAAGGAAAGTGGTGGAAAGTAGGTCAGTGAGCACAGCAGAACCAGCCAGGCTGCGCTTGGCGGGGATCGGCCGCTCGCCGCAGTCGGGATCGCGGGTGGGGAGACGCCGATCTGGGGGAGAAGGAGCTGTCTGGGAGCAGGGAGGCCTCCACCTCGGATGGGTGATTCTCCCAGCCTCTCCTGGCCTCTCTGAACGGTGTAAAAGCCCAAGCAGCTCGGCTGGAGGAGGATGCACACCCCTGATGGCATCTCCCGCGTCCTCGGAGCGCGGCTGGGCTGGTGCCGCACGCTGGCAACCCGGCAATCTAAAATAATTACCGCGTCTGCCTTGCAGCCTCGGCTGCCATCGCCCTGAGAGCCCGTGCAGAGCAGCCTCTGCTGCAAACTCCTTGTGCCACTCTGTGCTTAGATATTTATGAGCCCACGAGCCAACAGGACACCGATAAGGGAAGGGTTCGGCGTCTGCCAGAGCCAGCTGGAGCCTCTCCTGGGCTTGGAAACGGGGCTGAGGAGCACAGAGTGGCCCAGTTTGGGGACTGCCTCCACTCAGCTCTACAGAAACGGTGTGACACTTCCCTCAGGGTGCACTGCTCATAAATTCTTCCGTTACTTTTTGTGCACTCCAGTGGTTTTCCACACGTAAATATTCGTAGTTAGCTGCTCTTGAACACCCCTTCTGCCCCCAACAAGACCCATCCATGGGTTCAGCCACCCACTTGTGCATTTTCGCTGTCCTGATATTGAATTAAGATTTGCATTTTGCTGGGTCCAGCTTAGCAAACTGTTACAGACAGGGAAACTGAGGCACAGAATGGGACATGACATCCGCTGGGTCACACAGTGACACTTGAACCCAAGACTTGACTCTGAGCCCACACCAGGGGTTCCTCCATGACCAGTACGAGGGGATTTAGGGTGGTTGAGAAGGAGGTTTGGCACTGACCCTTGGGTTACCACGTGGTACCACCTCCCAGAGCCGAGCAGGACCAACCCATCACGGGAGAAGGAGAATCTCTTCGTTCTCCTTGCGTTTCACCTCCATCCTCTGAGCACCGAGTGGGTTCTCCCCGTGAGAAGAGAAGCCCAGAGCAGCCACGTCGCCTGTGAAAGCCACCAAGCAAACGGGCAAACCCCAAACCACAAGAACAGAGCGCCCCGGACACCTTCCCTGCCCTTTGCCGCCCCAAGGTGCTCGTGGGAGAGGAGACGAAACAGCAAGAGAAAATATTGTTGCAGTTGTTCCCTGGGGATGGACAAACCAACCCTTCCTCTGCAAGGACAGTTGAAGTCATCCCAGGGATCCCATCCCCACTTCCTTCTGGAGATCCTACCAGGAGACATCTCCACGGAGACAATCCCACAGAAGATGTGCTACCAGCACCATCCCTGTCTGTTTGCTTCTCCCTCTTCCAAGAGGCATCACCTGCTTCCAAAAACCATCCACTGGGTGCCCACAAGTTTTCCAAGAGCAGGCTGATCCCCCAGCACCACCCATTCCCTGTTACCTGCATGGATGTGGCCGATATCCAAGTTGGAGGAGTGGGGAACCATGGGGAACGTGGGTTTGACCCGGGTTCCAGCCCCTTCCCCTCCGCTGGCATTGCTGCTGGAGCTTTTTTGGAGCAAATCCCGTGGGAATGCCGTACACACCACAGAGCGTGTCCGGTGTCCATCACTGAGAGCCATCAGCTCCTCCTCCCAGGGGTTTCTGGGACTCTGCCCCTGCAGACTGGCTGATGGTGGAGCACCAACTGATTTCCCCTGGTTCAGGCTGTTTCTTTCTCTTCTCACAGAGGGTTTAGTCATAGAGAAAAACATATCAAAAACATAATTACTTGTCTTTTTCCTCTCCCACCCTCCACAGAACTGATATCAAAATAACTCCTCAATAATATACATATTTATTTTCTCTTAATTAGTGCCGATATTTACAAAAATTGTGATACTCTGTGAAGAATAAATTATATACACTGATGATAAACCAGACAGCAAATGCTCATTTGGAGATGTATGTACACAGCTCTGTATATCTATATACAACGGGCAGCCTTACTGACTCGGGGGCCCCCCGGCCCTTCCCACGCACCCCCCGGCACCCCCAGCCGTCAATAAAGCAGGAATTTCTATAAACACTGTGCAATTCGGATCCAGCTGGTGTCTAAAGTTGTGTCTAGCAAACGCATGGTTAAATGACTTGAAATTCCCACGAGTCCTCCTTTAACAGTTTATAGGCCTCTCTCCATTCCTGGTCCCATTTCTCCCGTAACCATGGAAACAAAAGGTTCAGCTCCAGCATCCTTAGGATGAGTCCTTCTTGGATTTCCTCTTCCTATTGATTTGCTCAAATTAGGCACCACACGCAGGGTTGATCCAATACCCATTTTTTTTTCCCCTTGTGCTTCGGGGACGACGTTGGAGGACAAGAGCACAGTCTCAAACAATGAGGGAGCAAGTGCAAATGGATAATTACATTATATAGGCAGCAGAAAAAAATAAAAAATAATCATCATCATCAAAAAACCAAACCCCAGAAGACCAACGCCAAGCTCAGGACAGCCAGGCAGGGCTGGGGAGGGGACGTGGTGGGTTCATGTGCGTGGACCTCGTGTGGCTACACGATGTCCAGCAGCTCCTACAAGCCAAACCACCCCCTCCCTGGAGGAAAACCACGAATAAGGGATTTATCTCTGGTCATGCACAACTGGGCTGGGGGATCCTGTCCCCGGGTGTAAATCACTGCTGTGCTCCCAGGGCTGCTTCACCCCTGGGCTGGGCCCTCTCCCCCTGATGGGATGCGGCAGGATCGGAGCAGCCGGTTCTGAGCACGGGGGTGAACTTTGGGCAGCCAAACGCAGAAACACAGCAGGGACACCGAGGCTGGGGGCGCTGACAGGGCTGGGGAAGGGTGGAGCAGTGGCCGGTGCTTGGGGGGAACCCTCGTCCCCCCTTGGGGCTCCTGGCAGCGGCAGCAGCTGGTCCCCTACAGGAGGGACCAATAGATGTGTCACGTGGAGAAGGTCAAAAGCTGCCAGGGGTGTGAGGAGAGAGCCACAGCCTTAATTTGAGCGCAAACCAAAATGGTTTGGGGCTGACTGCTTCTTTCCTCAGCCCTCTTCACCCTGGCAGCACACTGACCAGCTCCCATGGGTGCCCACCATGGATAACTCCCATGGATAACTATCCCCAGGGATGTTGACCTCGGGATGAGGTCTCGTGGTAAAGATCTCGAGATAAGGTTTCAAAGCCAGGTTGGACAGGGCTTGGAGCAACCTGGGATAGTGGATGGTGTCCCTGCCCACAGCAGGGGTGGAACAAGGCGAGCTTTAAGGTCCGTCCAACCCAAACCATTCCAGGATTCTGTGCTAAACCTACCCTGGCTCCAGAAGAGGACCCTCCACACAGGGACCAAAAGTTGCCACAGTTTAAGAGACTTAAAATCCAACCACTACGAACGATAACCCCAAACCCCGCTCGGTGCAGCACAGCGCCTGCATCTCCACCACATCCCTTCAACTGCTGCTCAGCTTTCACAGTCACAGAAATAGTCGTGACTGGCCCAAGCCGGGACCTGGGGTTGGGAACAGAGACACTGCAGAGCTGCTGTTCGCAGAGGGGTGCAAGGAGCTGAATACCACCAGTCTCTCAGGATGCTCCCGCTCCCAAGGCCAGATCCAGATCTCCTCCCCTTGGACCCATCCCTGAGTATATTGCAAGCTCTGGAAAAGCTGCAAGACTTTGGCAGCAGTTTCAAGGGCTGACCCAGGAATTATCTGATAACAAAGCAAGGTCCTTCCTGAAATGCCTCCTCTTCTGTCTTTTTCTCTCCTTCTGTGTATTTATGCACAAATATGCCCATATTTATACACCCACGTGCCACACTCTCATAATGCCAATCCAGAGATCCTTTTCTTCTTATAGCTCAGTATTCAGATCTGTAGGACTTTGACACAGTCGCTGCAGAGATTAATTTTCCCAATAAAACACAGTGCTCCAGAGAGATCATTTTTTCCTAATCACTTGGAAGCATCCAGCTGGTACATGAGCCTCACCCCATTGCCCTCAGCAGATATTCTGGAAGATTTGAAAGGGCTGATGGGCTGCCTGCAGGCTTGGGCACGAGGTTGGGTGTTAGAAGACAACCCGCCCTGTAATCACAGCTTTCCATCTCTCCAAAGCCGTGGCACAGCGGCTAAAACTAAAATAGAGGAGCTGCCTCCTCCGGGTGCCGAGCCAGGAGCACCTCCACAGACCAGAGAGCTCCAGTCCTCCATTCCAGCCCTGGAGAGAGGGAAATGGCTCCTCAGGAGGAGGAAAGGAACCAGACTCCCTCTGTTTAGAGGCCTGATGAAATCTAACACAGCTGTGGGACCCTCCCCTTCCCCAGTCCCTAATTTAGCATCCTCGGTCTGAGCTGCTTTGCAGCTCATTTTTGCACCTTTCAGAGTCAGGAGGAGATTGGGATGCTCAGCATCTCCACAGAAACAGGCCCAGAGTCTCTCAAACCAAATTCCTTAAGATAAAAAATACCAAAAAAAAAAAAAAGAAAAAAATATCACAGTCTCCTCCTGAAAAACTGGTTCAAGATCACATCAGTGAGTCAGAAGCAAAGCTAGAAATAGCACTAGAGCTCCGACCTGCAGGCACAAATCCCATTAAAAGCTATAGGGGAACCATTTCTCTGTGCGAGGCAGAAATCCGGACCCTTCTGCTCCGTGCAGGCTCTCGGATCCCTCCCAGCCGCGGCCCTCGCCGACCTTTCCCACCCTGAGCCAAACATCTGAGCGCCGACCCTGGGCGTTTTCCCTGTGCCCCAAACAAGGGCGGCCCAGAGCCGCTCTCCCATCAGGGCTTGTTTTCCCCAGGAGCACCGGCCAGGGTCAGTGCAGGAGGTGCCAGATCTGTCCTGAGGAAGGGACTGGCTGTGCTGGCCCCTGCCGTGGGGACAGGCATCACCTCACGTTGGTGACAACAGGAGCGTGGCCTCTTGCTCTTCGTCCCCATCCGCCCCTGCTGAGGGACCGTGGAGCTTCCCAAGGCAGCCGGGACACCCCAGCTTGGAGAGTGGGTTTGGGTGTTTGGATCCTGCTCTCGGATCCGCTCTCCCCTCCTGCCCGGCCTTGGGAAGCCCACAGAAACACCGTGCCCAAAACCTCACAAAACCCCACCTTCCTCCTCAGCAAACCACGACAGCACCCAAAGCTTTGGCCAACACTCCCCCAAAACCACCCCAAGCCCATGGGCGTTAAACAACCGGACACTGAAAAGTCTCACCAACTGCCAGCACCCCCCAAAACACCTGCAGCAAAAACGCCAGCAAAACACCTCAGCCCTGAGCAGCAACGGGATCCCCTGGTGCTAAGGGCACCCAGAGGCGGGCGAGCAGCATCCCAGCACATCAGGCAGCTCCCCCGTGCGAGCTCATGTCCCCACGGACCCACCACGAGCCGGATCCATGGAAGTTGGCCGACCGCCCTGGGAACGGTGCCCGAGCCGGCAACTCTCGCCAGCCCTGTCCCATCCAACAGGATGAGCTTCAGAACTCAAGATTTATTGCTTTTGGTTGTGTTGGCTTCTTTGTGTGTGTGCCTGAAGGGGCTTCAGGGTCTCCCATTCCCAAGCTGCCGCAGCAAAGTGGGAGTGCAGGGCTCCCAATTAACAAGATCCAATTAAAGACAGGCCGGGAACCTGAGCGCCCCTGAACCCCAGCACATGGATGCTGCTGCTCCTCTGTCCCAGGCAGAAGCAGGGACTGCCATGCACAAACCATGGACACTTGGAATTAATTACAGCCAGGCCTCAACCAATCAATCAATCAATCAATCAGCTAAAACTGAGGAGTGATTCCACCTGGCCCAGTGGAGCCCTGTCAGCACAAGATGGATCCTGCCCTGGAGAAGCATTTGGAGCCATTGCTGTAGATACTTTAGCACCGGTTGGATTATTGTCAGGAGCAGGGGTTTCCTCTCTGAGGAAGGAAGGGTCTGGCTGACCCCTCCCCAAGCTCCTTGTGCTCACCCTTCCTGCAGCGTTTCAGGGCTGACCGTGCCCCAGTTCAGCCCAACTTCACCCCGGCTGAACCCCGCTCCACGGCCCAGGGAGGCTTTGCTCCACCGTGACCTTGGAGAAATTTTCATCCGTCTCCCCTGACCTGGAAGAGGCACAGGGCACCTCTCCCTGGGGATTGTCAGCAATGGGGAAAACACAAGGAACCCCACAGAGGGATGGGGAAAGAAGGTGAGATCCCCCATGGATCAACAGCTCTCGCCCATCCCCAAGTAACACCAGGGATGAAGAAGAGAGAGAATTTCGGGCTCTCTGCACCTCGACCCACCACTCTGAACACCCTGCAAGAAGGCAAAGCAAAAGCTCAGAGGTGCCAGCTCAGATCCAGCCCACCTCAGCACGTGCCAGCTCCATCAGAAAGAAATAAACCCCCAGCCCTGAGGCTCTATGTGGTTGAAAAGGAGCTTTCAAGCCCAAAACACACCTTGCCCTGGTGATCCCATGGGCTCCAGGGGCAGGTGACCCTGCTCCAGCCCATGTCCCACCATCCCAGCAGCCCTGAGCTGGGGAGCCCTCGATGCCCCAAGCGCTCTGTCTGCTGAGGATTCGGCCCTGTGGTCGCTCTCTAAATATCTATACACACACACACGGGAATTCTACGGGAACGGCTGAAAACCGCTGAACAAACAAGTCAGGAGAGCCGGAACCTGCTATTCCACCTGCTCCTTGTGCCCTCTCCGATCCGCCGCGGTTTCTGCTCCTGGCACCAGGATTAATGGCTAATTACTCGCCCCATAATGAGTGCAGGTGTTTAACTTTCAGCTCACCTTCCCTGGCTTGCATTCGTCAGCTCTTGTGTCTGGATGCTTGGACACTCAGGCTTTGCCTCGTTATCTCTCAGGCTTTGCCCTGTTATCTATCCAACTGTTGTCAGCACACGCCTTCCCCATCCGGTTTTTGACCATAATGGAGATTTTTTTAACTCCCATGAATCTCCTTCGAGCCACCGGAGAATCTATAAACACTATAAACATGAATACTGTATAGTCTACTAAGAAAATATATATTTGTGTGTGTATTAAATATTCAGATTCATGCAACAAATATCCATGCAGCTGTACTGTATTACTGGTTAAATTTCACTGCAGTATAAATATATTATAGGCCACAGCATAGTTGCTCCAGTTTTATATATAGATATAAAAAAAGATGCTTTTTCCAACTCATTTTCAATGTGTCAGTGGAGGTGTCTTTGGTGATCCTGGAAATATTGATGATGGAAGTGTCATCTAAATAAATAAATAAATTCCAAGCTCTTGATTTATTTACTCGTCCCTCCCGATGCCTCGCATAGAAAATTTAAGACTTAATAAATAATGTTCCGTCACGCTAATTATCCCTCCCCTGGGCCTCACACTGGCACACTGCAGTGGCTGAAACTATTGCAGCATGCAGCATTTCAGTTATGAAACACGAGCTGGGCGACGCGTTCGCTCTTGGCTTTCCCGGGGCAGGAACCCGAGCCCTCCAGCAACCCGGCCCCACGCCTGCAGCAGCCCTTCAGGAAGTTCTGCCTGACCTTTCCCAGCTGTTCCCCGTGCCTGGAAGCTGGCTGTCGCCCAGGACGGGGACCGGGATTCGTGGCACCCCGGGATGGCCTGGACCTGCCCCTCACATCCCCATCCCGCTGCTCGAAGTGCCCATCCCCTCCGTATCTTTGAAGACCCACGAGCCTGGGATGGGAGAAGGGCGACAAAATGGTTTGGGCTTGTCGGGTTTTTTTGCACGGACGCTTATTCGGTGTGGAAATCAAAGGTTAAAAGTCACTTACACAGCTATTGCTTCCCATGCAGAACCAAATATACACCGTAGAAAATACTGTATTAACTACAATGCAGAGCAGCACTCAATATCTGCAATTGTTCCACTTCAGCTTTAAATACGGGACTAGATTTTAGCGACTAGACATCGGTTAGCATTTTGGTGATATTCACATAGTTTGTGTTAGCTAGGGTGCAATTGGCTGTCTTCAAGTTCTCCTCCCTAAAATCCTCATTGCTATTGTTTACACCTTCCTGAATCTCCATATAATCAGACTTACTAATAGTAGAGGCACTTCTGCTTTTCTTTAGGTCAGGGGAAGAGGGGATCTTTGGGCAGCTGGTTACTTGCAAATATTGAGCCTGCTCCTCTCCCTCGGTCTCCCGGTGGTAGAAGTAATTGAAGTTAGACACTATGACGGGCACGGGTAAGGCAATCGTTAATACGCCAGCGATGGCACACAAGGAACCCACTATTTTCCCCCCGATGGTCGTGGGGACCATGTCTCCGTAGCCAACAGTCGTCATGGAAACCACAGCCCACCAGAAGGCATCGGGGATGCTACTGAACCCCGAGCTGGGGTCATCGGCTTCCGCGAAGTAAACGGCGCTGGAGAAGAGGATGACGCCGATGAAGAGGAAAAATATCAAGAGGCCCAGCTCCCGCATGCTGGCCTTGAGGGTCTGCCCCAGGATCTGCAGCCCCTTGGAGTGCCGGGAGAGCTTGAAGATCCTGAAGACCCGCACCAAGCGGATGACTCGAAGGATGGCTAAGGACATGGCTTGCTGGCCCTGCTGACCATCCTCTGGCTTCTCGGCCAGCTCCGTCCCTAAGGTGATGAAATAGGGAATGATGGCTACGATGTCTATAATGTTCATGATGTTGGTAAAAAAACCAGCCTTGCTGGGGCAGGCGAAAAACCTCACCAAGAACTCGAAGGAGAACCAGATGATGCAAAGTGTCTCCACGATGAAGAAGGGGTCTGTGAAAGAAGTGGACTGCTGGTACCCCATGCTGCTGTTGGAGTAGGGGGGATGGCTCAGCCCGCTGCCGTGCATGTCTTCGTTCTCATCCCGAAAAATGGGCAACGTTTCCAGGCAAAAGCTGACGATGGAGATTAAAATCACCATGACGGAGACAATAGCTATAATCCTGGCAGGGCCTGAGCTCTCGGGGTACTCAAAAGAGCAACCACACTTGTCTCTGAAACTCGTTCTCGGGCAGCGGCCTCTCCTCTTCCTTGATGTAGCCTTCATCCTCCCGAAACATCTCCATGGCTTCTTCCCCCAGTTCGTAGAAGCGGATCTCTTCGGAGAAGATGTCTAAGGGCACGTTGACCGGCCGCCGCAACCTCCCCCCAGACTGGTAATAGTACAAAATCGCATCGAAGCTGGGTCTGTTCCGGTCAAAGAAATACTCGTTCCGGAGAGGGTCGAAATATCTCATCCTCTTTTTAGGATCCCCTAGCAAGGTCTCTGGGAACTGGGCGAGCGTCTTGAGCTGCGTCTCGAAGCGCAGCCCCGAGATGTTAATGACCACCCTCTCACAGCACTCATGGTCGGTCTCAGGGTTGTACGTGTCCTGCGGGTGACCGGGAAGAGCTGCAGCTTCATCTGCAGGATCTCCAGTAGCAACTGTCATATTGGGCTTTAAAAGAAATCCTTATGCTAAACTCTTCCCAGCGCCCGGTGGTGGGATCGGGTTCGGGGCAGGGCTACTATCCTGCAGAAGGACAGGTACGTAGGTTTGGAAGAGTCTCATGAAAAGGCGAAGGGATGAGATAAAAAAAAAGAGGAGAAAAAAGAAAAAAACAAAGAAGAAGAAAGAAAATCGCCCCTGCTGAGAAAGAGAGAGATGGAATAAAGTTGGGGGGAGGAGAGCAGATCCCTTCTCTAGCACGTCTATCCCCTTCCTGGAGGGGTTAATTTGCCTTCCTTGGGACAGAGTTCAACAACTCCCGTCTAAACCCATTAGTTGGAACAGAGAAAACACCTGAGGAACCGTCACCTGTTCAAAACCAGCGTGGAAAAACTGGCATTGGCAAACCAGGGCTTAATTTTTTGGCTAAAAATAAAAATTCCAGTTAAAAAAAATAAAGAGGGGGAAGGGAAGAGAAAGGAAGGAAGAAAAATAACCCCATCCAACCCTGAGGTGGCGAGAGGACCCCGCGGGGTGCCGGGCTCAGCTCATTTCCAGGCATGCAGCTAAGGGTTAATTAACATTTAACCGTGCGATATCAGGCAATCTACCCTCCGGGAAAGCGCCAGCTCCGCTTTTAAGTTTAACACCTTCCCAATCCTCTCTCCCTGGTGACATGCTGCCCTCCCTGCCTGCAGCCAAGCTCTGCGGCTGCCGGAATGTGGAGCCGGCGGTTCCAGCTGCCCCGCGGACCACCGCAGTCCCCCTCCTCGACCGCTGGTGTCCCGGCTCCTGTCATTCTCTGCAAACCACCATGGCACACAGAAAACAAATCACATTACCTGGAGAAGCCAAATCTTAGTGTCTCTTAGTAACACCGATTATCTGACCCTGGGGAAATCCTAGAGAGAAATACAGGCTTCCAAGATCCCCATAATTTCCTCTCTCTTCAAAGTTAAAAATAATGGTGAGTCATCGTAGAAAAAGGAGAAGGGACATAAGAGGGGTTAGATTCCCAGATGGTGGAAGTCAGGTCTTGTAATGGTTTGGACTGGAGAGAGAGAGAAAGAGAGACAGAGAGACAGAGAGACAGAGTCTTCCCGGGAGCTGTTGCAGATCTGCACTTCAGGGCAGATGAGCGTCTGTCTGATGCCTTCGGTACGACGGTGAAAAGCTGCTAAGCTCAGCAAAACCCGACGTCCCCAGTGTCCTCGGGAGGTGTGGCATCGCCTGGAAAAAACACCGAGAAGGTAGCAAGCTGTGGGGGTTCGCGAGCAGCATCCGCAAAGCCCCGGCTCCTCCGGGCACCCCCTTTCCCCGGCCGCTCGCCGCTCGCCCGCTGCCCGCCCAACCCGCACTGCAACACGAGAGAGACGAGGGCGAGAGCGCCAGCGCCGAGGCGGAAAAAAACCAGAGCCCCGCGTCCCTGCGCTCTGCTCAGCCCAGCGGGGCCGGCTGCCCGCCGAGCCCGTGCCAGGCGGAGGAGCGGGGGGGGAACGACGCAGCCCCCCCGGCAGCCGAGGCTCTGCAAAGCCACCGAGGATTCCCGGCGCCGCCAGCACCCGGGAGTCGGTGTCACCCACCGGGCACAGCACCCGCGGCCGTCGCGTCGCGTTCCCCGGGGATCCGGGAGGCTCCGGCTTCATCCCCCGGACCGACCCCCCCGCCGGTCCCCGTCCGTCCCCCCGCTGATGGCTCCAAGGACCCGCGAGCACCGGGGCCCCGGCCGCGGGACCCACGCGACCTGCATCCACCCTCCCCATCCTCCCGAGAGCCAACCCCCCGGCCGACCCACCCCCGTGGGAATTCGACTCCGCTGGGTGAAATTTCTCGCGGGGATGTTGAGGCTCATGTCCCCGGTGGGTGCCGAGTCCTCAGCATCCCTGCTCCCGACGAGCGCTCCCTCGGATCATCCTGCATTGCCTCGCACCATGGAGATGCTCAGCCCGGAGAGGGCCGACCAACCTCTCATTTTTTGCTTTATTTTTTTTTTTTTTTGCCCTCCCAAACGAAATAAAAACCCCTCTAACCTCCCTTCTTCAGCTCCAACTCGACTTGTCTACTTTGAGCCAGGATTACAGAACCGGGCAGGGGAGGCAGGTGGAAAATAACCCCGAGGTCCCAATCTCCTCGGCAAAGATTTCAGCCATCTCCAGGCCATTTATGCCTGTTGGTTCCTCTCTTCATCCCCCGAGGTGCAGATATTGCCGCAGATCCCTCTTTTCTTGGAAATTTCCCTTTTCTGTGCAACCCTCCTCTCCCTTCTCCTTATGCACTAGAAAAAATAGTACAACCCTGACGAGGCTTGCAGCATTCAACCGCTTCTCTTAACCCTTTTCCTCCAAGCCCAGAGGAGAGGAGGTCGCATTTGTCCCAGTTTTTATCCTTTTCCTGCATTTTCTCCCCACCACTCGCTCCCCAGCGACTCGCCGAGGAGTTCAGCTGGATTTGACCTTCCCTGGCTCCTCCGAGCATCACGCCAGAACACCACAAACACCATCTTTCTGCTGCTGCAGGAAAGATCTGGCAGCCACAAACCCCCATCTCACCAAAAATCAACCAACCTCCAATGTTTTATGTATATTTTAATAAACACGCAGTTTTCCTCCTGCCCATGAACTCTCTCCTCCCTTTTCTCCCTCCCCCAAACACCCCGGATTTGTTTAACGGCACAGAAATTTACTTTGTTTTTATTAAACATGTTGATTTTTATTTGGCATGGGCTCTGGGCTTCTTCCTCCGGCTCCGAATCCAAGCGCTGCTGCTCGGTGCTTGGCGGAGAGGGTTACGGCATCATCTCAGTTGACATCACCCATCCCAGCACTCAGTTTCTCCTACTTTCTCCCCATCGCCCGTTTTCCTGCCAAACAACCTCCGCCCCCCCCCAAGCATCTTTAGGGTTAATTCATGCAAATTTGGGGGTTGAAGGAGGGGATGGAGGAGGTGAAGACTTGCCCAGAGCCCCTCAGTTTGTTCTGTGCCAGCACTGAGCACTGCAGGCGGGAGTCACACGGTTTGGGGTCGTGTTTGCGGCTAAAGCGCGGCTGCCTCGCTTTGCACCGTTCCTGGCCAGGCTGTGTTTAGGCAGGGGAGCAGCGGGAAGAGNCGCACCCCTCCTCCCAAGCAGGAGACCTAGATTTCAACCACTGGGAAATAATCATATCCCTGGATACGTGATGCTGCCTTGCCATGCGGCTCCGATCCATCCCATATTCTTGGTAATAGCCTGGATCTGCTCGGGGAGATCTGGGGGATGCAGAGCTCCCTGCAGCTCTGGGGAAGGAGATGGGGCAGGACTGGACTCGCGGGGGCTGCCCTTGGCCGGGGCGAGGATGTGCAAAGCAATAATTTTGTACCACTTTGTGTTTACTGAGGTCCCTTCACGAGGAGGCTTTTCCCACCCCAGAGGAAGGCGATGGCCAAGCTCCTACAAACACGACACCTGTGGATCAACCCCTGCCTTCAGGCACGAGGTTTGGACCACTCTGCCATCCCCCCATGGCCCCACAAGGAGCACCAAGGAAGCAACAAGTCCCACAGGACTCCCGTGCTGGAGTCCCACGAGTGCTGGAGGAGGCGATGGGAAATATTTCCGTTCCCATATACAGCGGTCAAATTTGTAAGGAGTTACTGGTGCCAATGGAGATTGCTCCAAGGATGCCCTGAGGTGGGATGGAGGGCCTGGAACACCCCGAATACCTGAGAAAATCAGTGCTCAGGGTAGTGCCCAGTCACCCAGGGGGATGTGGGGACATGGGAGGGGTAAACCACAGTATTGTAGCTCCCCAAGGTGCCCGGAGCAGTGGGTGCAGCCCTGGGGGATGTGATCGCCTGCTGCTCCTCCCGACACCCCTCCTCACCTTGAAACAAAAATTGTATTTTCCCAAGCCCCAGCCAGATCCCAATATTGAAAATTAATATCTAACCCTACAGGAAAACCGGGAGTCCTTCAGGACCGGCCCTTGCACTGCGGGTTTGCACACATCCAGCTGGGCAGGAGGCCGCTCTGGGCGAGGGTTTTTAATGTCATCAGCACCATTTTAGCCTTTTCTGGAGGCGGATCTGCCACAGCAGGGTGGTTTGAATCCAGAAAATGATTTGCCCGAGGCTGATCCTTATGCAATATGTAGAAACTGAGGCTGGGCAGGGAACAATCCAAGTGGAGCTGGGTTTCCAACGCGCTCCTCCTGCTGCCGCCTTGTGAAGGTTCTGCAAAACCAGGGGGATTTGTCATCCAAACAGCACCAGCTCCGTACAAAGAGCCAAACTCCCGTCTCCAGCAAATCAGGGGAATTTCTCTGAATTGAGTGACGCTCTCTCCTGATTTACTACCCTAATTGTGAGCTATTATTATCGTCTGTGTGTCTGCGCTCGCCTCCCTCAGCCGCGCTGACAGCTCCAGACGGATCCCAGCCTCTCAGAGAACCAGACGAGCTGAGCTCTGCACCCACTTGGCTGTTTCACAAGGATTTAACGAGATGACGCCTTTGCTCAATATTATTATTAAATAATAATTTCCTCCTGAATTATTTCTCTTATCTCAATGGATTTTACAGACGCCCGAACTGGAGTTCTCGCCCCATCTGTGTGAGCGGTGCTGGGAAAAGCACTCGGTGGGAGGATGTTCCAGGAACCAGGCGATCCCGTGCCCAGGATGATCTCCCCTCATTTCCTTTATTCCCAGGGAAGCCCCCCAAGGGCTGTTCAGACCCTCTGTTTGTGGGTTTCTTTGCGGGCAGCCATACAAATAGCAAAAAATGTGCTTTTCCCCGCTTTTCCCCCCTGTATCCTGCTGGCAGTGGGTCTGGGAGACGCTCCAAGAAGCGGTGCTGTGGGGGATGGATGGAAGCCGCAGGGCAGGGTTATCCCCAGGCCTGGCCTCACCCAGAACAGCCGAATTCAAGTCCCAGGGTCATTGGAAAACCCAACCCACACCCAGCCCCACTGCTTAGGACGCCCAGGGTGGGCACCTGCATATGCCAAGCCAGGAAAGGGGTGGGAGAAGCTCTCCGAAGAGGACAGAGCCCGCGCCACCACCCTCACACCTCCTGCACACCCTCAGACAATGGGAGCTCTGTGCGGTGTCCCTCCTGGGGACCCCATCCCACCTCCTGCACAGCCAGAGGGACTTTGAGGGCTGGAGCAAATCCCAACAGCCATTCTGGGAAGAGGATCCAAGCCGGACCAAGCATTGCCCAGCAGAGGGGCTGGATGGGGCAGAGCACTGAGCCCCATCTCCCTCTGAGCCACGGTTTTCCAGCTGAAGGCGTTGACATAACTGGGCCTTGTGTCACTTTCGGAGCCGTGAAAGCTGCAAGCGAGTTCCCAGGACGGTGATTCACCCTCTGGGGAAAGCATCCGACCTCCCACCCGCTGCTGACGTGAGAGGATGGAGCTCCTGGACCCCCAGCACCTCCTCACCCCCCTCGGAGGGTGGCGGCAAGAGGAGGGGATGCCAGGAGATGTCTAAAAATGAACAGAGCTCGGGAACGCAGTGACAGGGACCCACAGAGCAGGCTCTGCTCTCCCACGGCAGATGCTGCTGGTGAATCCCAAAATACCGCGGTGAGATAGGTCAGAGCGGCTTCCCCGAGCCAGGGAGGTGGGGAAGGGTCCGGGCTTTGCCTGGAGCGATGTGGGAAAGGAGGAGCAGAGCAAAAAGAGATGCTGGGCAGGGCTCTTTGTCCCTGGGAGAACCTCCTGGACCCCAGGAGAATCTCCTGGATCCTGGGAGGATCTCCTGGATCCTGGGAGGATCTCCCAGATCCTGCAAGGAACTCCTAAACCCTGGGAGAGTCTCCTGGTTTCTGAAGAGACCTCTTGGTCCCTGGGAGATTCTCCTGGGTCCCCTGTGGTTCTCCTGTTCCCTGGAAAGGCAAAGCTGCTGAAGGGAAAACAGCAAAAATCACCTCTCTGCAAAGTTAACGTTAAACACATCCCTCTGTAATTCTCCAGGGCGTTTTTCATAATAAAATACCCGATTATTTTAAAAACAGCTCCTTTGGGCTCCAGTCTAAATTCTCTTTTGGTCAGGATGGCTGAGTTGCCACTTGGCCTCCAAAGATGCTCCCACCAGCCTGGGAGGCCGGTCTGGAGAGGAGCCAGGCACCGCTCATTGAAATAAAAGTCTTGTAGCTCATCCAAAACATGGCAAAGACCTTCAATCCTGGGGCAGCTGTGAATATTTCCTGTCAGGCTGCCCCTGACGGGCCTGGGCTGGCGCGGGGCCGGCCTCGGGCCTGGAGGGTGTCTCCCACCTGGGCCGCTCCTGCCACGCCGGCTGAAAGGCTCTCAGAGCCTCGTGGGTGCACTCGCACAGCAGGACAAGGAAAATTCAGGAAGGGAAAAGGAACCAGCAGCCTCCTTCCAGCCAGCGGCGAGGGCTTGCAGCTCTGAAGCAGCCACGGCCCGCAGGCCTGGACATCCCCCCGACAGATCCCCCCAGCATCCCTGGGGCTGGGGCTTTACTGCAGGTGTCACCTGAGCCCCTGTGTCCCACAGGCTGCTCTGGGCCACCACCTCCTCCCCAGGGGGACCCAGCCACATCCCTCTGTCCTCCCAGCCCTCCTGCTCCAAAGGGACGGAGAACAGAGTCGCTTCAGGGCTCCAAATGTGCCCATGGTGCCAATCGAGCACCTGCTTTGCCGAGCCAGGGCTGGTTGTGGCACCCCGAGACAAAGGAGAGGTGATGAACACCTTGATTTCTTCTTCCTCAGGTCCGGACCAGCCGACGCCCATCTCCCGATGGAACATCCCTGTTCCTCCAGTTCCAGGGGGCTTTTCTCTCACACTGAGGGCTGGTGCTCACTAAGAAACAGGGAAATGGGGCCAGAAGTTGAAACCTTCTGGTTGCTGAGGTTAGGGAATAGCAGACCGAGGGGAGATGGGAGAAACCTGCAGGGGAGGTGACTCTGCTGGAAATGACCAAAGCCTCAGCTGGACATGAGCAGTGTCTGCAGACAGAGTTCCTTTGCCTGGGCGGAGCTGTAGGTGACCTCAGGGTCCCCTCTGCACTGCCCTGGTGGGACACAGCTCCCTGCAGCCGTCAGCCCTGGGACTGGCTCCCCATGCAGGTGACTGCCAGGGTGGAAACCTCTCCCTCACAGCACAGATGGGATGAGCAGCCCTGCAGACACTGTTTTTAGAGCCTGTGGGTCACAGCCCGAGTGTCTGGTGGTGCTGGGAGGGGGCCAAGGGCTGCTGAAGGTCAGATCTGAGCCACGGAGTGGGGTGAGATGTTCCCATCACCCCAAACTTTCATCCCTCCCCAGGAGCTGCAGGACTGCAAACAAGCCGGGAGGAAACACGGTTTGAGAGGATGATTTCCCTCTTCTCTCCCTCCCACGCAGAGCTGCTGCAGGGAGGAGAAGCCACCGGCTCAGGCTGGGAGTGCCTTCCCCACAGCCTGGGCACGGTGGCACTGGGGGCACGGTGGCACCAAGGGCATGGTGGCACCGAGACAGCATCAGCCACGAGCTGGCCCTGAGTGGAATGGCCACAGGGCTGGCCCAAGCCCTGAGCTGTTCCAGGACGGTCTGGGCCCATGGCTGTGCCGGATGGGGAGCTGTGCCAAATCATGGAATCCCAGAATGGTTTGGGTGGGGAGGGAGCTTAAAGCTCATCCACTCCCACCCCTGGCATGGGCGGGGACACCTTCCCAGGGGACACTGTCCCAGGGGGCTCCAAGCCCTGTCCAGCCTGGCCTTGGACACTGCCAGGGATCCAGAGGCAGCCACAGCTTCTCTGGGCACCCTGTGCCAGGGCCTCAGCACCCTCCCAGGGAAGAATTTCATCATTGTATCAAATCTAAATCGACCCCTTTTAGTTAAAATTCTGGGCCATGCCAAACCATTCCGGGCTCTGCCAGACTGAGCCGTGCCAAACCACGAGCCGTGCCAAACCACAAGCCGTGCCAAACTGTGAGCCACACCCAGCCAAACTGTGGATGGTGCCAGTTTGGGAGCCGTGCCAAATTCCAGGCCAGACCAACCCACTCCACCTGGCCCTCAATCTCTCCAGAAGGCCCCAGCTGCCCTCACCCTATGGCCAAGCCCCTCCATGTCTCTGCTGCCCAGCAGAGTTCCCTTCCCTGCAGCCTCCCCTGGGAACGGCCCTGCCATGGTGGAAAATTCCTGGAACACAAATGCCAAGATTTTATGGATGTTTCCTAAGCATTCAGAGGACACTCATTATTTATTGTCCCTGCCGAGCTGCCGGGAGCGGCCGGAGATGCCCCATGGTGGTGACACTGACCTGGCCCTGGGAACGTGTCCCCAGCAGCTCTGGGTCACTGCTCGCCCTGGTGACCCGGGCAGGTGACAGATCCAGGGCTGCAGGTGGCACAGGGAGGATGCAAAGTGACACTTCCAGGGCTGTGTGGGCAGGAGGTGCCAGAGCCTCATCTGCTCCCATCGGGACCCAGAGCCCAGAGCCCCCCGCCCAGAATCCGTGGGGAATGCCCCCGGGATCCATGGGGAATGCCACTGACAGGCAGCATCCTCTTCCCCGTCATTCCTCTGCTGTATTTACTATTTCTTCATCTCCCACCCCCTCTTTTGGGAAGAGACAGACTTCCCCGTTTCCATGGAAACACTCCCCCTCTCCCCTCATTTCTTCAAAGAGGTTTTCATCCCTTTCTTTCAAAAATAGCTATTTTTAGCCACGGCTTCCCCTTCTCGCCCTCCCCACACTCCGCTTCCAGCTCACGTTCTCCCAGACAAGCAGCACCCACCAGGCACCCCCGAGCACCCCTGGGAGCCTTGGAATCACCCCCACGGGCTGGGCAAGAGCAGCTCAGATCCATGGTCTGGATCCTGAGGGTTCCCCTGGTTTGTGCTTAAACCCTCTGGGGCTGTGGAATACCGGTGCCTGAAGAAAGTGCTGGTGTTTGCAGGAGGGTCCTGGGAGCACCCAAAATCCCTTCACTCTGTGGGATGACTGTCCCTGCAGCACCCTCTGTGATCCCACAGCCCCGGGAAGCCAGAGGAATGTTTCCTTTCCTGCCATCAGGATAAACCAAGAGGTGACTGTGACACCTGACGGAGCAGGAGATAAAACCTCTCCCACCCTTCCCAAACACCGACAGGGCAGGAACACCACCCAAATCCTCGGGATCAGGGCTGCCTGCGGACCAGCGCGGTGAAGTGAGGGGCTGGAAACGCAGCACTGGGAGAACAAAATCAAAATCAAGAGTCTATCAATAAATTGAATAATAACAAATGGCCTGGACAAGGTGCTGTTAAGCAAAGGAGAATTCCACAGGGGAAATCATAACCTCAGCATTCCCGTGGATAACTATGGGAGCAGAGGGATGGACAACACCCCTCGTAGAAGGATGCCGGGCCTGGCTGGAATACAAAGGAAGATCCTTGGGATACCACCATCCGCTCAAAAGTACCCAAGGCAAGGGTTCCTTAGCGCAGCGTGGTTTGAGGAGCAGGGAAATACCTGTAGGAGCCCGACTCCGGGCTGGAAGAGCCCCTCCACATCCTGGGAAAGTCACGGCTGGAAGATCCGGACGCTCTGGCTTGGAAAGAGGGACAGGACACAGGCCATTAAAATCCTGCACGGTGCTGAGGTGCCGGGCAGGGAGTGATGAATGGATATTTCTTCGTAATGCAGGGAGGAAATGGCTCCCAGGGAAATTCCCAAGCAGGAAATTTCGAGGCAGCCAGGGAAGGATTTACAGCGCAGCTCGGTCGCTGTGCAGGGATGTGCTGCTGGAGCTGCCGCGGCCACCAGCCCTCCCGGGGAATGCCCACACTCGGGTAGAGCACAGCAGGAGCCAAAAGGCAGCAGAAACCACGCTGTGCTTCCTCCAGAGCCTTATTCCAGCTGAATTTCTCCGGGACAAACCCCGGCAGCAGCAGCAGGGCTCACTCCAGGGCTGCCTCTGAGCACCCAACACTGCGGGACTGCCTTGGGGGCATTTACCCACTGCCTTTTATAACCCCTGGACACGCAGCAGGGAACACCACCCTGGAACTGCCCCGTGTCCCCACCAGCCTCTCTGCCCCTCTCAGCTCCTCCCTCTAAAACCTGGCGAATACAGCCTGACTGGGGCAGAGGAGCTGCTGGCACTGACCACGTCCTGTCCCTCTGCAGCTCCTCGTGCAACACCTTCTCCACACGCTGATCCCCCCAGGGATGGGCTGGCAACCCTGCAAACCGCACGGGGGCTGGGGAGAGCCTCGAGCCGAGGTTCCTCCTGGACTGAGTACGGGATCATCGCCCTCCCCTCATCAGTGAGGTGTGGAAGGTGTTCCCCGTGGCTCCTCAGGCAATCCCGGTGGCACACGGTGCCAGGCTCGCCGGACCTGTCCTTCCTCACTGGGCCTGGTTTTGGCTGGTGCCGTTCATGCCCCGTCTGCACCTCAGAGTTTGCCACATCGTTTCTCCTGGATGTTCAAGCACCCCCTTCGGGGAGCTGACACAGAGGTCGAGGTCACATCAGAGAATGAAGCAGCAAGAGCTGCTAAAACCCACCTCAGAGAGCCCCTGAGCCAGCCCAGAATCTGCCCTGCCACCCACAGCAGCCAGGGGTTAGTGTGGTACCATCCAGCACAGCCACGCTGAGAGGATTTGGGAGCGTCTGAGCTGAAGCTGCCCTTGCTCACCGTGACCGTCCTCCCCCAGCAGAGCTGGTGCTCACAGCAAACCTCGAGAGCAGAGAGAGACGGAACCACCCAGACCAGTTCCAGCACTCAGCGCTGCTTTTCTGGGAACTTCTTTGCCCCTATCCCAATTCCTGAGGCCGACGGGATCAAGATGTTTTGTAAAGTTCTGGAATTTGAGGTTCTCCATGGCTGCGGAATTCCCCGGTGTGATCCTGTCCGGGGTGGCTGTGGGCACACGTGGCTGCTGCTCTGCTCCCAGCCCTGAGCCCCCAGCTCAGCACCTGAAGCCTTTTGCAGGATTTCCTCCTGGATTTCAGTCCTGCAATTGGGATTTGCAAAAATCACCAAGTCACTCGGGGTTAGAGTCTGTGCTCCTGGCTCAGTGAGCACTAAAATCAAATCCCCTTGCAGGAGCCTGGGACACAGCACTTGTGTGCACAGCTCAAGTCATTGTATCATGGAATCACTGAGCCGTGGAATCCTGGAATGGTTTGGGTGGGAGGGGATCTTAAAGCTCATTTTGTTTCACCCTCTGCCATGGCTGAAACCACCTTCCACCAGCCCGGATTTCTCCAGCCTGGCCTTGGATACTCCCAGGGACGGGGCAGCCACAGCTGCTCTGGGCAACAGAGGAGAAACAACTTCAATATTTTTAAAGCAACCAAAAGCCTAAATCAAAACTTTGACTCTCTCTGGCCACATTCACGTTTGGGTTAAGCCCACAGATGTGGTTGGAAGCCAAGAACAAGGTTTTCAAATGAGCTTCCGAGCTCCTTTTGCGGGATTTCCACCTGTGATCGGGGCGGGTGGGTCAGACTCCTCCGCCTGCATCCGCGTGCCCAAGCACCGTCAGTGACCTCCCTTCTTGTGACACACCATCAAATTATTAAGGGTTTTCCTGGAGCTCCCTCAGTCCAGGTGGCCAGGTGGGATGCTGGAAACGTTCAGATTTTACCCCAGGATTTTGTTTCTCTAGCAGGGGAAATTGGACTCCTGTGAAGGGCATTAAATTTCAGATTATTTTGTCCTGAAAAACGAGTTCACATCAGAGAAGACTCCTCAAACCTCATCCTCACATCACCCTTTCCATCCCCACATCTCCTCTCCACCCACTCCAGTATCAAACACCACACGCTGCGGTTCAGCCATTTTATTGAACTTTGCGTATGAAAGAACAGTTTCAAGTTCTAATGAGAAAAAAAACATTAAAAAAATAAATTCAACATCAGGTAAAAAAATCACGCAACTGAAAAAAATCACTTTTTTTACCGGGAACTGAACACAAGGCTCACACCACGGTGGAGTCACCAGGACGAGAGGATGCAGCAGCTGGTTTTAGCATCAGACTGGTATCAAAAAAACCCCAAGTTTTAAACAGTTGCAACACAGCTCACTGGTAAAACCAGAGTTTAAAATGAACTCAGAGTAACAAGACTGCGTTTAACACCTCCAGACCAAAATTGCATCACTCCTGTGGCACCTGATTAGTCAGGATTTAGGGACGATTTCCAGTCGGATACACAGAATTTCCCAATATTTCACTGTTCGTAGACCCAGTGCACATCCCAGGTGAGACAGTCGTGGAAACATTTCTGCATCACCCACTTGCACACGCGAACGAAGGAAAGCAAAGTCAAAATTATATCCAGCCGTCCCCATCCCGGGAAGATGCCGTGGAAATCAGTTGCATAGTAAAGGATGGGAAATTAAGAAACACGAGCTGCTCCTGTGCTGGAGGTCGATGCAACACCTCCCTTGTGCCACGTTTTGGGGTCTCAGGTGATGAATTAAGAGCCTGTTCTCCTTGCAAGGTGCCAAACACAGCCATGGAACCCCCGACCTCCAGCAGCGAGGGGGATTTTCCTGCAAGCTCTGAGCAATTGGAATAACCAAATCTAATTCCAGTGCACCAGTGGCAGCACAAGGGACGTGGCAGCCAACAGAGTTTTGCATTAAAACTCCACTGTTTCAGGCACTTCCTGACTACATTTCCACCTAATACCTTTTGATCCACGCTTCCAGCTCTATCCATGACTTGTGTGTTGCCAGGCAAATTGTCCTGCTCTGAAATCATCCTCTGGAACAGGAACGATGCATTTCAAACCCAGCAGCAGTGCCTGGCCTGGCAATGGTCAGAGATGTGTTCTGGACAGCACCAGTCAGAACCATCCCAGACCATTCCCTTTAGAGGTGCACTGATGACATCACCTTGGACAAAGCAGGAAAAAAGAAACGTAATTTACCTGTACCACATGCTGGTGGAAAATACGGGGATTAGAATGTGTAATTTAATTCACCCAGAGATGCTACTTGGCTTTAATCTCAGGTTGAGAGACAGACTTCCAGCTGGATTTGTGCAATGCAGGAGAGTGGGGAGCACTCAGGGAAGAAAAACTCCATCTCAGAAATTCCCTAATTTTAAAAGGATTCAGTAGCAATAACAGCATTTGGACACCTGGCTCAGAAAACACCCAAGTGTGTGAGGTAATGAAGCCTCCGGCATGCTTGAGGCTGGTTTCTGAGATGTCAATCCTGCAGGGGTTTGCCTGTGGAAAGAGGCTGGAGGCTGGGATGGGACTGCAGGAACCACAGAATCACAAATTAACAGAATCCCGGAGTAGTTTGGGTGAGAAGGGACAGCTCATCCTGTTTCCATGGGCAGGGACACCTTCCGCTATCCCAGGGTGCTCCAACCCTGTCCAACCTGGCCTTGGACACTTCCAGGGATGGGGCAGCCACAGCTTCTCTGGGCACCCTGTGCCAGGGCCTCACCAAATCCTGACTTTTCCCCCAAATCCAGCAGGGCAGAGCAGCTTCCCAGTATTCCCTTACTGCCTCCAACAGCTCATTCCAGCCTCGCTGCTAAGCCCTGTCCCTGTGCCGTGTCCCCTGAGCCTTCGTTAGTGCCCTGAAACACTTTTGGAGATCTTTTGCTTTCTAATTTTGCTGCCTTCTTAAAACAGCTTAAAACATGTCATTAAAAGAAGCAGCTTTACGTGACCCCAACCAGCCCAGCCCCCCAGATCCGCTTTTCCTGCCTCTCCGCCAGCACGGAGCCAACAGCAGAGCTCTCATCACTTTAATTGCACCCTAAAATTAAAAGGGGAAGGGTTGGTGCACAGCGCTGGGCTGGGCACAGAGCAGAGACGTGTTCAGCGTCTAAAGAGCCGCGTCTGAGCACGACAGCTCCGAGCTGCTCCGGCATCTCGGAGCACGGCTTTGAAGGGCTATGAATAAAGATGAGCAGCCTGCCTCGGGATGATTATGGGAATCAAAGCACGCTATTTTTTGGATCTTCTCTTGATGTCAGCCATCATTAAATCGCTCCCTTTTTTGTTTTTTTAATCGACTGGATACATTTTTAATTTGCCTTTCCCTCGCCAAACCCAGCCCTGCGCTCCCGCTGCCATTCGCACGCGGCTGTCCCGGCACGGTGGGTATCTGTGACACGCACAAGGCCGGGCTCGGGGTGGTGGCAACACAGATCAATGCACTGGACTGACAGTTAAAGGCTATCAAACCCCCAATGATTGTGGAAAAGCACATTAACAACCAGCTGGCTCAGCGACCAAGCACGAGGAACCCAAGAGCACGGAGCGACGTCGTCAGCGCCAGAACGTACAACACCGAGGGGAGGTGGCATTTGGCAAGATTGTCATCGGTGTGAGACGGCCGGGGCGTGGGTGGGGCCCACCAACCCAGCCGGGCAGAGGGATGTGGTTTTTCCCACCACTTCAATAATCAAAACACAGTTTTGAGCCCTAACAGAGAGACGCTGTAACAAGTGGCTACCGAAAACAGACGAGGTATAGTTATGCTGCAGACACACACACACACACAGACCATAGAAAAGCTCTCTGTAACACAGGTGAAAAATAAAAATAACTTTAGTACTGATACATTCTATCCCCCATTTTAAGGGCTACTAGATCATGTTCCAAAAGAAACTAAATATAACACCTTTGGGACCAGGGCTTCCCGAGATCCAGGTCTGTGCTGCAATCCAGAAAATCAATTCTCCTCCTGTTAATGTGCCCTTTCCTGTGTGGGCAGCCTCCTTTCATGGCGGGTCTGCGGCTGTTTGCAGCCCAAACCCATCAGCGTGGTGGAAAAGCGGGTTTGGGGTCAGTCTCTCACGATTTCAGAGTTGCTAAAGCTTTGTTCAGTCTCCTTTGCAGGTTCAAGAGCACACTGCAAACCTGTCACGCTGCAGGGAGGCTGCAAACAAATGTGTTCTGCAGCTCCTTAGGGGTTTGGGAGGTGAGATGTCCCAAAAAAGCCCAGCTCCATCTCCCCCAGCCTGCCGGCAGCTCCCTCCCATGGGGAGGAGCGCTTGGGAGTTCGCAGGGGTGGAAACGGCTCAGCCCCAAACACCGGGCACTCTTCCTGCTCCTTTTAAAGGGGTCGTTTAAGGTCTCTGAGATTTTACGGTCCGAGCAAGAATTCATTTCAGCGCTGGGGAGAGGCAGGCAGGGGGACAGCGCTCCCCTGTGCAGGGACAGGGAGGGACGCCCGGGGGGCGCTTGGCTGTGCCGGGGGCACAGACGATCCCTGCTCAGAGCGCCCCGGCTGCTGCCACGGCCGCGGGGATTTGCCGGAGGAGCAATTCGCTGGAAGATCCCATGGAGAGGGTCCCTCTCCCCGCCCCCACCACGGGCTGGCCTCAGAGCAGGGCACGGCCAAACCAAGTTAATGAGAGCCGCTGCTCTAATTAGCTCTAATTCGTGCAGGCGGCTTTCGCACCGCATCGATTTCACACCGCGGGTTGTTTCACCTCCGCGGTTCCCCGGCGTCCCCGCCGAGCCTCGGCACCCCGTGCTCATCTCCGCGGGCTCAGGGACCCGCTCCATGTGCTCTCCCAGCAATCCCGGTCCCCAGCCCCAATCTCCCTCCGCACCTCGTGCTTGTTAGAGCCGTGACAGATCCAGGTGCCCGCAGCACCGGCCCTTTCTCCTCCGTTTACCCACGGCCCCAGTGACCGCAGGGGTTCTACCATGCTGGGAATAAATGCAAGAGGAGCAACGTCCCGCTGAGAGCCGGATCCATATTTGCTCTTCATTCTCCAGCTGATTAAATTGGCTAAAACTGCTGGCTTTAACACTTCTGCTTCTTTTCTCGCCATCTCAGCCCGTTCTGCCCAGGCTGCACCTGTGCAGAGCGACGGAGACTTCTGTGTTTGGGTCCCCCAAGCCCTTCTGCCATGAACAAAGTCTCCACCACCTGCCATGGCACGAGGAGAAATTCCAGCCAAGAAATCACCCGTGTTCAAAAAACAAACAAAATAAATGCAACCTCACCAAAGTCGACGCATTCCTTGTAAGAATCAAATCATTTCCCAGCGTTAAGGGAATTTCTCAGTCCGAATTTCAGCTGACATTTGTGTGCAGGGTTCTCATTCATCTTCAGAGCTCTTCCGCAAGACAGAAACGTGGTGCAGACAGTTGGCTGCTTTGCCTTGAATATTCCCGAGTTCTCCCATCTCCGAGCCTTCCTTCCAGGGAGGGGTTGGGTTAAGGGCATCCTCACTGGGGCTGTGCCTGGAAGCACCCCACGTGTGTCTCCTGTGGATGTTCTGTGTGAAATGCAGGTAGAAGCTCCACTGGGGGAAGGATCCAGGTTTTGGTGCTTCCCTCTTGGAAGAGTGGTCCTTGCTGCACGTTCCAGGTACCTGGTGGGGACCTCAAGGCTTGTCCATGGACACCAAAGACAATCAGCAGCATCAGCTCAAGGGTCTGTTTCACACACAGTGGTTTTGGTTCCTGTTACCTCCCCCTGTGCAGCCTCTGCTTCAGAGGAAGCTCCAGCTCACCTGGTTCTGTCCAGTCCAAACTAACATTCCCCAACCCTTCCCAGGGAATTATTGCAATGCAGACAAAGAGGTTCCTGTGCTCATCTGAGTCCCTTCAACATTATTTTCACCCTTAAATCCAACACTGTTCCGAGTTTCGCTCTGCTCCTCCTACACAGGCTGTGCTGGGAGGGTTTCAGTCTCCAAGCTGGGATGGACACAGCGTGAGGAGGTGGACGAGGCTGCGGAGGGGGAAAAGGGGGAGCCAGAAGCAGGAGAGACCATCATCCCCTTTGCCATCTGCATTTATCCCTTTGTGGACCATTTATCCTTTTGCAGACCATTTATCCCGTGGCACCAGGATAATATTGATCCACGCAGCCCTGGGAAAAGCAGTGAGGTTACAGAAAGCTCAGCTTTAAGAGCTTCCCAGCCCAGTGCGGGCAACCCACAGCTCTAAACCTGCCACCAAAAACCTCAGCGTGCAAAATGAAACAGCAACGGGCAAAGGAGGGATGGAATTCTCAACTATTATGGAATTAGCAAGGCAACCCTATAATATTCCCGCGAGACTGGAGTTCTGTGGAAGTGCAGACAAGAGCAGAGGGGCTCTCATGAAACGAAGCGGGAGCACGCTCAGCCAAGAATTGGGTTTTTAGACGTTTTCCACCCCGGAAATTCAATTTGCCCTTCGTTTTTCATGGAGTGATCCTGACAGCAAGGCACAACTGTTCAACACCCTTTTCCTCAGCACCAGCAGAGATGTTCCTTCCTTAATAAGGACTTAAAGTAAATCACAGCCTTTGGTACAGCTCAGAGCTACTTATAAAGGGCATTTCCAGGAAAGTGAGAAACGTGGAACAGGAACGATTCCCGAAGAGCTGAGAACAGCCCGTGGCCCTTGCCAGGGAACAGCGACAGCAACCGAATTCCCCCCACTCCCTCCCACCCCGAGCAGAACACTTGGGCTGAGTTTTAGCAGCTCTGCTTAACATTTCCTTTCTGGTTGCTTAATCTTTCAAGAGACTTTTTTTTTTTTTTTTTAAATAATAATAAAAAAAGACTGAAATAACGTCCAAGTGATTTCCACCTCTCCGCCTCCTTTTTCCTGGCTTTGCTCAGTCTCGTTATATTGCACATGAGTTGAAGACAATCTGGCTCCAAAGATGTTCCCTTCATAATGCACTTGTTAGAAAACACAGGTAAAGTGGGAGATATTCCATATATAAATATATATATGAAATATGAACTGGGTTTAGCTGGGGAGGACAGGCCCTCTGTCAGCGTCGGTCACCGTGTCCGGGATGTTTGGGATGTTTGTCTTTTCTTTGGAGGTGTTTTATTTCTCAACACAGTCCTGAAGGTCTTCGTTTCAAAACTTCTTCTGTGATCTGTTGGGCAGAGCAAAGAACCATTTTTATGCACAGCCTGCTCTGGGAAACAAGAACAGGTTCTTTTTTTTTCTCAAGTAAAGTGGAAGAGATGTTGCACATTGGTCCCCCCTGAGAAATTCCCGTCTCCATTTCCCACGAATGAAAAGTGAAAATTTGCTAATTAAAATTCGTTAATGGACTGAATGCCACAGTCTAAAGTGAGCTAAAGATAGGAAAAAGATTCATTAAATATATTCTGGTTATTAACTGTTATCTCACATTAGCAGCAACTTCCAAACCCAGAATAATTAGTGCCAAGTGGGTTTTCCTCGTGTTTTTATCTTAATCAAGCTGGGTTTGTTCTGACCCGATGTAATTCATGAGATATTGAGCAACTGGTTGATTTTATAAACCCAGCCCAGGTGATGGGAGGAGCCAGGGCTGATCCCACTCCCAGAGCTTAAACTGTGGAGTCGCTCCCACAGAGCACAAACCCCAAATCCCATTTTGATGTGGGGATTGGGGTGTCCACCAAAGGGCCCAGAAAATCCCCCAATCTCGGCAGTGCCGGAATTCCATCCTCAGCTCTACACTCCAGGGATTCAGCCTGACTCCTATTTTAACACAGGGAGATGCTCTGCTCTGCCTTTAAGGCACTGAAATTTCTAGAAATTTCACGTGACTGTTTTTATCCCTCTCATCTTCCAAAAAATCCCTGTTCTGCCTTTAGTTCACACCATGGCAATCGGAGCACCCCAGCTCCCCAGAACAGACTGTGGGAGCCGGGTGCTTCATCAGCAGCCGGTGATGAGGGAAAGGTTGGGAGGAGCCGCAGCCATGGCTCAGAGCCCGGCCTAAGGCACTGCGACCTGCCTGGTCCCAGCTCAGCCCCAAAAATCAGCCTGTTCTCCCCAAAGGGAGAGGCAGGGTGGAGATATGCCAGGTGGGATCCATGCACTGAGGAGGGAGAGACCCTCTCTCTGGATGCTGCAGGGATCAGGACGTAGGGATGGAGATGCGCAGGGATGACGGGGATGCAGGGATGAAGTCGCAGCAATAATGAGCATGTGGGAACGAAGCTGCAGGGATAACGAGGATGTAGGGATGATGAGGATGCAGGGAAGATGTGGCAGGGATAATGGGGATGAAGGAATAATGATGTTGCAGGGATGATAAGGATGCAGGGGGAATGATGTTGCAGCTATGATGAAACTGCAGATGAAGTTGCAGGGATGAAGTTGCGGGGATGATGAGGATGTATTTGCAGGGATGATGAGGATGTATTTGTAGGGATGATGAGGACGTAGGGATGGTGATGTTGCAGGGATGAGGATGCAGGGATGATGAGAATTCAGGGATGAAGTTGCAGGGATGATGAAGTCGCAGGGATGATGTTGCAGGGATGACGAGGATGCACAGAGGGTGATGTTGCAGCTATGATGAAATTGCAGAGATGAAGTTGCAGGGATGATGAGGATGCAGGGATGACGACATTATGGGGATGCTGAGGATGCAGCTGCAAGGATGATGAGGATGTAGGGACGTAGGAAAGATGCTACAGGGATGCTAAAATCCAGCAGAGAAAGGAAAGAGATGGGAATTCCTGCCAGGAGCAGAGATCCCCTTGCGAGGCAGTGCAGCACTGGGGAAATGAGCTTCCAGAGGGGCTCAGGGCTCCGAGCAAGGATCTCAGCCCAGGCAGTTGTTCAAGCACAGCTTATCCTGAAGCACCAGCAGGACCATTCTGGGGCTTAAAGCTAACGGGGCTGTCTGCTTTATTGGACTGGGCTTGCTGGGGGATTAAACCCCTCCCCCCTGCCAGCCGGGAAGGGCTCCAAACTGCCAGGATCCCCAAGGATCACCGGAGCGTTACACACCACTAAATAAATAACTAAATACACAAATAAGACCCAAACAGCACTTTCAGCCCAGGAAATGCCACTGGGCAAGAAGGTGATGCTGGAGCTGGGATTCTGCAGACGAAGTGGTGAATAACAATTTTAATTGTCACCAGGCAAATAATGCAGCACTTTGGGGTACCCTGGAGCCTTTCCAAGCTGTATCCTGGCCAGTGAAGAAAGAAATGCCAAATCCTCAGCCCAACAATGGTGTCATTTCTCTGAATCCAGTAAGAATGGCAGTGGGAGTGAGAAGTCAGGAGCACTCAGGAGCTATCGCTGCTCCGGCTCCTGAAGGGATCCAGATGTCTTTCCATTGTGCAGGGGTGAGGAAATCCTCTCCATCCCAAGAGAAATCGAGGATATTAAACAGCAGCCACAAAAATTAGATGTTTTTAAATTGGCTGAGCCAAATAACTTCTATCTAAACACTCAGAGCTGGCAAAGCAGCTCCTGGGAGTGCAAGTACTGAGCATCTCCTGAGTCCTTCGAGAGGACCGGGAAACAGCTCCTCTTTGGGTCAGTTTTTTAAGGGATAAACAAAGTGACCTGCAAAAACGATGGGTCTGGCCATCCGTCAGTGATCCCAGACAACATGCTGGAACGGCTGAGAGTCTTCACACAGAATTAAAGAGGAAGATTTAATTGATGCCAATCAATGCAGGGTTAGGGAAAACAGATCTCATCAAATTAACTGATATCTCTGACTTGGCTGATAAAGGTGCTTGTGTAAAGCTCTCCTCCAAGGGAATTGCGTGGCTGTTGGGTTAAGAAAACGGAGCAATAAAGCCAAATTCCCAGGAAATCACCCAAGTGAGAAACCCAGCTGGACCCGGGGTGCGTTCCCCACTCGCTCCTCCTCGGGCTCGCTGTGCTTTCTCAGAGCACCTTGCAACCAGGACGAGAGAGACATCCCCGAAACTTTCCAGCCCTGGGAGAGAACAGCCCAGGCCTGTTTCTGATGCTGGAGAAAGAAAATTTCCTGCCTTAATTCTGAGGGATTTAAAGTGTGGAATATCATTCAGGCACCTGCACCCATCAAGGCACAGGCAGAAGTAGAGAACCCCTCAAACCTGCAACGCCACATCCAGTTCACAGCAACTCCTTCCTCATCCCTCCTGCAAACTCAAATCCCCAGCAGCCAGGGTAATTTTAAGCCCAAATTTCTTATGTCTGGTTTCTGACCCGCTGCAACAGCGTGAGGTTAAATTGTTACAGAGACACAGTGGCAGCTCCAAGCAGAGACCAGCAAGGAGGGAGAAGAGGGTTCTCAACCCTAAATTCACAGAGATTTCAGGAGAAATCGGCCAGAAGGGTGGAAAACGGAAGATGCAGAGTGAAGCAATCACAGGAGAGGAGGATGTTGATGGGGAGCTGAAGGCAGAGCTGGCAGCTTGGGAAGCTGGGTGAAACCTCAGGCTTCCCTCCAGGCAAGGGAAATAACTGGCATTATTGGGGTACCCAGCACAGGGCCCGCAGGCTTTGCCAGCCTGAAGAAAGCTGAATCCCATTAAACCTTTGGAGGAGTCCTCGCTTCTTGCTCTGTGTTTCAAAACTGCCTCTTCCTTCCACAGGAGTTTCATTGTAAACACTTCCTGAAGCTGCCCGGTGCCACGTACGGATGGGGAAACTGAGGCACGGAGGAGCCAACCTGCCTAAAGCCAGGGAGGAGCAAACTCCACAGCGCTCGCACCCGCCAGGTCTGGGAGCAGAGACACATTTCCCTAGATTTCCAACCCAAACTCCCAGCATGGCTCAGCACCCCCCACCCACCCCACACGCGGCTCCCTCCCTGCGCCAAGCCCGAGAGCAAACTCAGCTCTCTGCAAATGCAGGAAACGCTTCGCAAAGTGTGCGTTCACCCTATCCATCCTCCATCCCAACCTTTAGCTTCCCGTGGAGCAACACCCCAAGCACAGACCCCGCTGCCGCAGCCCCGATCCCGCTGCCACAGCTGAGCCTTCGGTGCTCCCAGCGCTGAGCAAACCAGGATAAAACCCCAAAGGATTTTCCTTTTCTATCCATGGTGGTGCTTTGGGGGAAGCACAGCAAAGCAGCTGGTGCCGGTCAGCCTCAAAATAAACCTGACTGCCCTCTGCAGCCTTGCTGGGGCGAGCAGAGGGGGCCACGGGCTCATCTTCCCACACCAGCCACACATCCAACCCCAGCCCGCCCAGCCAGGGTGTTCAGAGATGCTAAAAATGAAGTGCAACCACTGGAGCAAAGCAAGAGAGGTCCGACACGCTCAGAAAAGCATCGGAATTATGAGTCTCAAGGAAATGAATCATTCCCAAACAGACCCAGCAGCGCCTGCTGCCGTCGGCGCGGCTGAGCCGGGGGTCTCGCAATGAGTGTGCAGAGCCAGCAGGGAACGGCTGCTCCCGCTCTGAGCAGGGAACAGCAGCGATCAGGGAGCATCCCAGCTACTCCTGACTCCAGCGAGAAGCTGAAGGAGATGGGAGACATGTTCTAATCTGCTTGAGCATGTCTTGGTTCATAAGGAGGAGAAAAGTGACGGTGCCCTGCGGGGAGGTTCATGCGGCGAGGTTTCCCTGCCCGAGGATGCCAAGCATCCTCAGCACAGAAACTTCAGGCTCTGAGGGGTGATGAGACACAGACGGAACCTGAACCCCGCGGGTGTCAGAGCAGCACCTTGATCGTGGGAGGAAAAGCACAGAGAGGCTCACGGGGTTTGTGTTTGCGGCCGAGTTTTGCCAGAAACGGGGATAAAAGGGCTGTGAGGGTGGTGTGGGACCCCGCACACATCCCTGCTCCACACACAGGATGGTTCTCAGGAGCAAAAACTGGGATTCACTGAGTGACAAAGAGCAGGAGCCCCCACGCCTTCCCAGCGCGGAGCAGCCAACACGGGGGGAACGAACATCGCTGGGACAGGGACACCGTCACTCACTGGCCCCT
The DNA here is from genome assembly GCA_013397725.1 of Rhagologus leucostigma. NCBI lineage: Eukaryota > Metazoa > Chordata > Aves > Passeriformes > Rhagologus > Rhagologus leucostigma. The sequence continues at coordinate 42,724 of VZTD01000107.1, read as the reverse complement.
TCAGGGAGCCAAGCACGGGAGTGAAGGGTCTCGATTGGATCCCAGGCTCAACCACAGCGGAGCCGGGAGAGCTTTGGCTGGAGCAAGAGCTGGGAGGGGCTGGGAGCTGGGGCTGGGGCTGCTCTGCAGGGATCCCCTGGCAGCAAATGTGTCCCTGCCCGGGGATGGCCCTTCCCTAAGGCACGGCTGGGGCTGGACCCTCCTCCTGGTGCCAGTCTCATTTCTGACCTAAGACACCCCCCCTCACCACCCCCTGAAACGGATCAAGCACCCTCCACTGCTGGACAAGTGATTCCCAGGTGGGACGAGGCACCTCAGGGCACCCAAAATATCCCCCAAATGTCCTCGTCAAAGTGGCGATGGCCACAGCCCCAGGGCTGTTTCCAAGGAACAGAAGCACACGGCTCCATCCCTCCGTGCTCAGCGCCCACCTCCCAGCCCTGGCACGGGGAGAGGGCTGATGCCACCCTGCACCCACCGGGATCGCCTGGACCTCAGCCATGCAAACAGCACCCAGGGAGATGGGGAAAGGCAGCAATATCCCACCCTTACCACATCCTCCAGCTGTACAACACCCCAAAGTTGAGCCGAGCGCCCCGTTCCTGCTGTGGGTGGGACCCATAGCGGGGAGGGTGCAGGGGAGCAGCACCGGCTCTGTGGGAGTGGGACAGTTCCTGGGATGGGGCCCTGCCCACAGCACCCTGTAACCACCGAATCATCAAATGCCTGGGGTTGGAAGGGGCCTTAAAGATCATCTGTGACAAAGATCATGCAATACCCAGAAATCCCCTATTTCCCTGCTCCAGTACGACTGCCCTCACACGAGGATGCCGGGACACTGAGCTCTCCTTCCAGGCACGCACAGAACTGAGACTGGAGGGCAAAATAAGTCACAGTTAAACCCTGCTCGCCTGGTTTGCCCTGCCAGGTTTGCAGCCTGCCCAGAGACCGTTTGTTGAAGCGTTTAAAAATAGGGAAAACCAAGCCCTGCTTCCACCCGGCGGCGGTGGAGCCTCCGTGTGCTCGCACCAAGACATGCATATTTTAAAAGCTTGGCAGGAGAGGGCTCCAAACTACACAATTAAACAGATATTACACACAACGCTCCCCGTACACACCAACCGCTGCCGAACACCCTTTCCTTGTGCTCCATCCCTGCAGGGGAGACCCTTTTGGAGCAGTGACCCTCACTGACTCCTTCCATCCTGCCGGGGAAAGCACTTGTCTGCCCTTTGCCGCTGCTTAATTGCCCATAAACTGAGGATTAAAAACAAAAACGACTCCTTTTGTCAAGAGATGGAGCAGGAACAATTGCCTGGGAAGAAATTTAACCCTCCTGGAGGAAAGAGATATCTTCAGCCCTTGTCTGTGTCCACACGTGGGGTGGGATGGATACTGCTCCGCTCCGGCCACCCCAAGCACCCGAAGGGCATCTATTGTGCTGGAGAACAACAGAACCTTTTGAAGGAGTTCAGGCCTGAAAACACACAAAAAAGAGGGCAAAGAAGCAGGAGAAAAAGGTGACAGTGTCAAAGAACGAAGCCGAGGGGCCAGGGCCAGGGTTGCGGCTGCTGCGTGTCCCTGCACCCCCCAGCACCAAGGACGTGTTTCAAGGTGGCATCCAGGGCTGAAACAGGGGAACAGGCCCTAAAATACAGGCAGAGGGAAAGGGAAGCTGATAGGGGCTGCAAAAAGAGAAAACCGCAGGTACAAGGCTCTACAGCACCCAGTGCCCCTGCGTGGGGGCTGGAACAAAATGTTCTTTAAGGCTCTTTTCAACCCAAACCTTTCTGTGATTCTGTGATAAACTGAAGGCATCCACGGAGGCAGCTCCAGCCGCCCAGGGCTGCATCCCTGGGGTGGGAGCTGCCTCTTCCGTCCTCGCTCCCATCCGTCAGTGTCACTGTGTCTCTCAGGTGACAGGGACAAAGGACACGGGACAGGGACAGGGACATCGCAGTGGAGACCACGCGGGGATTGCCAAGCGCCGCAGGGACCCTGTGCTCGCTCAGGGGGCACCGGGAGCCGTCAGCCAGGAGCTCGTGGTAATGCCCTTTCCTCCATTTAATGGAATAAGCCAGTCCGGGCAAGCCCTTTGCCTCGCAGACAGCAGCTCCACTAATGCTAATCCCTTAATGCTGCCCCTCTAAGCACATTAGGGACAGGCGAGTCCAAGGCTTCTCTGTAACTCCCCAGCGGCTGCTAAAACGCTGCCTTGTCCTAATGGGGCACACGGCAGGAGAGCAGAGCCACTTAAACAGCAGCTGGCTGTGGAGAGCCCAGCGTTTCAGGGTTCTCTCCAGTTCCTGGCACAACATGTGCAGCAGCCAGTCCTAGAGAAGCCGTCAGACCACGGAACAGAAGGTATTTGTCAGGGTCTCTGAATGGTTTGGGTTGGAACGGATCTTAAAGATCATCGAGTTCCAGCTCCCTGCCATGGGACACCTTCCACGAGAGCAGGTGGCTCAGGTGGCTCAGTTTCCATCACTGAATGGTACCCACGGGACAGCAGAGAGGGAAGATGCAGAGAAACCGGGCAGAACATCCAAAGGATGTCCTCGGTTTTCCACTTTCAATTTTTGGGGTGCATCTAAAAGACAGAGCAGCAGTGAATTTGTTTTTCAGTGATACCACTCGGTACTGAAAAGTATTTTTTGAACACGAGAAAGGGGACATTTAGGTCAGATATACGGAAGAAATCCTGCCCTAGGAGAGTGGGGAGGCCCTGGCACAGGGTGCCCAGAGAAGCTGTGGCTGCCGCATCCCTGGAAGTGTCCAAGGCCAGGTTGGACGGGGCTTGGAGCAACCTGGGAGAGTGGAAGGTGTCCCTGCCCACGGCAGGAGTGGAACTGGATGATCCTTAAGGTCCCTTCCCACCCAAACCTTTCTGGGATTCTACCAGAGCAAAACTGCCTTTTACCCCAGTGGGTGAAGTGGTTTTCTTGTCACCTCTCCCATAAAGCATCTTTTACGGTCAATAAAATCCCTTTGCAACTACTCTGCTCCTATGAAACCAGGCAGGGAGGAGTCAGGAAAACAAACCAACAACCCGCAAGGTCTCTGCTTATTTTAGATGACAGAGAAACTGAAAATTGTTCTGTGCCATTTCCAGGAGAACACGTGGTTTCTGTACCCTGTGCAGCTGCCACGGGGAAAACACCAACCCAGAACTCATCTGCAAACTCTCCTGAGTGAGATGTTTCCACTGCTCTTAAACTCAAACCCTCCTTTTAGGAACAGGCGTGTGGGAAAGCTTTAATAACAATAAAAGAGAGTAACAGTAAAAAGTGAGAGCTCGTAGGCAGAAATGACATTTCAGCCCACTGGCAGCCTGGGGAAGAGGCACGCTGGAGTGTTCCCAGTTATCCCAGACAAGGAATCCCAGTTATCCTGGACAAGGGATCTCACATTTGTAACTTCCCGTGATGTTCCAGAGCATCTCCCTAATAAAGATCATCGCTTGGACCCTCAGCTGATGAGACCTCTGGTAGCTCCAATAAAACCATCTCACCCCAGCAGCCAAGGAGGGGCTCTGATGTTTTTCTGGGGTTTATTGACTGCGGCTAGGGGAGAGTGTTACAAACCATCCAGATCCTTCTGATTCTGGGGGAAATCCCAGCTAAACTCCAATTTTGGCATGGCCGGCATCTCTCAGGACAAGGCCCCCTCTCCACAGCCTCAGGAAAGGTGTGACTTGCACAGGTTGGGGCCAAATCTCTCTTTGCTGTAGGTATTTAACAGCATCCCTGTTCCATGTGCTATCTCAAAGGAATCCGGCTTTTTTTAACCCAAAATCCAGCAAAACTGAGCTGAGCTGGAGCCAAAGCTCTCGAGGCCAAGCTGCCTTGGCCTGTGTCGATGGCAGGGGCTGGATGGGAGCACTAAACAACTGAAATCACCTTTTTAGCACAGAAGTGAAGCAATCCAGCTGCAGAGAAGCAGCAGGGTTTTCCTCCTCCCACAGCACTAAAAAGCAAATACAATCAGAAGAGCTACAGGATGTGATCCCACTTTATCCAACGTGTATAAAAATACCCGAGAGCGGCAGGATAAGCTGGAGAATAAAAGTAAGCAGTGAAAAGCATGGGGTTTGTCCAAAAAAAACCAAAGTTACTTTATGGCTCCACTGAACCCTCCCCCGTGCAAAGCTCACCTGATCCTGTCAGATGTCCCACGGCCCCGGGCGCACACGTGAAGAATGAAGCCGGTGATTTTTCCCGGCGGGATTTTTGGTTATTTTTCAATCCTGTTTTTTATTGTCCCCCTTGTTTCACAAAGCTGCCGAGGTTCCCTGGCCAAGCTTCCCGGCAGCTGCTCGGTGCCAGTCCCCACTTGGGTTTGGGGTCGTTCTCGGTGCAGCAGGATGAACCTCCATCCCCAGATTTCACTGCCAAGGTGAGGGACAGGTGGATCCGGGGGTGCTTATTGCCTGTGGGTGCTTTGTTGGGCACACGGGAGGAGCAGCGGGACAGGGACCAGGAGGGGGGTGCAGAGCCACGATGTCTTGTGGGATAGAGGAGCTGGAACCATCTGGAAAGGTTTTTTTGCGGGAAGAGCAAGGACCAAGGGGGATGGGAGAAGGGATGCCATGACAACCTTTGGGGGTTTCCCAGGAAACCGTGGTCACCATGGCAACTGCATCACTCCGGTCGGAATTAGTGACTTCCGCTGGAAGGCGTGTTCGCCACTTTAATCTTCTGCTGATAAGCGGCTGCATCGCTTCCAAAGGCATTGCAAAAAGAGGAGGAAATATCCCTTTGTCTCCGGCTGGGTGGGCTGGAGGCTCCCAGCCGTGGCCGGGAGCCCGTCACGGATCCTGCTCCAAGCCGACATCGCTCCCTGCGCCGGCGGCTCCCGCAACCATTCCAGTCTGCCTCTCCTCTCCCTCCTCCCGCACGCATCCCCACTGCATGGCCACAAACTTGACACTGGAGGAGATGATTCCCTCAGGTTACAGGGGACAGGAATCCAGACTAGAAAACGAGGGCTTAGGGAGTTTTTTTTCTATCTAAATCAGCATTGATTGCACTCAGTCTCTGACCAGATTAGAATTTCATAAATGATCTAATGGGGAGAAAAAGGGAATCTGGGATGTGCCCGTAATGGCACATCACATGTTTCAATATTAAGCATCATTTAACGATGTGGTAACAGAGACTCTGCAGAATTAAATGGTTATTTCCTCCCAGCCCCCTCCCAGTATGCTCTGCCTCATGTTTTCCTCCTTCCTCCACCCAATCCGGGTTTGTTAATCCAACAAGTGATTTTACGTGATGGAAGGGAGATCGGCTACATACTGCCCTTAGGGAAAGAGGGGGGAAATTCGGGAGCAAAGCAAGAGGTTCCCCAAAAGCCCAAAAAGCAAAGCAGCCCTACAACACGTTGCAGAACAAACACCTGTTCTGACAGTGAGTGTGGTTTGTCTTCATCTTCCTTCTCTTTACCCTTTAGCTGTCCTCTTCCTCGGAGAATTTTAAATCCTTTTACTTTTGGATCTTTAGAAAGGAAGGATCTAAAAAAATAAAGGTATAAAAACGAGGGCACACACAGACCGACGATGGTGCATGTTCCACACAACACCGACACACAGTCACTTTGCATTATTATTGGTATTGTTATTGGTATTGTTTTACCGCATCCTCAGATTTTGTTGCTGTTCGTTTGGTTTGGGTTGGTTTTAAACATCCGTAAAGATCTTTTTGATGTTCACACAGTTGGGATTGTTTGTGGTTGTGCAGTTGCCTGCTTTAAAGGCAGCCTGTTTGAATGCACTGTGGTTGATTGCCCCTTCCTCAATCACCATGTACTCGGACTTGCTGAGGGTGGAATTGCTGCGAGCCTTCTTCATCTCCTCGCTGGACGAGAGGTGCTGGCAGCTCCCGACGTGCATGTACTGGGCTTGTTCCTCACCTTCCGTCTCCCGGTGGTAGAAATAGTTGAAATTGGAGACGATGACGGGCACGGGGAGGGCGATGGTCAGCACCCCCGCGATGGCACACAGAGACCCCACGATCTTGCCCCCGATGGTGATGGGGTGCATGTCCCCATAGCCCACAGTGGTCATGGTCACCACAGCCCACCAGAAGGCATCGGGGATGCTACTGAACCCCGAGCTGGGGTCATCGGCTTCCGCGAAGTAAACGGCGCTGGAGAAGAGGATGACGCCGATGAAGAGGAAGAAGATGAGCAAGCCCAGCTCCCGCACGCCGGCCTTGAGGGTCTGCCCCAGGATCTGCAGCCCCTTGGAGTGCCGGGAGAGCTTGAAGATGCGGAAGACCCTGACGAGACGGATGACTCTGAGGATGGCCAAGGACATGGCTTGCTGGCCATTGCCTTGCCGCTCAGCCAGCTCTGTGCCCAGCGTGATGAAGTAAGGGATGATGGCCACAATGTCAATGATGTTCATGATGTTCTTGGAGAAGGTGGCCTTGCTGGGGCAGGCAAAGAAACGGACCAGCAGCTCGAAGGAGAACCAGATGATGCACAAAGTCTCCACCACAAAGAAAGGGTCAGTGAAGGATGACACCATGGCAGCAGCCGAGGATGAGGAGTTGGTGAAGACGTCAGGTGGGAGAGGGCCACCACCTGTCCCGAAGGTCCCCCCAGTTCCCTCATAGTCGTGGTCATCCCTGAATTCAGGCAGGGTCTCCAGACAGAAGATGACAATAGAGATAAGGATGACCAGGACAGAGACGATGGCAATGCCTCGGGCCGGCCCAGAGCTCTCGGGGTACTCGAAGAGGAGCCACACTTGGCGCTGAAACTCCTTCTCGGGAAGCGGCCTCTGCTCCTCCCGAATGAAACCCTCATCCTCCCGAAACTTCTCCATGGCCTCCTCCCCCAGCTGGTAGAAGCGGATCTCCTCAGAGAAGATGTCGATGGGGACGTTGACGGGACGCCGGATGCGCCCGCCCGACTGGTAGTAGTAGAGGATGGCGTCGAAGCTGGGACGGTTACGGTCGAAGAAATACTCGTTGCGGAGGGGGTCGAAGTAGCGCATCCTCTTCCGGGGGTCCCCCAGCAGCGTCTCGGGGAACTGTGCCAGGGTCTTGAGCTGGGTCTCGAAGCGCAGCCCCGAGATGTTGATCACCACGCGCTCGCAGCACTCGTGCTCCCCCGCGCCCGCGGGCTGCCCGGCGGGCACGGCCGGCGCCGGGGACTGATCGTAGCGGTCCCCCCCGAGCAGCGCAGGGGGATGCTGGGGTTCCTCCAGCAAAGGGTCTCCGCCGCCGCCGCCTCCCACCACGGTCATGCTGCCTTCCTCCCCTTCTTCGCCCTCTTCCTCCTGCTGCTCGGGGGCCGGCTGGGGGGCGGCGGGGGGCAGCTGCTCGGTGTAGCCCAGGTTGTGGTGGCTGCTGCTCGAGCCGCCCCGCGGCTGCCGGCCGGCGGAGGAGGCGGCCGGAGAGTAGAGCAAGCTCCGGCGTTCGTCCATAAAGGTGTGGGGCGGAA
>VZTD01000107.1:20122-35267 GCA_013397725.1 Rhagologus leucostigma | reverse complement strand
ACTCCTCCAGCGGCTGCCGCTGCTCTGAAGAGCTGAGGCTCTTCTCAAAAAATCCGCCCCCAGCCCTGGCACCGCCTCACTCAGTCACCGCTCCCGGAGACACCCACCAGCCCCCCGGCCCTGCCCGCAGCCCCCCGCCAGCTGCGGGCACCCCCTCCCCTGCCCCTGCCTGGGGGAGCCCCATCCATCCCCCAGCCATCGCCGAGGGGCTTCAGTCTCCTCCCGGGAGCATCCTTTGCTGCTCAGCGGGCTGCAAGCAGAGAGAGGGCTTTTCCTGGCAGAACCGCTGCCTAGAAAGAGTTGTTCTGCCCTCCCCCAGGTGAAGTGCAATTTTGACTCTAAATTTTGGGGTTTGCCTGTTGGTTTTCAGTCACGGTTTCACGCGGTGGGAGGCTGCGGGCAGTGGAAAGCCGACAGCGTGGCCAGAACCAACAGTTGTTTTGAATCAGCGTCTGGGTTCGGCTGGGGATTGTTTTTCTCTGTCTAGGAGAGCGTGTGCATGTGTGTGAGTGTGCATGAGTGTGTGTGTGCTTCCCCCCACCCAAATAAACCCAGAAGCGAAGCTGAGCCAGCCCTCTACCAAGGAGGTTTCAGGCTGAACCCAAACCTGCATTTCAGACTTTCCATCAAGAAAGCCAAAACCCTTCGATTTCTTTTTCTTTCTTTCTCCTTTCAACTGATCTTCTTAAGCAAATAGTTCAATTGTGAGCAAAAGGGACTTTTACAGGCCAAAACCTCCTCTGCAGGAGCCCAGACCTGGAAAACACCCTATCCCCAGGAGATGTGTGTCAGGGGCAACCTCTGATCTCTGCACCCCCAGCTCTGCCTCAGATCCCCATTTTTCCAACCCCCTCCAACAGCAGAAGTCCTTTAATCCCCAGCCACGTTCCAAGGGGGATTTAGGCAATTCAGGGAGCTCCCAGCTTGGGAAAAAATAAAGGAATGGTTTGGGTTGAAAGGGACTCTAAAGCTCATCTCATTCCACCTCCCTGCCACGGGCAGGGACACCTCGCACTGGACCAAGAGCTTGGCCATGTGGGCTGGGCAGAGGAGGGAGAGACTACGTTCCCTTCTGGAGCCAGACAGGTGGTCCCGCCCTGATGGAGGTTAAAACTCTCCACCATCCCCACTTGAGCTCATCATCCTGGTTATTTTTAAGCAGCACAGCCTCCAGAAGGTAGGGAGAACAACAGATGAAAAGATCAAACATATTTATACTTTAAATCAGAAACAAGCTGTCCAAAATACCCAGATCTGGGGAGGGAACAACAATAAATGTTGATGCAAGAGCTGACTCTGGACTCTGAGTGGCAGATGAACGGTGAGGATGGAGTCTGGCTGAGCTGAGCCCACCGACCTCTTTGCTGACAGAGGGGAAACACCCTCTGCCACCAGGAACCTGGGAGGATTCCTGAGGGAACGAGCTCCAGCAAGGTGGCACGAGAAGGTGGAGGTTCACCCACGCCCCACGCAAGGACAGTCGTCTCCAGGCCATGCCACCCCGCCCCAGACTAGACACAAATCCCTTGTTGCCACCTCCATCCTTGGCTTTAAGCCCCACTTTTGAGACCTGTTTTTCTTGAGGGCGTGGGTCCCCTGGGAGGAGGGAGCTGGGGAGTTGCTCCCGCACCGTTCCTGCAGCAGTTCATGGTGCTGACCAGCAACACGCTCCCAGTGAGAGCATCCACCCCTCCCTTCCAACCCACAGCATCTCCCAGCCATCCCAAAACCCAGGCAAGGCAGGAAGCAAAGCCCTGGAGCACCATTAACCCTTGAGCTCCCCTTGTTCCTTGTAGGTTGGGAAAAATTCCTGGCAGCAACAGTTCACACCCAAGTCTGAGGCTTTATTTTCATGCCAATGAAATAACCATCATCCCTTCACTACATATATGTGTGTAGCAGTTAAAAACTTGTCTGGCTCATCCCTTTTCCCTGCTAGGATTTCTGCCAATAAATTAGTGTTGTCTGGTCTCAGGCAAACAAACGAGACTGCCTCAAACCATAAACATTTATTTAGGACACAAGGTTCGAGGTGCAAGGTGTAACTTTCATAATTGCGATAATTTACTCTGGATCTGTCGGGAGCAAACCCATCAGGAATTATCGAGAGAGCCGCAGACCTTTGGGATGCTGCTCGGAAAAGCCTTTCCTTTAGAAGCAGCAGGATGAAGCCCTTACCCCATAGCTGCGGCACAGCAGCAGACATTAACCCCTTATCTCCGGCAGCTTCGGTCGGGCGTTGCGCTGGGATTTCTCCGGGAGCCGGCGGCCCCAGCACGTCGTCGTGGCCTCCTGGCCCTGTTTACTCCTCCGCTGCTTGCCTGTAATCCTATCAAAGCCAATTAGGCTGTGCCAGGCGAGCAGCAGCGCTGCAGGCAGAGAGCAGCCGAGGGGCAGATCCTCCCCAGCCCTTCCCCTCAGCTCCTGCCTTCCCCCGGGTCCCCAGCCGAGCTTTGGGGCAGCACCGAGGTCGCAGCAACAGCATCACCTCCCCTGTGAGCCCCCGCCAGCCTCACACGTGTTCCCTGGAGGGGTTTGCATCCAGGAGCTGCAGCAAGCCCAGCATTAGTCAGGCAGAAACAGAGGTGGTCTGGGTCAGGCTTCAAAACCAGGAGGTCTGAGCACAAGGGCAGGGGGATAAAAGCCCAGGGGAAGGGACATCTCTGTGGTGTCCAGCCCGGCCAAAGCTTTCCCGTAAGCTGGGAACCCAGTGCAGCACCAAATCGTCTCCTCTAGGCTATGGTTTGCTGTCTAATGCAAGATGTCCCAGTGTTCCCTCTGCAAATTTCCTTCTGCTTTTTCATCCATCTCTTCTGCTGCATCTGGTCTCAACAAATTTAATTTCGTTCCTAACGGCCATTTAAGAAATCCCCCTGTGCAATGATCCGCAGGCTGCCCCGGAACAGCACACGCAGTTTCTATGAGGAAGCAGAGCAAGCACCACTCTTTGCCTCCCGTAATGGCTTTCTCAGGGCAGATTTCCAAGCAGAGGGGACAAACAACTTCCCTCTTCCCACCGCCAGACCCAGATCACGAGGGGAATTCCCCCAGAATCCCTCCCCTGAGGGACACCAGCTGCACAAAACACGTGGGACCTTCACCCCAACCCTCAGTTATTCACGGGGCTGCCTTAGCATCCTGCTTCCACCTTGAAATTTTCCTTCCTTCTTGATGAATCCCAGCACCTCTCAAGCAGCGTTTTGGGGTTGTCCTTCTCCCCCCGGAGCTCCCCTGGTAGCACCAGCGGCCAGGCAGAGCGTACGGAATCCAGCCCGGCTGTGAGCAGGATTTCATCCACCCTCCCCTCCCTCCTGTTTCAATGGGAACTCTGCTTCCATTGATAAATCTGGGACAAATCTGCTCATCTTTACTTCACAGGATCACAAACCTCTCAGCACAAACACGGTTACAATAATACCTTAATGCACTGCAAATGCATTGTCTGTCCTCCCACAAGCCCCAACTGCTTCAGCCAGGCAGCGCAGCTTTAACTCCCCCCAGGTTCCTCCTCTAAGGAACACGAGCCCTCCTGTGCTGCTCAGAATGGACAAACGTCATGGAGAAAGGCTCGAGGTTGTCACGCAGGTCACCAATCACAGGCAGGACTGCAGGGACTGCTGGCAGCAAACACAGTTCAGCATCAACCCAGCCTTCTGAGACTACCTTGGAGCAACCACAGAATCTCAGAATCGTGGACTTGTTTAGGTTGGAAAAACTCTCTAAGGTGATGGAGTCCAACTGCCCACCCAACACTGCCAAGGCCACACTAAACCGTGTCCCCAAGTGCCACATCCACGCGTCTTTTAAATCCCTCCAGGAATGGGGACTCCCTAGTGAGACTGTGATAGTGCCATATCTTGGGAAAGAAATTTTCCCTGATATCCAACCTGAACCCCCCCAGCACGACTTGAAGCCATTTCCCCTTGTCCTGACTCTCCGCAATTGGGGAAAAAGTTGAACAACACAGCCTCTGGTTCCAGACTGGCCAGTCCTGCCATCCTCACTTGCTCCCTTGTGGAGACAGGAGGTGGGAGCATCCCTGAGGTCCCTGAGGCTCACACCCTTCCAGAAGAACTGGGATGCTATTCCCAACGTACACCAAGATGGGGCCATCTCATTCCCAGAAATCAGGGATCCTATCTCATCTCCTCACCGAGCCACAAAAGCATCCAATGAGGGTTCCCTCTCTGGGGTAAGACCAATTCTTCGCCAACGCCATCCAGGAAGGCAGTGGGAAGGACAGGAACTGAATCCTGATTTCCCAGGATGGATTTAGTGCTCTAACTCTGGAGCACACCATTCCTATTCCTGTCGCCGTCTTAGTCAGACTCCAGGTATAGCTCAGTCGTGGAGTGAATCCTTCAATCCCTCCGTGCCTCAGTTTCCCATCTGTACGTTGAGGGAGTATTTCTCGCCTCCCACCTGGAGTCTATTTCAATCCTACACCAGCAGCTTTTCACTGCACTCACAGTTGCAGAGTTGTTTCTCTTTTTCAGCTGAGAAAGATACTGAAATTTGGAAGAGGGAGGAAAATTCAATGCTGTGTAAGTGCTGCAGCTTTCTCAGCCCTCAGCACAGGTGGAAAGCATCCCTGGGATCTCCACAGGGAAAACTGATGCCTCTCTCCAAGAGGACATTTAGCACCAGGCACAGCAGGACCCCAAACACCCGGGGATCCTCTCCGGCTGCTGGGCGCCTTCAGAGTCTCATGTTGGGGGGGAAGTGAAGATTGAACTGATACCCCAAAATAACCGAGTGTGGACAGCAGCTATTTCTCATGGGTTGTTTCCCACAAAGCTGAGGATTGAGCAAGAGCATTTCTTGGGAAGTGAAGAACAAGCTCTGGTGGCTAAAAAATATCAGCCAAGTTACCCAGCATCACCGTCATCCATCCATTAATGGAGCTAAATCCCATCCAACCTCTGGGGATCCAGGGGTTACAGCTCAGGACGGAGTTAGACCTAATTCAATATCCTAAAAATGTGATTAACCAGGTGGGATTATGATGGCCAAACAACATTAATGCAAATTCCACTGGAATGGGGATCACATTCCAAGGCCTCCACAATGACGGCGAAACGATACCTGATGACTCCTGTTGCAGGGCATTATTTGGTCATTAAGGTGTAAGATTACATTGACAAAGCAATTTAACCACAAATCCTGGAAGACAACGGTGTTTTCATTACCAGTGTCCGCGGGAGGGGAAGATGAGCTCCGTTTCAGGGAGGGGAGCAGGAAAATCAGGGACATCTCAGGGACTCAGGGGGATGCTGGAACAGCATCGGTGCAGAGCCAGAGGCAGCCTCAGCGTAAAGATGTGAAATCCCCAATTTCTGGCAGTAAAAAGCATCATGTGGGCCAGGGGGGACTGTTTGGCCCCTGAATAATTTATTCCATGGGTTTCACTTCTGGTTGTGGTTGGTGACGGTCACTCAGTGAGATAGCATGAGCCTTCACAGCCTCCCCAAGCAGAGCGATGCCATCCCACAGCAGGGAAAGTTCTTGGTGTCAGCCCCTGCAACCAAAACCAGCAACTGATCTCCCTCTAAATCCATGAGGTTGGCACAATTTTCCCTAAAATATGGGCTCAGTCTCTTTCCAACAGTATTTTAAGCTGAGTTTTCAGAGGACGTTCAAGACACTCTGGGTGAATTGGTGCCTAACTCCAGCTGCACAAACAACTCTGTTTTTAAGGAAAATGGTTTCGCTTTCCGTAGAGAACCCGGGGAATCTGTAAGTCACCGCTGTGCCACAAAGCCTCCCTTGTGCAGGCCCAGATGTTTATTTTTGAAACACGCCCTCTCCACCTTTTCCCCACTCTTTAGCCAGTTTTATTCAGAAAATAAACTGCATCAGAGAAATGAAGCGATTTTCCTGCGCTGGGCAGCTGGGCTGGAGCCAGCCTCGACCCTCCTCTGCCCGGCACCAGGCACGGGAGCCTCCCAGCAATGAGATCTGGGAGCCGGGGAGGAGGAGACGTTTGGAGGGCAGGGAGCTGTCTCAGCCAGGCACGGATCCCGGTGACAGCCGCGGGGCCGCCTGGCAGCCGTCAAGGACCTTCGAACCGTGTTTTGTCTCTTGTATTTTTCCGCCTCTCCGCAATCCTCCCAATTCTTCTGTGACTTTTCGTTTGCTCGTTCAGTGAACATTGTGTTAGAAAGGAGTGAGAGGGGATCTGAGGCTGCAGGAGTTTGATTGACACAGCCCAGCAGCAAACAATGAGGGATGAGGCGTTGCCATCGTGGTGTGTCCAAGCGAGACACTTTGTCCATCAAGGATGTGTTGACGGAGAAGAGCCACCATTTACTGAATTATAGAATCCCAGAGTGATTTGGGTGGGTAGGGACCTTAAATCCCATCCCATTCCACCCCCTGCCATGGGCAGGGACACCTTCCACTATCCCAAGCTGCTCCAAGCCCCGTCCAGCCTGGCCTGGATGGGGCAGACACAGCTTCTCTGGGCAACCTGAGCATCAACACCTTCAGCTTGGGGACAAACCAGCCCTTGGAGAGCAAGGCTTGTTCTCCAGAGCATCCCAGATCTCAAAGGATGAACAGGGTTGGGCAGCCCAGCCCAGCTCTGGGTACCCCCAAGGCCCCTTGCAACTATGAAATGCAAAAACCAAACTGAGGGAACTCTGCCTTTCACCAAAATCACACACCGGGTTTTGCACGATGTGAAACTGTTGACGGTTAAAGCAGGAAACAGGGAGAGGAAACCTAGAAGGGAGAGAAAAGCCTCATTTGTAGTTCACATTTTTACGCCTTCTAACACACACAGGAGCAAAGTCACTGTGGCAGAATTACCCTGAAGCCATCAGACTTCCATTAGAGTTTGATGAAATCATGGAAAGAAACAGAGTGACTCTGCCTGGCTGCAGTGAGAGAGCCACAACAGAGACCAGGATGCTCCTGAGGGCTGGATCCCCCAGCAACTCTGTCCTTGGGCTTTTAGGCTCAAAGGAAGTGACTAAACAGAAAATTAAAACCTGCTGTCTTGGGGTGACTCTATCGTGTATCCCCTATCATGCTCTATGCCCAAAAAGTAATATTGTGCCTTTTCTGTGCCTTTAAACTGAGCTTGAGAAAAAAACAGACGAACTTTCCAAAGCAGCTTCCCAAGGACGCAGAGATTACACTCCTCAGTGTTGTCTGGCTGTGGATGGCACAGAGGGAGCACCCTGCTTGCTTTTTCTTCAGCCAGCTGGGTTTTTTTTCCCTCTTGGCATGAGACGGAGAGCTGAATTTTGTTTCCCGGGACTTTGGGTTTTTTTCCCTTCTTCTCTTCTGAACTGTTTCAACAACATCAGAACACATCAGGAGAATTTTCTCCCCGAGGCCCGGGGGTGGGCCCACGCCCTCACCGACCAGCTCCGAGGAGGAGAGAGACCACACCTACAGAAGGACTCTGAAATCTTCCCAGGTTTCTCTCTATAGCAGGGGTTTTAATTCATTATTTAGCATCATTATCTTTTTCCTGTGTGTTTGTTAAAACAAATAGTTTTTATCTCTTTCACTTTCCTTCGAGGAAAAATTTCCTTTTTTCCCAAAGCCTGTGGGGGGAAGGGTGGTTGTAAGCTGATTTTCTCTCAGGGGCTATATTACTAGATTTTGGCCAAACCGGCACACCTGCACGGGTCACCAGGCCAAACCCGTTAGTGCAGCCCCAGCTTCCTGGCCTCTGTTCATTAGTTAATGTCTGGGCAGTGCTTTGGAAGGAAAAAACCACACCCTGAACACAGGTCTAATACTGACATCATTCCCTCTCCAGCTGGAAATCCAGAGGAAATTCTCTTCTGCCTCAAGACTCTTCTGTCTGTCCTCCCCATCTTCACGGCCAGTTTAACCCTCGATCACCAGTGCCGGGAACTGGTTTGTTATAAAAACCCCTCCCTCAGCTGTGAGGTTGTTACTGAAGGGTCATTTTGTGCAGGGGAGATGAATTTGTTTGCAAATGCAGGTGGGGACTTCAGCTTTAGCTGCAACATCTGGATGCTGGTAGAGCTGCGGAGCCTGCAGGTAAAGCTGGAGCTCCCAAACACTCCCCAGCCATTGGCAGAGGTTTCATTTCTAGCTGGGAAATCCAAACCAGCAAAAATTTGGAGCAAAGGAATTTGCCTGCAAAGAGCTCACAGACCTGAGCTCTGCAGCTCAACCCTGTGCTTTATTTTTAATCAGATTTCCTGCTTGGCAGCTGCAGCACTTCTGGGGAAACCCCCTGAAGCCCTGCTCAGAAATCCCCTGTCTGCAAGGCTGAAAATGGGGTGAGGGGGAGCAGAGGAGTCATTTTTTGCCTTCTCCTGTGGGGACCGGGGGTGTGATGGGTGACAGTCCAGGCAGGAGGTGACCCATGGGTGTCACAGGTCAGGTTCTCTTTGCTGACCCACGTCCTTTCTGACAATAACAAATGAATTCTGAAACAATTATCACAAGATTCTCTCAGATTACTTTTCTTACACAACCTCCAAAACCACCATGTTCCTTTTTCCCTTTTCTCTAAGCCCCAAATGACAACATAACCAATTTAGGGGTGGGGTTTTTTTGGGTGGAACGGAGGATTTCTGCAGCCTGCCTTTTGGTTTTTCGCTTTGATATATTCAGAAAAACATGTCCTGGCTCGGCTTGGGGACACTGGAAAGGCTGATCCGCTCTGTCACCTGTGACAGTCACCCCAGCAACAGCTCGGCTGCCGGCAGAGGCAAGAGAGGATGCTGACTCACTGCCTGCTTCGCTTGTGCAGCTCACCCTTCACAGAAAGCATTGCTGGAGTCTGGCTCTTCCTTTCCTCTAACCCTGCCCTTAAAAAAAGAATTAAGAAGGCTTAATTATAAATGGACACACAGGGAAAAAAGTAGCAGCCGCTATGAAAGAGAAGTTTCATTCCATTACAGAATTGGTTTGGGCTCCGGAGGCAGTGCCCACCATTAATTCACTGCAGTCATTGCACAGAAAGGACTCTGAGATGGAAACTCTGCAAATATAAATCACTGAGTGATTAACAGCCAGGAGACAGTAAGAGAGGGGAGGAAACTCGAGGGGCCTTCTTAAAACAGGAGCTCTCTGCAAAATGACTAAAAGTCTCTTCTTCCCTTTAACCCTATTTCTGTTTGCTGCTTGCTTCCTTTTCAGTGTAAATCTGGTGATTTTTCTGCTGCTTTATTCCCCTTCTTCTCTTGGAGAAGCACGAAATGAGATCCAGAACAGCCTAGAGACAAGAAATCACTTGACTTTGCCTTTCTCTCACAGCTTTTCCTCCTGGTAAAGTCGTTTTGGCCGGTGAGCGATGGGAGCAGAGTGGAGGCAGAGGATGGAGATGCTGGTGGGAGCGGGACCAGGGGTGGCCGGGAGAGGGGATGTCATTGAAGTCCCCACCAGGACAAGCTTCTGCAGCTTCCCTCTGGGCAGCAAAGCTCTGTGACACCCCTGCTAATAAACAGTCAGTTGGGAGATGCTTTTTTAATTGCCAGGATTTATTTCTGCATTTGATTCCTCCGTTTGGTCCCTCCTGAGGAGTAGCCAGGTACCCCTGACACATGGTAGTTCTTGCCAGATGTGGCCAGCTGTGGGCTGGGTTCTCTTTGTGCTGCCCCCACCTCCTGTCACCCAGCAGGGATGGGAGACCCTCACTGTCACTCGGAGGGTGAATTCCCAGCCCTCACACAGCACAGAGCCAGAGAAAACCCTGCACAAGGTATTATCATTGTTATTATCTTCCAAACCCTCAGGAGGTGCCTGAAGATGCCAGGGAGGGGGAGAAGCAGAGGATGAGTTGTGACTCACGGCTGGGAAATGCACGAGGGTGGCACAGCCTGTTAGAGAAAATCAACCCAAAAATCCCTCCTTGCTCAACAGTTGTCATAAGCCAGAATTCAGCAGGGAAATCCTGCTAAATCCTCCTGCTCCTGCCACACACAGAGCCACCTTCGGCACCGCGGGAATGCAGCAGTGCCAGAGCCCAGGGCCTGGGGATAACGTGGGGCTGGGGAGATGCTGGGGTGCTGGAGAAGTTCTGCTGGCCATAGAGACCCTACACACCCCCTACACACCCCCTACACACCCCCTACACACACCTTTCTTCCCAATTCACCCCCTTTCAGGTGACAACCACCACCTGTAGACAAACCTCCCCAGGACCCCCTGTGCCAAAAGGCCAGGTTCCTCCATTCCCAGCATGGACCCTCCCTGTCATCCCAGAGTCACACTGAGGTTGGCCTTGTCACCAGCCCGGAGCGCTGAGTGCCACATCCAGGCATTCCTTGAACACTTCCAAGGATGGGGACTCCACCACTGCCCTGGGCAGCCCCTTCCAAGGCCTGAGCACCCTTTCCATGAGGAAATTCCTCCTGATGTCCAACCTGAACCTTCCCTGGCACAGCTTGAGGCTGTGTGCTCTCCTGTCACTCATTGCCTGGGAGAAGCAGCCGACTCCCATCTTGCTACAACCTCCTTTCAGGTGGAGAAATGATCTCTTTTCAGGTGGAGATGCTGCCGGCAGATCCATCTCCTGCTCCTGCTGCTGGCACGGGGAATGAGTCAGAGAATGTGTTTTTCACCCGCTGCCTCCTGCACAGGGCTGCAGCTGTACCTGCCTGTGCCCATCGTCTGCTGCCTGCCTTCCACGAGAGCTTTTAATAACTCTGCCATGGCAGCAAAGAGGGTGAGAAGCGTCTCTGCAGCTGAACTGGAAATGCCTTTTAATGAGGATGATTCACGGTAGCTCCCAGCCCTGGTGTCAGCCCCGGCACCGCGGACAGCGCTGACATTTCATCACGAGGAGCTCGGAAGAAAAGCTTCCGGCTGCTGGAGTCTGCAGTGTGGAGGAGACAGGAATTGGGACCTGAGGCCGAACTCTGCTCATCTGAATCCAAAACAAAGAAGTAAAAGGACAGGTCGAGCCCCAAAGTTTGCAGGCATGGCCCAAAATTGATGTGAGCAATAACGCGACCACCTCCTCCACCCGCCCAACTCAAGGACAGGGGTAAAGCCACAGAGCAGGGACAGGAGAAGGTCCTGAACTTGGATTTTGGCGGCTGCTTCACCATTTAAAGATACCTGAACTGCAAATCAGGGTCAGGGAAAAGCCAGGAGGCTCGACGCAGGTTGCCCAGAGAAGCTGTGGCTGCCTCTGGATCCCTGGCAGTGTCCAAGGCCAGGCTGGACGGGGCTTGGAGCAGCCTGGGGCAGTGGGAGGTGTCCCTGCCACGGCAGGGGTGGGATGAGATGGGCTTTAAGGTCCCTTCCAGCCCAACCCGTTCCATGATTCCATGAGTCAGTGCCCACCTCCGGGATTGGTTTAGCCCATCATTCCTCAGCCCAGGAAACAGATTCATTCAATAGTCCACAAAACCGCTCCTTAATCCACGAAACAGATAACTGGGACTATTTCCCAAGGCGATGCAGAAAATCTGGGGGGAAAAGGACTAAACCACACGTTTCCCCATCCCTGTCACCAAGGCCCTGCAATGTCCTGTGGTGCCTCAGTCTCCTCACCTGTTAAAAGGGTCGCAGGTATTGACATTCCTTCCTGGAGTACCCTGAAATCGAGGAAAGACGTGATTAGGGGTGGCAATTATAATTATTCACACCCTCCTAATGGATCTTTAGAGCCCATCAGGGCTGTGTCTGGATTCTAACATTTGCTAGAAAGAGATAAAAGCTTTCTTCGCTGATGGTGTGAAGACTTTCGGGCTCTCTTTGATGTGCTGTGGCTTAATAGCCCCTCCGTTTGATTAATTTTCATTTCTGCCGTCGGTCTTTAAGAGCTGCCACACAGACTTTGTGAATGGACTGGAGGAGACGGAGCAGCGATTCCCCCTGCCCCGAGCTGCTCCCATTCTCATCAATACCGATCCCTGCAGGGCGAACTCCCAGCCCGGAGCTCGTGTGCGAGGCAGCCGAAAATAGAAGCGTTTATAACAACAATAAATAACGGGGCAGGCGCTAGGAAGCATGAAATGCCTCCGACGGATCTGGGGCGGGGGGTTTGAGGGGTGTGGATGTGTGCGGGAAGGTCCCAAAACGCAAGTGACGGCAACAATCGAGGCTTTTGTCAGAGTGTGAGTGCTCGCAATAATTGAATCGCTGCCTTGTTACACACGGACCGATTTAGACCCTCATTATGCGTTTGGCAAGTACTTGGCATAACGAATCAATTTAAAACGGCACATGAGACTCAAGCAATTCATAATGAAACTCCAAATCAAGATTACGAGGCAAGGCTAAGCCTCCTCAGCAGAAATCAACGGGAAGGAGAGGCAGCCGGTGACGGAGATGAGCGGAGGGTGGGGAGCAGGCAGGAGGAAGCCTGTGCCACCGCCCTTGGAGCCGGCATTTCACTCTCCTGGAGGCTCTGCATCCCAGAATTGCACACGTGGTGTTCCTATTTCAGGAAGTATTTTCCTCTCCTCTCACCGTCGAGGGAGGTGAGGTCCGGTCTGTGGTCACTGCTGGGTGTCCCCGGCTCCATCACATCTTTGTACTTCTACTGAAGAAACAGCCCCAAATTTAACCAGCTCTTCTCCTCACTACCCCCATAAAAGCCCCTTTTCCACATGGCCTAGGAGCTCTGTCATCCCTCTCTGCTGATCCCAAATATTCCCCCACCCCTCAAAAATCTCAGTTTCTGGGCTTACAACAGTGAGATGGGGGAAGAGGCGTTGAGGAGTCGTGGGCGGGAGGAGGTACCCACAGCAGGACCGGGGTGTAAATGAAGCCCAGAAAGGCTTCACAAACATCCCGAAATCATAAATCCGTTAGAAAGGACATGGAAGTCGTCTGAGAGGCTCGGAGCAGGGCAGAGCCTGGCATAAGCTGTGCTCAAGCCTGGCTTTACTTGCCCGAGGCAGGCGAGGAACGAACCAGCAAATCCTCAGAGCATCCGTCTGCTCAGGATTTACCTCTGTGCATTTTAGGAATTATCCAGTTGGGATTAAAAATGCCTCCCACCTCTTATTATTTAAATATAGGTTTTCAGGCTAACAGGAAAAAAAAAAAGGAAAGTAAGACAGAGACAAGGCTTTGCTCAAGTAGAGCTGAATAATTAGGGATGACTAATGCGATGTCCTGTGGGAAAGCGCACAGGAGACTCTTGCCAGGATGCAGACCCTGGCTGATAAAACCTGCTGCCTCTACAGGATGGGTCACCTGGGGTTTCTGGGACACTGCTGGCTCAAGTTGACAGCCTCTGTCTTCTGAGGCCCCAACAGGCTGCTCTGCTCACACAGCCTGAGGAGCTGCTGAGCCCACGAAGACCTTGCTGGGCTGGCACTGCCCGTTTGCTCCTGCTCCTCTGAAGAGGTTCCAAAGAAACAGAGTCATGGAATCATCCCACGATGGGTTGGGTTGGAAGGGACCTCAAAGCTCGTCCCATCCCACCCCCTGCCACAGGCAGGGACACCTTCCACTATCCCAGGTTGCTCCAAGCCCCGTCCAAGCTGGAAATCCACACCAGAGCCAAGTGGGTGCTGGGAGCACTGGGGACTCCAGCTTGGCTGAGACACTTGGGTTACTCGGGGGAAAGGAAAAAGCTCATCCCGGTAGATTTACACCCAAGTGCTGCTCCCTGCAGTAATTCCTGGTTAGCGGAATTAGAGCTGCTGTTACAGGGTGACAAAAGGATGTTACTAAGCTCCTGAAAGGCAAGCACAATCCTTAATCTGTATTATAATGTAAATCAGACTGTGAAAAATATTTGGGATCCTCTGATATTCCCAGTGCTGCTGAAGCTGCTACCCAGTGCAGGTATTAGGGAAGTGCAGCAGCAGCTTCAATGCTTTTTTTTTAAGATCTCAGAAAAAAAATCAGAGCTTTGTGAGTCCAGAACATTCAACGCAAGAGATTGAAAAAAACAGTATCAGTGTCATGGTGGAATAATTTTGGCTGAAAGGCATTTCTGGAGGGATGTTGTGCACAGGAACACTTAAAACAGGCAAGAACTGTGCAAAAATATTCATGGAGACTTGCATGTTGTGACAAATCAATGCTTATTGCATTAAGTTTCATTAGACATATTTATTTTTTGAATTAACGCTGAAGTTCTTAGAGGTTCAGGATTTACCCTACGGAGTGCAGGGGTGAAGTTACAAGATCCTTTACAAAGTTATTTCACCTATTTTCCAACATAAACACCTAAATATTCCCCGCTCAGTTTTATATCAACAACGCCACGGCCTATACAGGTCTTGTTTTGGACAATACAAAATTCTGGTGGGATGGGCTGTCGCTGAAGTCACAGCAACCTTCCAAAATTTTGGCAAAATTAAGGCTTCTCCTGCCCAGGTCCTGCTTATCTCTCCCAGCTGGATCCATAAGGTTCTTTACATCAAATGTCCACGAGCAACTCTTTCCTGTCTTCACATTTTTCCCAAATGATTCTTTTTTTGCTGAAAACATTTTGCTACATTTCTGTGCTCAAGGCAGGCTTTTTCTGCTTCTTGTAAAGTCTGCTACAACTCAACAGAAGACGAGAGAAGGTCATTCCCCAAAATGTGTTCGCAATTCTTCTACCCAAAACACTTCCTAGGACTCAAAACCAGAATGAAGTATTCCGATTTTATCCGCTTGTCAACTCTTATAAATTTATTTAGAAAGCTACAATTCCCAGGAAACTCTCAGAAAATTGGGGACGAAAAAAATCAAAGGGGGAAATCACAGGAAACGAAAAACTTGGGACACGTCCTGCTCTAAGGGAACTATTGCAAATATGGAGTTTGTGTCCAGAGAAAAGCCTGGACTTAGAGCATCTCTAGTGAGATTGGAGAGTTTGGACAGAAAAGAGGGAATTTGGTTACCTGAGCCAGCAGGGGAATGTGTGAATGCACCCACAGCTGTTCACAGGGATAACTGGAACATGGCAAAGTGGGGACCGTGTGTTTTATCAGAAATTAATGTGCTCCAGTGATGTTCTTCATTAATATCACAGAATCCCAGGATGATTTAGGTTGGAAAAGACCTTTGGGATCATCGAGTCCAAGCTGTGCCCGATGCCCACCTTGTCACCAGCCCAGAGCACTGAGTGCCACGTCCAGGCCTTCCTTGGGCACCTTCAGGCGTGGGGACTCCAAACCTCCCTGGGCAGCCCCTGCCAAGGCCTGAGCACCCTTTCCATGGGGAAATTCCTCCTGATGTCCAACCCGAGCCTCCC
>VZTD01000107.1:0-14916 GCA_013397725.1 Rhagologus leucostigma | reverse complement strand
CCCACCCATCCCATCCATCCATCCACCCATCCATCCATCCATCCATCCATCCATCCATCCATCCATCCATCCATCCATCCCATCCCATCCCATCTCTTCCTTTCCTATCTCTTCTATCCTCTCCCTTCCCATCCCATCCTATTCCATCCCATCCTGTCTCTTCCCTTCCCATCTATCCCATCCTATCCCATCTCATCCCTTCCATCCCACTCCATTCCATCCTGCCCATGGCGTGCAGGAGAGGTTGGGATGGGGGAGCTGATGATGTGTCAGGGCTGAGACATTTGATTGCCCAGCACGGAGCCAACCTCCCTCCCCTGTCCGTGTCACCAGTGCCTGGTGACAGCGACTTCCAGCACTCCCATGTGCCCACCTGGAGAGCACCACGCAAACCCATGTGCCAGGCTGGAGCAGATCCCGGTGCCCAGCTCAGAGGTGACAGCTCCCATCCCCATTCCAGCTTGTCTTCCTGCCCACCCTTCCCAGTTCCACACCCAGAGGTGCAGCCGGATCCGTGGAGGGGAATGACGTGACCTCGCCAGCCTGCCATGAACAGACACATTGTGCCCAGCTGCTCCTGGCTGGCAGATATTTGTCTCTGGCATTTGGGAGGGTTATTAGTACAGAGGCAAAGCTCAGCAGACAATAAACCTTCAGTGCTGCTTCAGGAAACTTCCAAATCCCGTCTACAGGGACTTGAGCCCAGCAGTGGCTGACGCTGGGCTGTTAAGTGGGCTTGTATTTATTTTTAATAATAATTCTTCTATTAAACCTTCAGTGATTTTTGAGGTTGCAGAGACAGGAAAGTGAAAAAGGGATATTGAACCTGGAAGGCCAGGCAGGCATCTCCACTGTTTTCCTAACCCTCATCAAAATAATCCTAAAAACAAGGAAAAGCTTGTCTTCCTGACAGAGGGATCTACAAATGCTTTGGCCCAGTACAGCAGTGGAGAAAGCCCTGCACACTGACCTGGCCCTGACAGCCAGGTAAAACCACATTTATGGGATTAGATCAGCTAATCCCTGATAAATGCAGTTTTGTTGCACCATGTTTGGATTGAGAAAACAACCAAGCATAAAAACCAGGACAAAAAGCAGAGTTGAGGATATTTGGATCCCAACAGAGAGGGCAGGGAATGGTAAACACTAAAATCCAGCAATTGATGGAAACTCAGAATTGAGTCCAGGGGAGAATTCATTGTAGATGGAGGCAGCTGAGGGAAGGTTCCAGGGTTCCTGCCTTTACATTGGGTGTGATTTAATGCTCAACTCCCTGACACTCTCCTAGGGGAAGAGAAAAGGGTCTGAGGCCTTCATTTCAGCTTGGGCTGGCCCCATATCCTACCAGAAATATGTTCAGATGAGGCTGTGGCATATAGAGAGGGGTTTCCCCACCCCTACATGGCAAACTTGGGTGGGGACACCAGCAATCCTCAGTACCTGCTGCTGGTGAGAAGGAATTCAAGAACTTATCCAATGGATCAGACACCCCAGGGATGTCTCCAGTCCCCCTCCATCAGCTCCCCTCTCTGCCATATCCCAACCTGTGCTTCCCCCACAGGAAAACCCACAGCCAGGGACGTCCCTTCCCGTCACAACAAGGCGGCTCTCAAACTGGAAAGAGCCTGACACCACCCAGCACAGCCACATGGAGAACACAAACCCCTTCTGCAGGCACAGCTGGATGTGTGTCAAACCCCACGAGACCTCACCCCAGACAGTGCTTTCCTCTCAGCCCTGCAGCAGCTGAGTCTCTTGCTTTAATGGGACTTGACAGGATTATTTTTTTCCCCAGGTACACTGTTCTGTCTTTTCTGCTCTCTTCCTGGTTTTTGATGGCTGTGATGCTGTCAGCCTCACCCTGTTTCACAGCAGGGGCTGCTGTTTGGAAGGGATGCCCTGCAATACCAGGAACTGGGAATTTCATACGAGATACCAATTTCTTCCCTTTAATTGCAAAAGGGGGATCAGGGCCTGGCTCCCATCTTTCCCATAGGGCCAGTTCTTCATGGGGACTATATATTCCCACAGATCCTTGCATAAGGGCACCACAAATCACAGTTAGGTCCACCAAAAAACCCAGACCCTCCAGATTTTAATGCAAACCGGGGTGCTGGGTGGCTGCAGGGACTCTGTGACACTCGCTGTTGTCACTGCAGAGGTGCAGGGTTACACAGAGCAACCCAAGACCTGCACGGCTTGAGATTTACTTTGAGCAGAAACACCTCTCCCAGCTCCCATCCCCTTCCCCACGTCCCTTCTGAGCTGCAACAGCCTGGTGAGCTCAGGCTGAGGGTGCCAGATGGAGGACCTTCAGGCGAGCAAGCACGGTTGGATTTAATGTGCTGAACAACCCCGTAGAAATCCTGGGCCCAGATCCTACATCTGCTCCGGTAGCGCCTGGAGCCGGAGCGTCCGCGGGGTTCCCTGCGTGTGGGGAATCCCGGCCTGACACCGATACCCAGGGTGGAGAGAGAAAACAGGAAATCAAGCGATTCCCGTAAGAGGACCTTGGGGACGTACTCTGGTAGCCTTGGAGGTGATGTAAGTGACACGTGGAGCCACCAGCCAACGTCAAGGCCATAAAACAGGGCCGGGCTGCTGCTCCCCGCTGGCAGAGGCTCCGTGTCACATGGGGAGCACATCTGAGCTCAGGTACGGCTGAACAGCCTTACCCCACCCCACAGCAGCATCTGCAGACCCCCAAACCACACCTGCAGTGCCAGGAGCACCCGAGCCACGCCCCACTTTTCACACTCCGCGTGTACGTTTTCTAGTCCACTGCAGCAGGGCAGGGAAGTCCCAGGAACTCTGGGCCTGGCGTCCTTCCAGCGCGCCGGGGGACCTGTCACGAAGGGAGGGCGATGGAGCTGCTGTGGATGCCGAGCGTGGCAGGATCCTTGATGCAAACCCCAGCGTGCTATCTTTAGAAGGAACACATGCTCTGCTCAATTCCTTCTGCTCTATTTGCCACGTGAAGCCCTTCCCGGTGCACGCTCGCAGGACGTGGAGGGAGGAGGGGGCTCCCTGTGTCTCGCAGCCGGTGCTGACAAGTCCGGGAGCACCAAGCAGGTGTGCGTTTAAGCTTTGACACCATTGTGCATCTCCTCCTCCTGGGGACTTTGTTGTCACACACCAAGAGGCACAGGAGAAGGTCACTCCAGTGGGGTGTGGAATGGTCCTGCTCAGCCACTCTCACCACTCATGGTCAGCTCTGGGAAGGCTGGTGGAAGCCCTGGTGCAACAAGTGTCATGGAATCATGGAATGGTTTGATTTGGAAGGGACCTTAAAGATCATCCAGTCCGATCCCTGACATGGGCAGGGACACCACCCACTATCCCAGGTTGCTCCAAGCCCCAGCCTGGTCTTGAACATGTCCAAGGATGGGGCAGCCACAGCTTCTCTGGGCACCCTGTGCCAAGGCCTTACCACCCTTACAGGGAAGATTTTTTTTCTAATATCCAATCTGAACCTACTCACTGTCAGTGTGGAGCCATTCCCCCTTGTCCTGTCACTCCAGGCACCTGTAAACAATCTCTCCCCATGTTTCCTGTAGGCTCCCTTCAGGTACTGAAAGGCCACCATTAAGTCACCCCAAAAGCTTTTCTTCTCCAGGATGAATATATAGGATTTATCCCCAAATTCATGGTCCAGAATCCAGACTCAGCCAAGTCTAGGAGCTGAGGGCTTCCATCCTGTTATATGCTCACATTTGTCAGCCTTTTAGTGACAGCTACACAAGTGTTCCCTGTGGAAACCTATAGGGTCACTGCAGGAAAGAACTACCTGAAAAAGCACCTCATCTGCTCGGGGTGGGTGCTGTTATAAGTGAGGCTCTTCCAGCAAGTTTCTCCATTCTTGATAAAGATGAATTTCAACACCCTTGGGCTGGGGTCCAACCTCCACTTCCTGGCGGGTGGTTTTCACTGTTAGACTATAAACGGGTCAAAAAGGTATTGCCTGCCCAGAGTCTGCAGGAAAAGAGGTTTCTGTGGGCTTTGTGTGTGACCTCAGCCTTCTACCTCACAGTCGTCCTGTGCCTCAGACAGTGCCTGGGCTTGCAAACCCGAAAGAAGTCATTTCAACAGAGAAGCTCTGAGCTCAGACCAGCCAAAGCAGCATCTTTATTCCCCCTAGATTTCAGGAACTGCCACACTTCATGGGAATCTGACCCCAAACCCCATGTCAGCAGTAAATAGCAATCATTTGCACCACTTAGGAAGGGGGACAGGGGAAGGAAATTCCCCTCTGGAGGGCCAAATTAAACCTTAGTGCAGCCACTAATGAGGAACGGGAGTGAAGAGACCCAGACTGTCCCCACATGCTCCCGCCTCTGAAAGTGCTCTCAGTCTGCCCCCACCTCTGGGGTTACAATCCAGCCAAACCACGTGAAGCAGAAAGAGAAATGTTTGGCAAGGAGTCGAGGCTGCTCTTCTGGGCTGCCAAACCTCATCAGAGCTGTCCGCGGGCAAAGCAGGGCTCTGCCACCTCCGCACAGCGCTGAGCACAGCCACCCACCAGCCCCACCATGGCTCCAGGGCAGCAGGGAAATATGCTGCCAGCCAAGGTGGGGAGAAACTGCCGGATACCGCTGGCTCTGGAGCCAGGAGGCTCTCCCAAGGCAGGATTTTGAACAGCAACACCATTGTCCTTATTAAAACTCCCCACTCTAAATAGAGAGATGGATCATTTCTTGTCTTCAGTGAATTTAAGCGCAACCCATACCGCGCTGGTGTGTGATTTCTCAGAGGGGTGTCAAGGCTGTCACCCGTAATAACCTTGCCTGCTGTGTTTGACAGTCACCCAAGGCAGGAGCGCAGGGCCGGCCCTGCTCGGCAGTGCTGGCGAGACAGCTCCGGCTCTCGGCCATTGCATCAGCACAGGGGATGCAATCACGGGGCTCATTGCTCCTCAGTGCTGCCCAGTGCTCCTCAGTGCTCCTCAGTGCTGCTCAGTGCTGCTCAGTGCTCCTCAGTGCTCTTCATTGCTCCTCAGTGCTGCCCAGTGCTCCTCAGTGCTGCCCAGTGCTCCTCAGTGCTCCTCAGTGCTGCCCTGTGCTTCCCAGTGCTCCTCAGTGCTCCTCAGTGCTGCTCAGTGCTCCTCAGTGCTGCTTAGTGCTGCTCAGTGCTGCTTAGTGCTCCTCCCTGCTCTTCAGTGCTCTTCATTGCTCCTCAGTGCTGCCCAGTGCTCCTCAGTGCTGCCCCGTGCTCCTCAGTGCTGCCCCGTGCTCCTCAGTGCTGCCCCGTGCTCCTCAGTGCTGCCCCGTGCTCCTCAGTGCTGCCCCGTGCTCCTCAGTGCTGCCCCGTGCTCCTCAGTGCTGCCCCGTGCTCCTCAGTGCTGCCCCGTGCTCCTCAGTGCTGCCCCGTGCTCCTCAGTGCTGCCCCGTGCTCCTCAGTGCTGCCCCGTGCTCCTCAGTGCTGCCCCGTGCTCCTCAGTGCTGCCCCGTGCTCCTCAGTGCTGCCCCGTGCTCCTCAGTGCTGCCCCGTGCTCCTCAGTGCTGCCCCGTGCTCCTCAGTGCTGCCCCGTGCTCCTCAGTGCTGCCCCGTGCTCCTCAGTGCTGCCCCGTGCTCCTCAGTGCTGCCCCGTGCTCCTCAGTGCTGCCCCGTGCTCCTCAGTGCTGCCCCGTGCTCCTCAGTGCTGCCCCGTGCTCCTCAGTGCTGCCCCGTGCTCCTCAGTGCTGCCCCGTGCTCCTCAGTGCTGCCCTGTGCAGCGAGAGATGCCCGGCACAGTCCAAATGCCTCTTCTGCAAGACTCTGCTCCCTTCGAGGCACCAGCTCCTGTTTGTTTTGCGGGGTTAAGCAAGGGGAGATGGGGATCCTGCGGGAGGAAGCAGCATCCATCCTCAGTGCTGGCCAAGAGGGAATTCATGTCCTCTGCTCCCTCAAGTTGCACAGAGAAGGAGTGCAGGGGGCTGAGTTGTTCTTGTGGTCTCTGGGCACAAATCTGATACACCCCATTTCTCACTGGGAGGGACGGGGGAAAGCACAGGGCTCTTTGCAGATATTCATTTTTTATTTCCAAGAGGAAGAACAAAAGAGCCCCAGCAGGCCCCGGCAGCAGCCAGCCAGCAGAGCCACTGGCCAGGCAAGCAATTAACACATCGTCACGGAAGCAGAACAGCCCTGATGGCTGGGACAGCCAGAAGCCTCTGGCTTCTTCTCTTTTGTTTGGGAGCCAAAGGAAAACAGAAGAAGGAGCCGCCATCCCGTTGGCCAAGGGTCTGATTCCGCTTGGATCAGCACCCAGCAGCCCGATGCCCCTCAAGTGCCAGGCTGCTGTGGATGTCAGGTGGCAGAGGCCAGGCTGCCAGGGGCTGAAGGAAAGCGAGGAGCTCTCCTCCGCCTCTGCTTTGCCAGGGGATGTTGGAAAAGGCCACTGTCATCCCAAAATGTCCAGATGTGCCTCCAGCCAAGCGGGGTTGCCCTGACATTTCTTGCGGCTTCCTCCACCCACCACCAGAAATCCAAAGGGATAAAAATCAAAGTCTGGAGGAAGGAAGAGAAGAATCGTTTCTCAAGGCATTTCTACTAAAAATTATTTAGGGAGTTCTGGTTTCCAATCTCTCCTGGCACTGAGAAGAGCAGCAGATCTGGGGTTCACCCAGTGCCAGCTGAACCTCTTCTTGTAGAAGGCATCTCGACCCACTTTTTTGTTGGCCTTAATGCCACAATCCTGCTCCAACTGGTACAGAAACTCAGGCTGGGAATGGGATTTCAAACTGTGATTTTCAGTGTCTGCAGGAATAAAGAGATTTTGGACAGTCTCACAGTGCCTGAGCACCATGTGGAGGCAGCATCAGGAGCAGGATGGGGGAATTCTCACACCAGACTGGGAGCTCTGACGTTTTGCATAACGGCAGTAACAAAAATCAAAGAATTAAGAGCCACTGAGGGAAGTGTGAAGCCCCTGAGACAGGGGAGGTCACATCCCAGGGCTGTTTTTTCAGATGGCACAGCAGCGAGTTTGGCTCCTTCTGCCCAGGAGCCCATTTGAACTTGGCTGAAACAAGCAGGAAAAATTGAACAGGGGGGAAGGAGACGCTTCATTAAATATTCACAGGAAGATGCATTTTTCTCCCTCATAAATAACAAAAATGTGTTCCTCCTCAATTAATATGCATCACTACTAACTTGTCTAATGAAGCCAAGCTCTGTCTGAGGAACTCAACGCTAATGCTTTCTGTCAGTTACATGCACCAGCACTCACAGATTATTCTTCAGTCATTTTTTTCTTGATTTTCCTCCCAAGGTGAGAGTTCCCAGCTTGTGTCTGCCCTGAAAAACACGAGCCAACAATCTAGAGCCACAATAAGTAAGACAAAGCACCACACTAGAGATACAATTGTGCTGTACCAGGCAGTACAACCCGGCCCTGGTGGGTTGGGGTTTTTCCTTAATTAGAAATATAAGCAACCCCTCTTGCTGGCCTGTATTTGGACTAGGATATTTAAAGACATGAAAAGAGGAAGACATGGAAATCCCCTGTGTTAGGAGGCTGACACCAGAAAATACAAAGATTATGGAGGGGGTAACATGTACTCCATATTTCCCATTTTGCCAGCCCAGGGGTGGATGCAGAGGAGGATGCTGAAGTCCAGGTGCAAATCACCCCAAGGCAGAGCTAAGCTGCACCTTGCACCACTTGACACCTTCCCAGAGAGGGATCCTGGGACATACCCAGGGCACCCAACCTGAATGCAGATGGATTATGTGGATTATAGGGTTCTTTTCTAGTAGGGAGTCTTCAAGAAAGATGGAGAGAAATATTTTACAAGGACGTGTAGTGACAGACCAAGAGGGAAAGGCTTCAAACTGAAAGAAAGTAGATCTAGATTAGATGCTAGAAAGAAATTCTTCCCTGTGAGGGTGGTGAGGCCCTGGCACAGGTTGTCCAGAGAAGCTGTGGCTGCCCCATCCCTGGAAGTGTCCAAGGCCAGGCTGGACAGGGCTTGGAGCAACCTGGGATAGTGGAAGATGTCCCTGCCCATGGCAGGGGGGGAACAGGATCAGTTTTAAGGTCCCCTCCCACCCAAACTGTTCTATAATTGTATTCCATGAATGAAGGTTCCAGGAAGCCGGAGAGAGACTGGGCTGTGGCTGCCCCATCCCTGGAAATGTTCAAGGCCAGGTTGGAGCAACCTGGTCTAGTAGGTGTCCCTGCCCATGTCGGGGGCTGGAATTGGATGGTATTTAAGGTTCCTTCCAACCCAAACCACTCTGGGATTCTGGGATTCCATGATCCTGTCTCTGGTTCAGCTGAGACTCCACATCTCACTACAGGTTCTTCAGAAAGGTCCTTGACCAGTTGCTTGCTTGAATCCTCGCTCTGCATCTTCCACACGAGCTCCCCTGTCTCTCCCGGAGTCCTTTCTGACTGTCTGGACCTGTCTTGTCACAAAAGGCCAGCTGTCACTGTGGCCTCTCGCCTCCCAAACACGGCATGTCACCGCCTGGCTCCAATCACCGTCAGCCCGGCAGCAGGATGCAGACACGTGTGAGCACCGAGCCACCCCTCCTGCTGGGACAGTCACCTCCAGGCAGCCAGGAAGGTAACTCCTGCCAGAGCAACATTCAGCAGAGCTGGGCTGTCAAAGGCATTAAGCCCTGGAGATCCAGCTGCTCCGCACAGGGCCACTGATGTCTCCTCAGAGCACCCCGAAACCTCCACAACAGCAACGCACTGGGACAACTGCGGCGTCCGTCCTGCTGCTCCAAACTCCCTCTGCTTCCGCCACAGGGAATGAGCGCACTTTGACAGAGATCGAGCTGGCTGGCCATGCCCACCAGCACATCACCAGGGGCACTGCTCTCCCCTCCCACTGCTGCTCCACCCTCTCCAGCAGCCCCAAAATAGTTGAGATGGGATTTTAATGACATCTTGCTGGCCCCTCTCTGTGCCCAGCTGCAGGCAAGAGGCAGAGAGCAAAATGCCAGCACCAGTTTTCCTTCCAAAGGGGAAATTTGGGGTCTTTGTAGTCAAAAAGCAGATGATGGACCACACACAGCCTGAAGCCCATGAGCAACTTCTGCAATTGCCACACTGGTACCACCCTCCTCCTGTCTCAACTCCAGCCCCAGGGAGGAGAGTCATAAAAGGGGAGCAGAGAAATGCAGGAGCCAGCCCAGCTCACAGCACCTCTGGAGATGAATATTCGAGTGAGTTTCCCCATTTTCTGTTCAGTATGGAGAAAAAATGGCTCTGGGGAGATCTCATTGCGGCCTTCCAGAACCTTGAGGGCTTGCAAAAAGGAGAGAGAGAGAATTTTTATACGGGCAGATAGCAACAGGACAAGAGGCAGTGGCTTTAAACTGACAAGGCAGGGTTAGATTAGATATTACAAAGAAATTCTTTATTCAGAGGGTTGTGAGGCCCTGACACAGATTGCCCAGAGAAGCTGTGGCTGCCCCAGCCCTGGAAGTGTCCAAGGCCAGGTTGGACGGGGCTTGGAGCAACCTGGGATAGTGGAAGGTATCCCTGCTCATGGCAGGGGGGGGAAACTGGGTGAGTCTTAAGGTCCTTTCCAACCCAAACCATTATGGGATTTAACCAGGCTTACACAGCAGAAGAGTGAAGTATAAATCTAATTCCCACCATCAGTTCACAGTACACAATATTTGCGGCACCACAGTGCCAGAGATTGGCAAATCAACAAAAAATAATCCCTGGTTTAAAATCCCTTACACAGGTCCCTCTCAGGATGACCTAGAATTGATGGATCACAAATTTTCTTTCACCAGCCCAGCCAAAACCTTGTGTCTGCTTGAAAGAGCAGGCGATGCTGCACAGGAGGAGAGCCAAGAGCAATACTTCTAATCCCGCGTTAACAAACATGACTCACCCATTTATTTTCACTGGTATGTTCATGGTTATTTTAAGCTTTGTCTAAAGAATGCCAGCTACTGTATAATAACTGCAATGAAAGATGGCAGTGTTTTTATTTTGCTTTACAACTAAGGATTTATTTTTAGTTTCTTTTAAAAAAAGGCAAAGCGAAACTGGTTTGTAAATTATTTTAAAGACTTTGCCACCGATTTCCTAAAGCAGATCCACATGAGCAAGTCCCACCTCCAGGCCAGAGTCCCCATGAGGGAAAACTGGTGGCCCAGGTGCCACAGGCTCTGCACTTCCCTGGGAGTCAGCCTGGCTGCCAGGACATCCCAGGCAAATTCCACCTCACAGGTGAGGGTTTTTAAGAGGTAAGACTTCGCTTCGCAGGATGTTTAGTTCAAGTCTAAGTCTAAACAGCTGCTGTGTTTCCCCAGGCTCTTCCCAGCACTTAGGCAGCGTAAGATTAATCATTGGTGTGTTGGATCCATCCTTGCTCTGCTCCCTGTTGTGCTGGTTTGCAACCTGGAGCATCCCAGGGGGTCCTGTGGGGTTACACCATAAGCTCCCATCAGGCATCCATCTGCTCCGTGGTTCTCCATCTGCTCCCACGGCGAGGGGCTGGGTGTTGTCTGGGGGTTGCAGGCAGCGGGGAGGATGCGAGTCAGGACTCCTGGGCTCTGCTTCTACAGACAAATCAATGGAGGAGAGAAAAATATCCAGAGGCCGAGGCTGTCCTCCCTCTATTAGAAGTGGGGGAAAAGGAAAACAAAATCCAACACTCATCTCAGCCCTAGAGAAACTCGGTACTGAGTAGTCAGAGCCCAAGGTTCACAGAGGTTGTTAGGAAAAGGGAGAAATCAGCATTTCCAGCTTCCTTCTCCTTGTTAAGATACAAAGACACTCACTTGACTCTCCATGCTGGGAGAAGGGCTGCCGGGGGCTCAGCTGTGGAAAAGGACAAGCTGGGGCTGCTGGCTGCTCCTGCCTGCGGTGCCAGACACATGGCATGTCTCCAAAGCCCCTGGATACAGGAGCTGGAGAAGCGGGGGTTAAGTGCCTGTTCGCATGGGCAATGACTTTCATTTCACACATACAAATCCCTCTTACGGATTCCTTGGAGCTGGCAAACACGGAGCTCCCTGGGGCCATGGTTGGTCGCTTTGACGTGGCCATGGCAGGGTTTTCCCTAGGCTGGGTCTAAGCAAAGCACACTCAAGGTGATGGCTCTCCCTGGACACCACCGTGCATGGCCAGTGGTTTGTATGCCCCAGGGAGAGCTCCCTTCCTCCTCCATCACAGACAATTCCTGTTTGGGAAACAGGAGGAGCAGCATCTTTGGGACAAGAGGGGCTGAACTTTAGCTGAGAAAGAGAATAACCACATCCAACCACCCCTTCTCAAAGCTCCCACAACCCTGAGTAAACACTGTCCCATAGCTTCATTTCTCCTTCCTGCTCTCCCTACACTTGTATCTGGAATAAACCCCCTTTGCTGTCCCCAGGAGACAGAGGGATGGGGAAGGCTGTGACTGCTCACACGAAATGCAGAGCTGCTCACGCAGGGTGCTCTCGGCAGGGACACTGCTCTTGGCTTCGCTCTCTGCTCCATGTTTATGCCAGCTCTGCTGGCAAATCCGCAATACGCTCCTGCCTCCGAGCAGACCCGAGCTTCCCTAAGAATTTTCCATCAGAAAGTCACTGTCAGGCTCCCAGAGCCACTTGCTCTTCTGCAGCTGTTTTCTGCCCTCTTGTGAAGCTCTGCAGGAATCCACGGCTACAGCTCTGCAGGAATCCACAACTCTGCTGAGCCACATTCCCTCATTTGCCAGGCAGAGATGTGAAGAGACGGTGACTGTCCCCAGCTCACATCACCGAGGATTTCCTGAGTGTGAGCAAGGGCTTTAAGGACCATCACCTCTCCCAAGAGGCGCCCACTTCTGCAACAACCCACACTGGGCTCAAGCCTGTCTGAGCTGCAATCACCACTTTGCAAGGCTCTGAGCCAGATCCCCCCTTGCACCACTGGCCTTGGCAGAGACAAAGCTCTCACTCTCTCCATCCAGCCTAGCACTTCCCCAAGATCCTGTGGGAATAAAGGCTCAACAATCTATGGACTGCAAAAGGCTGAGCATCTCCACAGGTTCCTCCTACCAACAGCTCCTCGGGTGCACAGGCCAGTGCGTTGCAGGGTTCATCCCTCCCTCCCTCCCCTTTTCCTGACCTGATTTTGGGAATTACCTCCATGGGACACCGGGACTTGGTGGTTTGTCCCAGGGGCCAAGGCTTGGAAAGGACAGGGATGCAGTCAGCAGCCTGAGGCTCAAAGTGTTCTTGCCCACCAAAGACAACAGTTATTTGTCCAGGAGGAGCAGGAAACCTTTGGCTCTGATCCACACCTGGTGTCAGCGTGGGCCGTACCAGCATGGCCCAAATTTCCATTTCAATCCTGTATCTCTCCTCTTGGCTCCACATAGGGACAGACGGGATGTGACTCATGCAGACACTGAGACAGAGCAGGGACAGAAGGGGAAGTTGTGCCTTGCTGTGCACGATGCCCTCCAAGCACAACCCCTCCATCTGAACTCTGCCATCTGATCAACAAGTCATCTCCTTGCCCAGGGAAAGCAGGACAGCTTGAACCAACGCAGCCCAGCCAGCCAGGTCCCTCCATAAATCCACAGCTGCAATTCCCCTTGCCTAAAACCTGCAGTACTGCCCCCCTAAAGCAGCGGAACCGAAGCACAACAGGGGCTGTGACTCAAAAACCCCCGGCCCTGTTAGGGACCAGCAGATTCACCCACGCGCTCTGGCTACAAAAGCCCCCCAGGTCAAACCCCACACAGCATTCTGTGCTCTCCTCCTTCTCCAAAGTGCCAGTGACAGATGCCAAGGGCTCCCTGGGGTCCCTTTCATCTTGCCCAGGCATATGATGCTCTCACATAGATTGTCACTGTTCCATCAGTTCCTTGATTCGGGCAGGATGACGTGGTACAAAGCACCGGCTGCACAGCCCCCTGGCTCCTAAATGCCAGGGACAGAAGGAAAACAAACTCCATTTGGTCTGTTCCAGTCACTCATCACAGCCATTGCAGGACTGCTCCTTAAACGCAGCTTTTATTCTGGATTGTGATTGTATCCAACTGCACAACACCACCACACTGAGCCTTTTTCCTTCCAAGAGCTGCTTTGCAGAGCTTGGGCTCTGAACCCCACTGCCAGGGTGCTGCCAGGGAGCCGCTTGTGTTGATACCGGATCCATTCCCAAAGCTGACAGTTGGATCCAGCACGTCCAGAGCCACTTGCCAGATGGCACGGCCACCCCGCTCCGCTCCCAGACAAACGCCCAGCCACGCGCAGCCCAACCCGCTCCGACAAGTGAGACAGGAGGAAGGTCAAACCATCTGTTTGCCGAGGGCTCAGTGCTGTATTTAAGGACAAAGTGTTTAAAGACTGGAAATCGGATCTTAGATTTCCCCATTACACAAGTGCTTTAGTCTTGCTTCTGCCCAGTCTCCGTGAGCTTGGAACCCTTTGGGTGCTAAAGCTGATCAGAAATAGGAAAGCACCCAACACTGAAGCAGCAGCACAGTTATCCTCAAACCGATGCTTCCTCTTGTGCCACAAGACAGTCAGATCCAACTGTATTCCCAGAACAGGAAAAAATATTCTGTTATTTTTTACAATTTAAGTTTCTGAAGTTCTTACTGCTGAAATATTTTGAGTATTTTCAAATATTCAGTTGACATCAGCTTCCATCCCTTCCCAGAGCAGCAGCTGGTGCCTCTCATCACAAGGAGCCGCATTTCGTGAGACGGTAACTATTGCCAAGAGTTTGGGGAGCTCTGAGACACATGGGCACATCCACTCAGGCTTATTAATTCCTTCTGCCATGAAGGAGATCTTTACTTTTCCTTGAAACCTCGCACTTCTACACAGCTAAACCATATCTTGCGTGCCCTGGTTTGAACTCCCAGCTCATAGTGCTTTGAACTGGAGAGCTGGACTGCACAACCTCCTTCTGAGCTCTCTCAAGATGAGTTTTCATAAGTTTCCCCAAGTACTCCAGCCACACTGGAGTTCCCAGCACTCCCAGCTGTGCCTGCATCCTGCAGGGCTCCTGCTTGGCTCTGGTGTGTATTTATTTCAAGGCCAGGCTGGATGGGGCTTGGAGCAACCTGGGATAGTGAAGGTGTCCCTGCCATGGCAGGGGTGGAACAGGATGAGCTTTAAGGTCCCTTCCAACCCAAACCATTCTGGAATTCTGTGATCTACTATTACAGTGTCTTACTGCTATAACAGGGTGATCCTAAGGGTCCATATAGGCTAAGGAAGCTCTTCTAGGCTGAAATGAAGTCATGCCTGCACAAATGCCTTCCAGCTGAAGGTGATCTGCTCAAACACCTCCTTGTCCTCACACTATGGCAAGAGGTGGAACGAGATGAGCTTTAAGGCCCTTTCCCACCCCAACCAGTCTGGGATTCTCTAAATCCTCCATGATTTGGGAGCACCAGCACATAGTGGGTGTTAGCGACATCAGGCCCGGCTTCATCATCTGCCTCAGACATGGTCTGGACTGTGCAGAGAGAATGGAACATCCAGGGACAGTCCAAGCGTCTGAAAGCCAGGGAGACGTGGCGCTACCTGCTAGGAGGGAATAAGAAGGTGGAGTCTTCCCTCTGCTTTTCCATGATAAACACTGTTTACTTCTTGGTGCTGCAAGATTGGGTAAGAAGGTAAAACAAATGGATTTACAAACTATTTCAATATTGCAGAGGTGCAATTAAGAGTAAAACATAGTCTGTGTGGCGTGATCCATGGGTTTGGTTTGGGATTGGAGTGCTAGAGTTGTCAAGCTGTGTTTGGAAAGCAGTGCAATACCGTGTCACATTTCTAGTTCCCTCTTGTGCTGCTGACTGAGGGCAGGAGGGCTTGAACCCAAGGCCTGAAGTACTGGGAATGCCAGTGTTTCTGCAAGACTGGCTCTGGTTTTTTCCCCAAGTCATGGAGTTGGGCATAAAGGTTTTCCTTAGGCTCAAGAGCTTTGCCTGTCTCACCCATGGGTTCCAAGTGCCACTTCCCTCCTGCACC
>VZTD01000086.1:6509-78567 GCA_013397725.1 Rhagologus leucostigma | reverse complement strand
CGGGCCGCCGCCACAAAGGCCTCCACAAGAAGGGCCTGGGCAAGGGCTGCTTCGGGCTCAAGCTGGATCGCATCGGCACCATGAGCGGCCTCGGATGCTGAGGGACCCCTGGCGGTGAGTGCGGAGCCGGGCCAGGCCGGGATGGGGCCGGGATGGAGCCGGGATGGGGCCAGGGGGCTGCGCTCCGGTACCACGAGGGATGCGGAGGATGCGCTGCCCTGCGAACGCGAGATGCCAGCGGGCGGGACTGCAGGTGTTCATCCCGCTGAGCCTCGCAACCCCTGGAATTGCAGGCAGGCAAAGAGGAGGACCCCAAAGTTGGCCTTAATTGCATTCCCGTCCGGAATCCACTGGCCCTCCTGCTGCCTTGCCCTGCAGAAGGATCAGAGACCCCAGCTACTCCCGCAGCAGCTCCAACTGGATTCCCCCTAATTTGAGCTAGACCCGTAGGCTCGGGGGAAGATACAGGAGGGGCTCCTGTGCAGCCACATGTTCCCAGTTGCCCCCTGTGCTTGACACACCAGGTGACCTATGGATAGGTGTTGGGAGGGCAGGGTACCCCCTGTGTGCCCTCAGTGGGAGGGTTAGTGAAGCTCCTGTCAGCCATGCTCCAGTGCTTCTAATTTAAGTAAAAACAATACCCGAGTTCCCCAGGTGTCTTCTAGGTGTGGTGACAGCCAAGAGTAGCACTTTCCTAACTGCAGCTTTGCATCCGAGCAAGTTATGGGAAGCTGGGAGAAGTTCGTCCCACGGTGCTTCGCAGACACCGCTTAGCAACCAATGGGCGAAGGAGTGTAACTTCCCCAAAGTGATGGGTTTGGGAAAAACGTGGCAGTGCCTCCCCTGCCAGGTCTCCCTGAGGGTGCTGGGGGCAGTGAGGCACCGTTCTGGCCTGGCCCTGCCAGCAGGACACACACAGGTGAACTCACACTTCAGGAAGCACTCACCCGCACAGCGCAGGCCACTCGCTCTTCTTCCCATGGCACAGCACTGCCCCACTCACAGGGACGTGCCCGGCCTTGCAGTAACATAACCGGGCACAGAGGGGACTGGATCCAGCATCCTGCTGCTCTGCAGAGTGATGGCAATAGCATGGCCCAAAGGTGCCCACAGGATGCCATTGCTGGTCTGTGGCCTGTCCTGGAGGGATGGGTGCTCTTTCTCGCCTCCCTCATGTAGAGGCTCCTCAATACTGCCAGGTATTGCCAGCTCAGGGCTCCAAGAAGCACACATAATACCCTATGCAGGCAGCTTACACCCATTCTCTCTCACTACACTCATCAGGACAAGAAAAAAACTCCAATAGACACAGAGACAGGAGGAGTAGCAGCTTCCCTCAGCCTCTCCCCTGAACACCTGCCAGAAAGCAAAGGGTGCACTTCTTCCTTGCTTTAGCACAAGCAAAAAAGCTCAGGGATGGCTTCTGCTGAGTTCAGCATCCCCCAGCCCCAGGGCCGGGTTACTTTGGCAGGGGTTTTGGCTGGGTATGGGTAAGGGGTGCTGTATGGCAAGTACTAATGGGCACTTGGTTCTTGTTCCTCGCAGGGCTTTGAATCCGTAGTCCACTTTCTCCTACCATGTGCGGCCAGGCACGGCCATCCCCCAGGCAACACCTAGAAGAGCAGAGACCCCCTTGGAATGGACAAAAGATGTGGCTGTGTTTTTCTTTTTGGTACGAGGAGTCATGGCACCAGCTGTTTTGGTTTTGTTATTTTTTTAACAAGTGCTCTCTATCTTATATATATTATATATACAAACACTCACCGAGACAAGGGACAGTGCTTTTCCAAGAGACTGATGAAGCCAGCTGTATAACGTTGCTGTTTGTAAATTCATGTCATGCATAAATGTATTTATGTTGTAAAGCTATTTATATATTGTTTATAAAGAGATATTTATAAAAAAATTATTTATGTAACTAAATGAAAAGTCAAGCATTGTAACATTTTTTGTCCTAAGTAGTTGAAAAACTTTAAAAAAAAAATCATTCCGTGTGGCATTTTGTAACCTGTCTTTATTTATCAAATTCACATACAATTTAAATGTCAGATTGATTGATTTTAACAGAGCTAAAGAAGAAATTGTTCAGATGTTTTAGAAAAGTCAGGAGTGAGAGAAAGGCCAGCAGATATTTTAAGCTTTGATCCCATATGCAAAAGTAAACTTATGCCCAATCCTGTGATGCTCTGATGGACTGAATCCTGCCCGGCGCTGCAAGACGCGGCAGACCCCAGCTGAGCTCCCTGCGAGAGCACACAACCTTGGGCAGCACATCCATGCCCAGATCCCGAATGGCACCCGTAAAAATGAGCCCATCATGGTTAACAGCCGAGCCCTGGATCGACAGCAGTGTGACAAGGGCAGCATCTGGCCTAGACGGGCTTTAACCGCTTCCAGTCCAGGTTTCAGCCCATAACTACAGTTCTATCACTGGTGCCGGATGGAGACGCCGTCCCTGCTGACAGCAACAAAGAGCCCGCGCTGGATCCGGCCCCTGGCTGCGCTGGTGGGGGCAGAGCTTTGTGCTGGAGGCACTGCTATTCCAGGATCCAGCAGCCCACTAAGTGTCTTGTTGATATTCCCATTCTCCAGCCCTTTGCCACTAAGCTGTAAAGTCCCTTCCGCCAGCAGAGATTTATTTAACTGAGCCAGGGACAATATGTAGACAGACCAAAATATACCGAGAGCTGCCTGGTAAGGATTCATGGACACAGCTGTTGCTACAGCTTCTTGCTATGTAAAGTGCATGAAATAAATCGTTAAAATGACTCGGAGCTCTAAAGGAAACAGCAAGCAAGGGGGCGGGGAGTGCAGTAAACATGCAAACTCCTGCTTGAAGGCTCTTTGGTCTCACTCTTCAAAGAGGCCTTAGAAAAAAAAGAGTGGCAGGCGCCCAGCCCAGCCGTGACAGGAGTCACAAATTACGCCCTGGCCATTGTAGTGGGCTGGGAAACAGCGAGCATTATGTTCTGCTGGGCTCCGGTGCCTAGGACAGGGCAAAAAGAAAGTCACCAAGACCCAGAGGCAAAGCGATCTTTTCCCTTAGCAACCACCAGGAAACCATAGAAACCTCCAGCCAGACTCACCCCAGCTCTGACAGAACACTGGGTGCACAGAACAAGAGGATTCATCCAGACACCCAACAGCTCAATCATCAGGTTAGGAGCGCGCAGGGGACATTTCTGACCTCACAT
Organism: Rhagologus leucostigma; assembly: GCA_013397725.1. Classification (NCBI taxonomy): domain Eukaryota; kingdom Metazoa; phylum Chordata; class Aves; order Passeriformes; genus Rhagologus; species Rhagologus leucostigma. The sequence continues at coordinate 75,373 of VZTD01000086.1, read as the reverse complement.
GAGCATGGCCTTCGTCAGAGACAGGTACCCACCTTGCAGTGCCCACAGAATCCAGCTGGATGGGGAGCAGCAGCTGATGGACCACGTAAGATGTTGCCTATAGGGAACAAAATCAAGACCCTGGCAGGGAGGGAGGCAGGATGGGCAAGTGGCAGCTCCCATAGGGAATGACAACCCACTGTCAGGGCTCTGTACTGCAAATATGCCTGTGAAGGTCACCCTACCAGCTCCACACATCTTTAGAGGGAAGGAGGGGTTCTATCAGGAGCTCCTAAAGAGTTGCCCATTAGAGGGGATTTTCCACTGTCACCCAGCAAACCTAAGGGACAATAAGGAATCACTTACTGTGCAGACCTTTCACAGCCAGGTCTGAACAGAGGTGTAAGAAGGTGGTGCTGCAGATCCTGTTCAGGGTCCTGGTCCTTGCGCATGAAGCCAGAGTAGTGACTGTGACAGAGTAACAGGCTGGGACCAAGGTGAGGACAATTCCCCTTCCAGTTCTGGCTTTTTGCTGCAAGCCAGAGCTGAAATAAAACCACCTCTCTGGTGGCAGAGGGGGTATCCTCAACACAGCAGCAAGGACTCAGTCTCAGGACTTCAATCCACACAATTTGACCACCTAAGTGAGGCAGAACCTGAGATAAGGTGAGATCGGAGATCACAGCCTGAAGTCATGTACAGTCTGGATTCCCGTTTCCCCTCAGCAGCATTGTTCAAGAGAAAAAGCACAGCCCACAGCATGGGTCCCTTCCATCCACTGGGCTTCCTGGGAAAGAGCGAGCCCAAGGAAAAGGACAAAGCTGTATGGCAAAAGGACATTAGCTTGGCAGAAGAGCAATCAGAGCTAGAGCTCCTGGTGCAGAGGGAGAGGATAACAGCTTGTTTCCTCGCTTTGCAGCTTCTGGTCTGGCCAGGGATAAGCCACCCTGTCCCTCAGGATGCGGATTCCCACCAGCAGGGCGGGAATATCGTGCCTGTGTGGGGGTGTGAGCTGATGTGAAGAGAGAAGGCAGCACTCGGGGGTGAAAGAACACTTGGGAAAGCTCAGCCCCTCTGTGGCACAGCCAGACCAGTGGGTCTGACAGGCAGAGAGTGGCACTGCCAGCAGAGGTCAGTTCTCAGAGCACTGATGAGCACTTTCCTGGTTCGCTGGACAAGCCAGAATGGGAATCAGAAGTGGTTCATTAGAGCACAGCAATCACCCGAAATGGCCAGAGCTGGGTCTCCCTGACAGGGGCTCAGTAGAAAACAAGGGCAGCAAGAAAGAGGGGCCACAGGAACCTAATTAAGAGGCAAAGAGGCATCTTGTGCAGCAAAAACAAATTCATCTCGCATCACTGCCTCCCCTGTGGGCCAGCTAGGTCAGATCCTCACAACATCCCATTAAAGGATCCATGGCCAGCCCTGGAAAACTCCCCTGCCACATCCTAGTCCAGACAGCGTAACTGAACAACAGTTGTTCTGGATGCAAGGTGCAGCCTCAGGAGGTGGCATCTGATATCTCAACCACAGTCTCAGACAATGGCCTTTAGCAGAGGTGTGTACATACACCTGGAAGTGAGAGGGGCAGGAGTCCCAGGGTCCCCTGTCCATATTCAGGTCAAACCAGCACTCATGGGACCTACATGTTTCCTGCACCACCAGCTGAATGAGCAGTACCCAATTCACCTTCCAAATGGGAACACTTGTGACGTGACATAGGAACAGCCTTGATTTCTCCTCTCCAAGAGCAATTCCTAGCAGGAGTTGAGCCATAGGCCCCCAGCCTGAAAAAGCACACAGCTCTCTAGTGAAAAAGGACAAAGAGCTTCCTCCAGTGCTGTAGTACAAGTGCCTGGCAAAGCCCAAACGGGCTGGAGCAGACCTTGGAGCTCTCACAACAGGGACACAGTTGCCTTCTAATGTGTGGGAAATCAGTTCTGTTCCCCCAGCCCATATTGCATGTTTTTCCCTGGCACCATTCATGCAACTTTTCCCAGGTACTTATTGCTGAAGGGTTACAAAGCCCAGCTCAGGTGATAGCAAATCCCAAAGCAATGAAGAAAAAGAGAAGCCCAGAGTCCCAGAGCAGGAGAGCAAAGGAATTTTCCATCTGGAAAGGGACTTGAGGCATGGAGCAGGGACTGCCAGGGGCAGCAGCATACATGCCCCTGCCACTTGCTCTAGGACTTCTCCAAGCATGAGCTGCTTCCCTAAGAATGCAGAAAAACAAAGCGAAGGGATCACTGGGCAACTTCCAGAGGGAGCCTGCACTTGACACAAGGGTGAGTTGAAAACAAGAAGGGAATTGAATTCAGGCCCCTTCCTGTCAGTCAGCAACTAACCTTGTCAGCAGGGATGGCAGCACTAACCGAACCAGGCAATTTATTACGTTGGGGCACACAGCAAAAGCCCACGCTCTCTGGAGCAGAACTATAGTGAAAATCCAGAGTAATGAGTTGCAAACTGCCTTTGTAAATGACACTTCTGCAGCGACTCTGGCAGGCTGGGAAAAGAGCTAATAGGAAAATCATTAGGTAGCATCCCTTTGATATTGTTGAAAACTACACAGGCTATTTTTCCTGCCCCCTCCATAATTAACCTGGTATATTACCCATAATACTCCAGGCTGATATTCCCACAATGGACCATCTTATCTGCATCAGGGGAAAAGAAGGGTATGCTACTTAAAAGGAAGATGACTTCTGGAAAAGCTTAAAAGGTTTAAGATTTCTCCCCTACTGCACACGTGCATCTTCTTCAACTCCATCAGCAACCAACCTCTGCCCTGCCAGGAGACCAAACCCCTGTCACAGCCAGCAAGCAAGAGCAAGGCTGTCTTGGGAAATGCAGCTGCAGAGGAACTGATCTGCCCAAGGCTGCTCTCTGCAGCTGCAGCAGAACTGGAAGAGGACACAGCTCTGTGCTTTGCCCCTTATTTACAACACTGTCCTTGTCCTTGATTTCCTTTATGCTAAACCAGGCTACAGCCTGCGCCTCCTGAGATGCAGAACAGCTCTGAGGAGCAATGCCTACCCACCTGGCTTGTCTGCCAGCAAGGAGAGGTGTCATCTCACAAAAGGTACAGCATCACAGCTGGCAGGTGATCCTGAAGGAACTGGTGCTCTCTAACAGCTGCGAAGGTGACAATGAAACACCGAGACGTTACTTACTGCATCAGCACAGGGCAGCCTTAGGACTGTGCTAATCATGAGACAGTGAGTGAAACACGAGGACTGCTGAGATAAACAGCATCTTGGAGGGCAAGAGAGTACTACTTCCAAACCTCATACCCATGAAAATAAAGCCTATGGTCAGACAAGCTCCAAATACTCACAAAGAGGCTGATCCTTGATGGAGCGAGGCTTTGCTTATCCACCACAATCAGCTCTTCCAGAAACACAGAGGTATCATGTGTGATTAGGGCATTTCAAAAACACCCTCATGATACAGATATTCCAAAGGCTCTTTGGAGATCTGGAGATGTGGAAGTGTGTTCCATCTTCTCCTAGAATTAGAGCAAGTAAGGACTACCACAAATTCTTTTGTGCTCTGTGGGGAAATACATATTCCAGGACTGCTAAATGACCTTATGGCATCCCATTACTGCCTGGAATTTCCAGTGTGTATGTATGCACATTCACTAGAGCAGGGACATCTTTTCTTATCAACAAGAAAAAACTGTGGTCACAGCTACCACTCTCAGGCGATTTGCAGTGGGGCATGTCATGAGATGTACACACTGCACAAAGAAGCATCCGTGCCTGTGGATTCATAGGGAGCAAAGTGCTGCTCTGCCCATTCCTTTGCCTGGCTGACCAATCAGAGAGGGGAGTGGCACCACGGGGACACTGACAGGCAGGGTCACGCCAGACTAGGGGGTAAACACACACTCTCTTTACAGAGTACAATCACTTACCTCTGGGAGCTCTGTGGGAGGGCCAAACTTGAGGAACTATCAGCAAAATGTCAACAGTCCCTGAGAGACACGGACCTTCGTCATGGAGCAGAGTGAAACAATGACATATTTCTAAAAACTCTGCCGAGAAATTCAATCAAACTGTCAGGCTAAAATTCCGTATTAAGAATACAAGGTTGAGGTTACAAGTAGGAACTGAGATCTCTCTAAACTTTAATTTACCTTTCTCGATGCCCCTGGGTTACTCTCTCTCACATTACACAAAAAAACGCTATGCAGACTCAGGTTTTGGTTCCCTAGCATTAGGTCAGGTGTTATAGAGGACTTAGTGGTGTGGAAAAAAAACAACAGGAAACTTTGTGACCAGGTGCCCATGATCTGGCTAGCTGGGTCTATGTATCTGCGGGGCAGGCTCTTAGATTTCTCCATTTCCCCATTATTTAGAATAATAAAGAGCAAGGTGGTTTTTCTGCATTGCAGTTTGCAACAGGCTCAGATACAAAAGTAACAAACGCAGCACCAACAGCCCCACAAATGCACAAGCTTGGACTGTTTTACTGTGCAGGGGTGGGCTTTGTGTGGTTTCCAGCTTAGCTGAACTCATACAAACCTGTACAGAACTGAAAGTTTAGGAAAAGTCTGGTTTACCCATGTGATTTTTTATGTTCTAACACAGCTATCAAAGGTAAGGGCACCGTTTCTTCTGTCTTCCCTGCAAAGAGTAAGCCTAAGCCTGCTTTGCATACATGGACCAAGGCATTTTGCCCTCACAGGATAAGAACACTAAAACCAAAAGCACCCTCTGAGGTCTGTATCCTTTGCCATTCTTTCAGGAACCAAAAGATGTTCAGCAAAAATTCACTTTGCAGAGCTGGTGGGAAAACGGCCATTTCTTTCCAGCACTGTCTTCTGCAAGGAACAAAGGCTTCACTTTCTCCAGCTTCACTCTGGAGAGCAGCTCTGCAGGTCCTACTCCTGTACATGATCCACGGAGAGAGATCTGCAAGCCTGAGAGCAGCTCCACAAGCACCCGTGGAATTTCCTAGGTCTGCACAAGATTGATTGCAGGACAGGTCTCAAGTCTGAACACAGAAGGGTCTGTCAGCATCACTGATTTTCCCTCCTTTTCTCAACATAAGAGTAAGTTACCATTCAACTTAGCTAGGAAGGAAAGGAGGGAAGTAAAAGAGGAAGAGATTTCAATCCAAAACTTTTTTTTTTTCTGTAAAAGACTGACATCAGTACTGCTTCATCATGTTCCAGAATTGCCTGATGTTAGCTGGTATCAGCCGAGTCATGTAGGAATGCCAGGGACATTTGTTAGCATGAGGCACAGCTTTAGGGCTAGGGCAGCCTACCAGCACTGCAATCAGCTGAGATCCTCTCTTCCATTTTCCAGCTCAGTGCTCAATTCCATATTAAACAAGCACTAGTACAAGTGGAGCTGCAGAACACAAAGCTAGACAATAAAGCCCTGAAGAGCAGAGGGAAGGCAGTTCCATCCACTTTCTCTCCCTCTGGGTAGAAAAGGCAAACAGAAGTTCAATAGCTCAAAGTCTGTCCCGCTGCAATCTTGGAGTGAGCTGCAGCTGGAGCATCCCATCGCTGCCATAAACCAAAGCAGGGCAGGATGCTCGCCCTGCACCAGGGAGCAGTGTCCAGCAGTGCTCAGACAAGCTGTGTTAGCTGCCTCCAGCAGGCACAGGCAACCCATGGGAGTTTGCATCAAATCTGCCTCTGCTTCCACCTCCCTCTCGTCCCCATAGCAGTTCAGCTCCCTGGGCACACCTCACTCCAAACGGCCCACAATTCAGCCCCCACCAGCTTCTAATTCACACAACTCTGCTCTGAGTTGCTGCTCTTCCTGTAGTCACAGGGAGTCAGCGCAGTCTTTGTCTGTTGTCCTTCTCAAACAGCACAGCACCTCCTGCATCCTTGCCTGTTAACAACCCTGCCTTCTGCTTCATTCCTGGAATAGCTTCTAACTCCTTCCTTCAAGCCAGATTCATTAACCAGCTGCTGCAGAGCTGTTTGCCTCCCCCAGGTACTCTGTGCATGTCATTTGTTAATGACTCATCTCAGCCTGGGCTCATTGCAGACGTCCCTCTTCTTTTGCGGCACCAAGCCCTTTGCTGGCGCACAAGGAAAGCCAAACACGCAAACAGCTCCATCCCCTCCAATACCCCAGTCCCTTCTCCATCCTCTGTCACCATCAGACATGGGACAGCTCTTTATTCAAAGTGCTATTTTCTCCCTTGCTGCTTTGCTGATCAAAGGCAATGCGTACCAAAGCATAAATAAGATCCTCACCCCCAGCCAGGCTTTGAGAACAGCAAAAACACAAGAACAAACTCAAAAGCTTCCAACAACTAAAGAACCTTCAGCAAATGTGACTCCTGTACCTGGCAGGGAATAAACACCAAAGGTGCCAAACTCACATCTACTTCCCCAGACTGCAGCTTGATGAGAGCTAAAATGATTCGCAAAGGCATTTGTATTCCTCCTGCCTCTTTGCAGGACTGATACTAAAAATGGAAAGGAAAGAGGACCATAGAGCCTCTCCTCACTAGTCAAATCCAGTGAGGAACTGGATGACCAGCACGTTACAGCTGTCCACGCAGCAAGCCAGAAACAGACCCAGTCTATCTCCATCACACAGACTTGGGGACACAAGGTTCACTTGCACCTCCTGAGAAGCTGTCAGCTAAACACTGGGAGAAGCTGAAACTGGAGCTAATACTGCCACTGCTTGGGAAACAGTTCCCTTAAGTTACTGGTGAAGGCTTTGTGCTCTGGGCTTATCCACTTAACATCCTTGTTGCATTTCTAGGGGGAGAGAGCTGGTAAAGAATCAGAAGCCTGACCAGAATCAGAAGTTTCTGGGACTTGACCCAGAGGAAGCTGGAGGAAGGGTATTTAAATCTTCCTCTCCAGATTAAAAGCTGGTGTGCCTGCACTGCAGGAGAAGAAAAGGAGAGGGATTTACTTTCACAAGTGAGCAAGTCCTGTGACTGAGGACTGCAAACATGCAGATGGCAAAGAGTCCTGGTAGCAATAAGAAGGCATGTGCATTGCACGAGCAAGTGCAGGTGACAGCTGGCTGCAGGACTGGAGCATTGTCACAGTCCTCTGCTTAAACAGCTCCCCTGCCTGCTCAGGGAAAGAGCTTCTCTTTACAGAAGTGAAATGCAGGGGCCAAACTACAAAGCAGCACTCTGCTAGACCCAAAGGAAGGAACTGACTGGCCTAAGACAGAGCACAACTACAAACCTTCCACAACCAGGCATCAAAGCTGTTTAAGCTCAGGACACGGGGCTCAGCTACCAGCTACTGCACAAATCTGGACAAAGATGAACTACTGACAAAATGTGAAAAGGCTTCCCTGTCTCCCAGATGCATCAGGGAGATCAGCCAGACCTTTGGTCAACATACACCAAGAATCAAATAAATGCTCAAGTGAACAAGTGCCATTGGACAACAAGCCTAAAACAGCCTCAAAGTCAAGACTCCAGACACTGACATTAAATCAGCATTTTTAATTTTTTTTCTAAAATGTGCTTTTTTATGAATGCTGTTCCAATGCCTCTCCCTTAAAAAAACCCCCATACCTTGCAAACTAGGTGCAAATCACCCAAAGTTAGTTTGTAACAAATAAAAAACCCCCCACAAAACAAAGGCTGAAATGCTTTAGAATCACAACAATGTACCAAAACCAAAAAAACAAAAAAAAAGGGAGGAAAATACAACCTGAAAGTGTTCAAAATTCAGAAAGACTAGTCAAGTCCATTGCTTCAGCAAGGGGATGCTGTTGCGACCCCTGCCAGTGGGTCCTGGGCCACCAGCCTGCCTCGATGCCAAACAGGCTCCTCTCCCACTGTCGCCAGCATCCAAGGAAGAGCGAATGCATTACCCTTTGAAGGTAATCAATGGGGGAAACAACTCACAAGCAGCTCTGGGAGGTCACATCACATTCAGAAGGAACAGTTTCTAGCATGCCCCTAGCCACCTGCAACGACTGTGTGAAAGGGCAGCCTGCTTCCTTCCTTATTGTACTGATGCCTCAGAGATGCAGAACAGTGCTTTAAATCTGTGAGAGATTAAAGGGCTTAGTAAGGGCAGTAAACAGACAGTTAAGTAAACAGCCCAGCACTGGAACTCATCTTTACAGAGCGAGGTAGTGTGAATTTCACCCCAGTTTAAAATAGACAGGGGTAGCGGAAAGGCTGAAGACTTCCATGTAAAGCAGTTCCTGGCCTAGAAACCTTCCTGCACTCCCTTTGGGAATGAAAAGATCTGTGTTGATGGCTTCCTCGCTCCCAGCCTGGCTTTGGTAGCCACACTTCAACCCTGGGATTCAGATGCTTGCTATAGAAGCCCTCCCATGATCTGATTTAGTATAGCAGCTTCCTCAAGGTTAAGCAGCAATGAAACTAGCTGGGAGGGAGCAAAACGGTCCACAGATATTTTGGTTTTTTCCTGCCCCTTTTGGTTAGTCCCTTTCTTTAAAAGTCCCTCTTGAAAGGATCAGAACAGGTACACCCTGAAAACTCATAGGGGCTGCACAGTGTAACTTAGCCAGGTGCTGCTAACTGGGAGCTGGATTCAAAAGGGCTTTTACTTGCCAGCCAGGAAGGGACTGGCCCAGAACCCACTGAAAAAGGAGACGCAGGCCCTTTTTGCTCCTCCTGTTGTCATTCCTAACCGAATGACATATAGATGGTATGTTCTAGTGACGGCTGGAGACCAGCCCTTTGACTTTGGACATCTTCTTTGTGGGCTGCCTTTGTTCTGTGTGTGGAGGGCACTCTCGCTCTACCAGCTGCTGTTCCATCTCCTGTGCCGACGACGAGGCTGTAGCTTTTAATGTTTTCTTTATGTTTGTGACCTGGCCAAGAAGAGACAGTGAATCAGCACCTGCTTCTTCCTCCCTTGCAGCAGACACTCTGTTCATAAACATACTGAAAAACCCCTGGAGTATAAGAGTGGAGATTATAAAAGAGACTCTCCCAGCAGTAACGTGCTCTGCATTTGAGTTTAATAAAGGTAATGTTTCATTCTCACCTACAGACCGAGCTGATAGTATTTCCAGTCTGGAATAACTAGGGATTACTTTTTTGCCTAAGAGACAATGGTGCAATATTGTACCACTCTTCTGTCTGGCTGGAGAGACCTACGACTGCCTTGGTGCAGAAGGGAGCCATCCTACCATTCTGTTGGCCAGAAGCAGGAAGGGCAAAGGAGACAGTGAAAGAAAAATTTACTCTCAGGACAGAACTCAAAAAGGAAAAAGGCCATTTGGGCTAGCTGGCTGTCTGAGACACAAGTATTTGCTAAGAAGCAAGAACAGAAATCGGTTTTGTGGGAAGCAGCAGTAATGTTTCTGCTACTCCAGCTGAAAAAGAGAGATACAGCACTTATCACTATCCTCTGTTCCCTGTAACTCTGTAGGGCTCACCACAAATACACTGAGCAAACCTTAAAAAAAACCCCCAAGGTTTGGGAGTCAGGTGTCCCAACTCCAAGCCAAATGCATCTGGCAAACCAAAGGTGCTATGGATGCCGATCAAGCCGCCAAGCAGATGCAAACATAAACCTGCAGGGATGATAATCCGTGATGCAGCGTCTCGGGAGGCCCATCCCCACCTTCCCAGCGGCCGTAGCCGAGGTTCGGGCGCAGGGCCGGGCTGGACCGCGGGCTCGTGCTGCCACCTAACGGCGGGAGCGCGCCAGGGCCCGGCAGACCCCGGGGGAGCTGCCGCGGGCACTTCTTGTAAAAGCAATCGAGACTCTTAAGAGATTTTTGTTAACTACACTTCCAAGTTTAACAAAGAGAACTGGTTTTGACTTCCTGCCTGACTTGTATGAAAGGAACAGAATTGCAACGAAGATCTGTGGTAAAAGCACCGTTTTCCTAACGAATCAATACAGGAAACCACAATTAGTGCAGTCACCTAGCCTAAATTTATACAAAAAAAGTTCCAATCTGCTCAGAGTGGGCAAATTTGATGTTTGTGGTCTTACTAGCACTCAGAAGCAGATGTGTTTTCTTCCTAGCCCACGCCTGATTTGCATGATTGCTAGCCTTCTGAGAGCCATGACCATCAACCAGGCGTTACCTGATTATTTCCTTCAGCAAACAAACGTTTATCCAACAGCATAGAGGCCTGAGAGGACTCTGTACCCACCTCCATCTCTACCTGCTGCTGAGTTCGGTGATGGTTCTCTTTGTACTGGTTGGCTCTAAGTACTTGCTGCTCAATTCCTAAAAGAACTGCTTCACAACCATCGCACCTGCAAGATACAAACGATGTCAAACAATGTTTACAAGTTCTCTCTGGAGCAGCTCAATCAGGCAATCTGAAAAGTCACGCTCATCTAAAAGTTTAAGAGATTATTAAAATTATACTTCCTGCTTAGAGTTGCAAAAAGCTGGCAAGAAAAAAGCTTTGCTGTGTACTCGATGCATTTCTCAGCATTCTCTAGAGAGTCTGTGTTACTCTTACCATCAAACAGTAAGTGCAGGTTCAATGCACTTTCATCTTCCTTTTCAGTCAGAATTACAGCTTAAACAGGATGCAAAACACTATTTAAATGTAAAATTTTAAAATTAAAGAAAAAAGTAATATTGAGATAATCCTCCTCGCCTGTTAAGCGTTCAAACGACAAGAGCACTCGGCACGGAACTCAAAACTGGAGAAGACAAAAAGGGAATTGGCAATGGCTTCACTGTTACCTTCCAAACAATGCTGCAAGGTCCTGGCAGCTGCCAGAGCCCTCCCACCGTGATGGGACTGAGGGAGTTGGAGCAGAGAAGCAAAATACCTGCCCCCACCACAGGACAGCATATTTGCCCAGCAGTTTAATTACTTTTCATGCACTCATTACCATAGCAACTAGGAAGCAATTCCCAGGCAGCTCAGGACCTGCCATGGGCTCCACAGTCTATGGCGGAATTCCTTTAGGTGGGAAGGGAATCTTACAAAAAGATAAGAAACAGCTTCCTGGCAAAGGTACAAAGAGATAATACCACAGTCCCACTACAGCTGCAGACAGGCTGCATTTGCAGGAACAAGGAGAAGACAAAGCTACCTGGAAGTTCAAACTTGAAGAGACATCCCATCCAAAGAGCTGTGATTCTCTAGAATTTGCCCACAGTTCTCAACACAGTGAAAAAGGCTGAAAAGTAACAGTTCTGTCTTCACTATCAAGTGTTGCAGCATGAAGGGGAGCAGCTCCCCCCACAGAACCATGAGTCCAGTTTGGCACCTCTTTCTGCAAAGTCCTCGACTCCTCACTGGGGTTCTGCTATGTAAAAGCTACAGTGAGAGCAGCTCACAATGTGGTACAGTTTGGCTTGATACATAATACAAATTAAATCCCAGATGGGATCTTGGAAAACTTGCCCAACAGACTCCTCCTCCAAGTGCCTGCTTATAGTACAAGACTCCTGATTAATGGAACATGGTGAAATTGAGCCAGCACTTGAAACCCCGAGGGGAAAAACAGGACAAGCTATGTACAAGGAACGAGGAGGGTGGAGAGATTGCCTCACCATTCCTGAAGCGTTTTGACAATGTTACTGATGTCCTTCTTCTGAATGTCTCTGCCGATACAAAAATCCACCTCTAACACCTGGTTTCGTTGATCCAACTTCCCTTGGATAATATCCGTATAAACCGCTTCAATAATGAGATCTTCCAGCTCCCTCAGATTCCTCATATCCAGGTCCTTCAGCAACACAGAATAGGGAATGCACTAAAAACAGCAAGACCAAGACTAAGTTAACATCCTAGAGCCAAAATGAAGGGCTAAGTCTCAGAAGGTTGAGACTCAAATGTTTATTGTATCCTACACTTCGACCTGCGGGAGCAGCAGTGACTGATCATGGTAGAACAAATGCCTGCAAGGCTATGAAATATTCTGACACAACTTTGGTAATTCCTAAAGCTTTGGTATAGCACATTCTAGAAGAAAAAAGGTAAATAGGATTGTAGAAGAAATTAAGAGTGCTGCTTAATTTTCTCTAGAACAAAAAGTCAGTGTTTTTAAGAATGATTCTCTATCTCCAGCAGTGAAAAAAGCCATACAAAGTTTCCCAAATCTTCCTGACCAATCTTCAGACACCCCCCACACTTCACCCATGGAAGTCCACTAAGTTAATATCCCAAATGCACCAGGAGAGAACACTGTACCCTACAGGTACTTCAGCAGTACAGGATTTTTTTGCGAGTACCCATGCAGTCTGATACAACTTCAGTGCTCTGGAATGGATGCCATTTTCTAAAACAAAACCAAGAGACAACAGCTGTCACACCCCACGCACTTTACCTTCATTCGGGAAGCCAGGCTTACGATCGTCAAGTGTTTCAGCTTGTTCTTCTGAGTCACTGTTAATTCAGGCAGGTTATCTTTGTTCGCTGTTAATGTCAAAAAGACAGGATTCAGGACTTTACTTTGAAAATGCCATAATCCAGGCTGCAGAACTTCAGGCTAGTTATGCTACACTACATCCTGAAAGACTGAACATCTCCAGCTAATGTGGGTGCTGCAGAACGGAGCGTGCTGCTGCAAATTGGGACACCCAGGGAGAGAAGGGGAAAAGTTAAGAACAACTTGGCAACTCCATTCTTCTCTGCTTCTTTAGTAATTCTGGTTCTGGAATTAGAAGGTAATTCACAAATGGTGCCCTGCCAAAACAGTTGGTCAATGGCTTTGTTTCTACCAAGTAATTTTTATTTCATTAACAAGCTGACAGAAAAAAATCTTCCCCCTTTGCTGATCGGATTGCAAATACAGCTGGTTTTATTTCTCTGAAGAGCTGCAGAATTTAAAGTGCAAAGTACCAGCCTGAGGAAGAGAGGAAAAATTATTAATCTAGATGGCCACACTGTCACTGTGTTATATCCATGTGCCTCATGAATATTTAAAAAGAGAACGGAAACTGGCAGCTCTCCAAAGCTAAGAAACGCTTTAAAATATCTACTTTAATGGAAATTAGTGTTTCAGGGCCAGTCAAGTTCTCCCATCCATCCCACCTCATCCAATACTCTACATTTTGACTGTTTTTGCCCCTTTCTTCACTAGAAAAGGAAGAATGAACTGTGCTGTCACATGCCGTGACACAAGAGCCATGGACAGCAAACACATCCTCTAATCGGTCACAGAATTCATGAGGCTCATGTTGCTTCACAGACACTGGAATTTCCAGTCCTTGTACTTAGAGATGCCACTTCTCCTTAGAGGAACTAGATAGCTCATCCACCACACTGAGAACCAGCAGTATGACAGAATTATTTGTCACACTCTGTAATGGTCTGCATGAGGCTGCTACCCACAAATGAAGCATTAAATTGTAGCAGAATGGAAGCATAAGCACCAGAGATAAAAGCACATTTCAACAGATACAAAGATGATTCACACATAGTCTTTCTAAAGCTGTATAAAAGTCATTATTTCGACTTGTATTCTAGCTAAGAAATGGTTCATTTTGTTTCTGCAATGCCGTCATGGAATAAAAGGTTATCTCGTGAACCATATAGGTTTTTATAAATAATGCAGAACAATTTTGTCTAAGTTTTTTGCAGTTTCCATAACTGGTGTCATCTAAATTTCCATAGAGATGTCTGGAATTGCCCTTCACAGAGGTAAGTGGAGGTAAGTGAACGTCAATGAATTCTGCTGCAGACCAATTCAACCCAGTGCTGCAGTCCCATCAAAACCAGTAGCCCTTCCTTTCATTTTCAGCAAGTAAAAAACACACATGACAGAGACCCCCTACAGACAATTCTCCTCCTAAGCAAGTTCTGTTCCTGGACAATTTCACCCAGCCACACCACACCAGGCATCTAAGAAAGCAAAGAATTGCCTCTGACAATCCTGAAGGGTAACCCAGTCCCACACTCTGCAAACACGCAGCAGTCTCTTACCTACATAGTCCCGGTACGTTCCGTATGCAAACAGGTTCAGCAGCTGGAAATAAGCAGCATTAGACCCCTCAGCAAGCTGGATGGGGAGAAAAGAAATGTCACATAACATGGTCAACACAACCCCGATAGGCAACTTCTCCAGAGAATGGTTTAAGTTGGCACAGGACAAGCAGTATCCAGAAAGGCAATTACAATCCCAAGCTGGACCCTTTTTAAGGCCTCAGGAGCAGCACATTTCAGCAGTTTTAGAGTCAAGATGATCCAGCCATTTCTATGCACTGGAACTTAACTCCAGTTCGGACTGTCAGCTGCTTTGTGTGGCATCTTGGGAGGTAAAAGCAAAAAGTAAAACTTAACTTCAGCTGACAACCTACAGGGCCAGCTCCTCTCATCAGGTGATAAGCAAGCAGGCAATGGTGATGGCTGGTTAAGCATCCTGTGAGAGCTAGGACAGCTTACCTGCAGAGCCACCACAGCTTCAAAGCAAGCTGAGGCACTGTAACTTGAGTGCATTTGAAGGTAACAGCTCTTCTCTTGCCTGCAAACGTTTCACTGGAATAACGGCAGCACCAAACAGTGATTTTTATTGATTGGGTTTTTAATACCATGAGCTGCACGCAAATCCAGGAAAATAAACAGTACTTTTGATTTAATGCTGAATAACCCTTGAAGCACTTTTAGGCATATTTAAGAGCCTGTTTGGAAAGCTAAACTTGCTGTACACTGTGTTACTCCAGATGCAGAGATACCCAACTTAGATTCCTCCATTGTAGTAGAGTCTGGGGCTGGCAACACATTTTCAGTAAAAGCTCTGGAACTTACTTTCCACCTTGGTTTGAAATAGTTTGGATTTGGTTGCCACCCAGGCCTGGTACACTAGACATCTGTTCACAAAGACTTTTGGAGAGCATCGAAGTTCTGCTTTCCAGGACAGTAAAGGAGTAGAAAGGGATTTTTTCCTTGTTGGCTGGCAAAGTGCCTTCTTAAAACTGCTACTGTGCTGCTGCCAGGTTTTTGCTGCGTTAGCAATTGCCTTAAGGTAGCAAAGCTTTACATGGGTATTCTTTAACACCTAACATACACAGGCAAAAGCAAGGTCAGTCGCTTATACAAAAACATCTCTCAACCTAGGTAAGTTGCACTAGGCCCTCCTGGCACAGAAATTTCACTCACAGGCTGCCTGTGGAAACCTCTGGGGATGCCTTATACTGGTAGTGCAGAAGGAGCATTAGAATAAAACCTCAACTCTTACCTCTTGCACATTTGTTAACTCCAACAGCTCTCCGAAGACATAAACCCCAGGAGCTTCCAGCACTTGATTTATAAGAGCAGTCAGAGCTGAGCCACTTGTACCTTTGGCTAGTAAAATAAACTGCTCTAGAAGATTGCAGGACGGCTTCTGTTCTCCTGCCATTCTAGGTTTTCAATCTGTCAGTAAAAGAACATAATATTAACACATCCTTTCTCCTCTGCTGAGTTCTGCCTGGCAGTGGACCAGAAGGTGCTCAGCATAGCAACATTCCAGTGTCAGCAGAGCCAGGCTTTTCTTCAGCATTCAGGTGGCAGGCCAGAAACCCAGGAGGTTCAACTGCTGATTTAGCTGGGGAGCAAAAATGATTCACACAGTATCTGAACAAAATTTCTGTCTTATCAGTTCCCTAAAACGATCTGCTCTTGCAGATCCTTTCTTGTAGGACAGGAGTTTAGATTTCTTGCTGTTCTCAGATTTTTCCTTCTAATGATGCTGCCAAATAATGCCAACTTTACAGATTCTTACTGATATACTTGATTGACTTCCTCCTTCCTCATTACACAGCTCCAAACTAGCAACTAACATAATAAAAACATAATCAGCCCTCTGAAGGACTGATCCACATTGTATGCCCACATATCCCACCTTTTCCTTTGACTATTGATACAGAGTGTGTCCATAATTCCCACTGCTTTCTGAGCCCAAAAGGCAAAAAAGAACTGTGGCCTGGAAGCAGCTCCCCAGTCTGCACTGTACAGTTCAAGTGTTTTGGGTTAACTGGAAAGCTTAAGTGATAAAAATATCCTTTCTACAAAGGCTCTATTTAAGTCCCTGTAAAGAGAGGTCTTTGTCTTCAGCTGCTGCCTGACATTTCTGGTGTGCATGTTGTCTCCCAGCACCAACATGTTGCTTTTGAAATGTAAACCACTATTTATTAACAAGTTCCACAAAACGAGCTGTTTGTTTACAAACAACTAAGACAAAACCTCCCAAGCATGGTATTCAGAAACCAAACAAAGAACTTACCAGACAAGGGAGGTTTTGTGCTATGTTTGTACGAGATAATTATCAAGCAGAGGATATAACCTTTACTCTGGTCATGAAAACCAAACACCAGAGAACCCAAGAGCAGAGAACCTGTCTAGTTCTGTGTGACCACTGGGCCCAGATCCACCCTTGTGGAGGAGCACAGTCATACAGGGGTTTCACTGTTTCACCAGGCCTAACCAAATTAAGGCTTGTGAAGGCATCACAGACAGCTTCCTGTATTAGTCAACTTCTAAAAATACACTTTACTCTGTTCTATTACACCTGCAAGTACAAATGGTCTCAACTGGAATGGGCAACCTTTAGCACTCTCCACACAGAGATATTTCATTCCCCAAAGTCTGTTTGAAGTTCTTTCCATCAGAGGCACACGTGCAGCCTGGCTGAACAGCACCTCAGTTCTGACCGAGAAATCCCTGCAATACAGGAACATTCAGTGTGGCTGCCTAACACATCAGTGCTGCTCTCTCTGCTCACCGAGAAGAAACACACAGAGAGGACAATTTCCTCAGGAGAGGATATGGATTGACTGTGCTGGGAATGACATTCAGGTTTCACAGTTCTATTGTCCTCCCTCACAGGTGATCAAACCACACGCTGATGTATGAGGTTACAAAAGACTCGCTCGCTGTATCCATGCCCTGGCTGGAAAGGAATGCCAATTCTCTTCCCCTTTCCAAGTAAACCTTTGGACAACTGCGGTGCTATTGCAACCTGTGTGCACACCCGTGTCAGCAGGAATACGTCGCTGCTTCCACAATCGACTTACCCTGCTGAGAAGTGACTGAAATACAGCAGACACTCAAACGTAGCTTGTCCAAAGGCTACAACAACCTAAGCAGGGGAACAAACCGGCCTTCGCTCCCGGTCAGGCCTCGCTAAGGTACCTCAGGGAGTTTCAGGGCGGGAAGCGGCCCGCAGACCCCGCAGCAGGAAGGCGGGGGTTTCCCGGCCCTCCCGTTCCCCCCAGACCCCTGCCACAGCCCTCGGGCCCCACCGAGCCGGCCGAGCCCTGCCGCAGGGAGTAATCTACAGGGGGTCCCTCACCGCCGCCCCTGTTCCAGGGAGGCTTCTCCCAGCCCCGGCATTACCTCTCTGCTCCCGGCCTCCCGTCCCGCCGCTCCCGGCGCCGAACCCGCCGCGCCTCAGGCCGCCATGATGGCGGCGCCGGTGTCCGCGCACGGCTCCTTCCCCCCCGGAACGCGAGGGCCGCGCCGAACGTTCCGCCCCATCCCGAGCGGCCGCAAGGACCGGGAACCGCGACCCGGCATCCCCGGGATACCGGGATGGGGACGGCGGGCTTGGTGTGCTCGCAGCTACAGAGCCATGATCCAGCAGCTCATGGAGCAAACTTCACTTGCTTGTGCAGAAACAGTTGGTCCGCTGGGTCCCGAGCAGCTGTTCCAGCATAAGCAAGTAAAATTCCTGCCTCTCTTTTTGGGGATACGAGGTCCTGTGGCAGCATCACAGGGGTTTGCACCCCAAAATAACCCGTGCAAAGGGCCGCTGTTGTAAGGCCACTTCGTTATTAGAAGTGGGCCATTATTAGATTGAATGGTTGCACGGGGCACTGGAACAGACCCCAGGGAAGTGATCACGGCCCCAAGCCTGGCAGGGCTCAAGGAGTGTTTGGACAACACTCTCAGGCACATGGTGAGATTCTTGGGGATGTCCTGTGCAAGGACAGGAGTTAAGATCCTTGTGAGTCCCTTCCCACTCGAGATATTCTATGATTCTACCAGCTGAGCCTCTCGGGCCAATCCTCCTGAGAAATACTAAGAGATGGGGTGAAGACCACAGGGCAGAGCTCTGATAAACCAAAGGCCAGAGCTCTGGCTGTGACATGGGGGAGCTGGGAGGCAGCTGGAAGGGTTAAGATCCTCCCCAGGGCATAGATCAGGAGCCAAAAGACACCTGAAGGGGTATCAGAACAAGAGTGGAAACAAGAGGGAACTGGGGGTTGTTAACCTCTCCAGGGTTTGTAGGCTCATCCATGCCATGTTGTGAATAAAATGTGCCTCTGTTAAAAATCCTTCAGCTGAGAGCAAAGTGCTTCTGACTTTCAGTCAGCAAGTCCCTGAAGATCAAATCATGGACCAGCACAGTCAGGAGGGGAGAGCTTTCAAGGAATGAACATCAGAAACTATTAGGGAAACTGATGGGGCTTAGCCTGTGTCTCAGAGCCATCTACAGCAGGTCCCTAGGGTCCCATCATCCATCAGAGAAGGGGTGTCAGACAAGTGCAGAGATGCAGGTGTTGGAATGCTGTTGTGATACTCTGGGCTTCAAAGCAAATTGGATGTAAAAAACCAGGCCCTGCGCAACAAGGGAACTGAGCCAGGGCTATAACAAGCCAGTCAGTAATTTACTTAAGCCACACTTAGCTCTCATCTGCACAGGGAGGGAGAATTACCTCTTTAATCACATCCTAACCAGGCCCTTCCTCACAGTTCCTGTCGTCCTGCAGACATGCTGGAACAGTTGCCTTGGACAAGCAGAGTGTGGCCTCCTTTTTCCCAACAGTCATTAAAGCTCAAATTCCAGGCTGAAATAGAAATGGAAATATATGATTGTGAGCTATTTTCCAGATTGGTTTTGCAACCTTTTGCTAGAGCCTGTGGGTAAAAATCAGCTGTTAGCCCCATGTAGGTCAGCCAGGAGTGCCTGTCCTGATACCTCCCAAATGCTGATAGTCGGCCTGGCTGGCTGACCTCGACTTTGGAGGACAGCGTCAGCTAAGCTCAGCTTTTGGGATGGATTTTTTTTTTTTAAGAGGAAAAATGTGGATGTCCAGCTGTCTCATTCCCTTTTAAACAGCTATTGCAACCTCTTGCTCCACCCACGCAGCTCTCTGTGTGCCAGGAGATGTTAATCCATTTTATCTTTTAATGTTGGCATTATCTCGACTCACCCCATCTCTTTCCCTTGTGATTCTGCAGTCCAGGTCCCTTTTAGGCAGCAGATAATTCACCTTATTTCCTTGCATTGCCAGAGTAATGCACCTAAGCAGTGGGGTCCTGGACCCCCAGAGTTTGAGGACACCTGGCCTCACCAAGGAGAGGGCCAACAGTGAAAATACTTTTGTGTTTCTTATATTTTTCCTTATCTTTCATCACTCACCTGTGTGTGCTTCCACCATGCTTCATCCATTCGTCCTCATTCCTTCCAGCTTTCTGACCCCTGAGGCTGCCAGCACACACCTCCAGGGCATGGTGAGGAGAGCTCTCAGGCCCTTCTGAAAAGTTGCCAAACTCTCTGTATTTCCCAGGATCCAGGGACTAAGCTGATTGCTGGACCCTCAGCCCCACAAGGAGTGACGTCTGGGTAGCTGTAGATGTGAAGTTGTACAACCTCTTCTATCAAGTGTGGGGTGGGATGAAACTCCAGTTTATTAAACTATCTCCCAGTATGCTGCTCTGCAGAGACACCAGCTCTTTAACCTGCACCTTGAGAGAACAGCTGCTGGAGAAGCAGAAAGCAGGCTGGAGGCATCTTCTTGCCTGCAGTGGCAGCTCAGAAACTGCCACACCTGCCAGAGATGTGAAGGAAAAGTTTTCAGTTCCAGGTGGCACCGAGGGATAGAGGGATTTGCAGCAACTTTCTTGCAAGCAGACTTTTAAGATGACGTGCTCAAGAGTTCTCTTTGTGTTAATGCAGCACAAGGACTGAGAGAGATGCCAGGGTTTTTGTCACTCTGAGTTGTGCTGTCACGTGTTCCACTGCTGCGTGGCCCTGCACTAGTCTCAAGAGTTTCACACTTCAGCCATGAGCTCTTCTGTGATTTTCAGAAGTTCATGAATGAGAGGCCTGTGCTTCCCTGCACAGCAAGGTGAATTTGGGAATTCTGAGACTTGGCCAGGAAATACAAAGGCTCCAACTCAAAACTCCACAAACAACCCTTCCCCTGTGCTAGAGAAGCCCTTCAAAGTTGCAAGAGTTCCTTGCCATGAGATCCGTTTGGTCTCTGGCTCCTTCATCTCTGAGGAGCCTGAACAGAGCAGGACTGAGTTCCTGATGACTTCTGTAAACCAGTATGCCCTACTTCCTCCTGGCAGGCTCATCGTCTACATACAACCATTTGTTTCCACCTTTTCCAGGTCTGCTTTTGTCTTGCTCGCCTTTTATTCTTGTCAGTCTTTTCTCCTTGGTGATGGTTAGTCCCTCCTCCGTAGACAGCAGGCAATTGCACACCCTAGCGAAAATCCAGGATGGACTCTTTATAAAAGATACATAAATATTTGCACAGCTCACCCCTGGCACTCTGCCCAGACTCAAAATGACCTCTCCATACACTTAAATTGATGGTGGGAAATTGAGCATGGATCACATACATCAGGGCAATAAATGCTGCCTATTTTTATTATTAAGATCTCTTATTGGTGATAACTGGCAGCGGGTTTGTTCTTATGCATTAAATGCAGCCTTTATTAATGCTCACATTCGCCACTTCTATACAGTGGCCGATTTGGAGGCAAGTGGAGCCATGAGTGAGTGTATTGATGGCGCCCCGACTGTTCATTGGTCCTCTTTTGAGGACTGGATTACAACTGCTGCTGCCTTTATTTTTACCATGACTTAATGCTTTTTATCAGTTGCACTCAGATTGTTACCAGAGGGGTTAATTTGTTCATGTTAAAGAGCAGCCTGGCTCCTGGGATGCGCTAACAAACCTGAGACAATCAAACAAACCCCCGACAATCAACTCTGCTACACAAACATAAAGGCCAGGAAGATGATTAGAGGGCTAGAGCACCTCTCCTATGAGGAAAGGCTGAAAGTGCATTGTTCAGCCTGAAGAAGAGAAGGTTCCAGGGTAACCTTATTCAGGCCTTTCTGTACCTGAAGGGGTCCTACAAGAAAGCTGGAGAGGGACACTTTACAAGGCCATGGAATGATAGAACAAGGGGAATAGCTCCAAAATGACAGAAGGCAGATTTAGATTAGATATAAGGATGAAATTATTTACTGTGAGGATACTGAGGCACTGAACCAGGCTGCCCAGTGAAGCTGTGGATGCCTCATCCCTGGATATGCTCAAGGCCAGTCTGGATGGTCTTTAAGACCCTTTCAACTCAAACTGCTTTGTGATTCAAATTTCTGCAGCACAAAGAAGGCTGCCTTTGTTCCAGGGGGTAGCACGCTATTTATTTTAAACTTCCTACACAATGCCGGTCCTGTTGGCTCCGGCCTCGGTACACGCAGAATCACAGAACTGTTAGGTTTGGGAGGGACCTCCGGCGTTCATCCAGTCCAACCCCCTGTCAAGGCACGGTCACCTGGAGCAGATGACACAGGAACTCGTCCAAGTGGGTTTTGAAGGTCTCCAGCAGAAGCTGCTCTGGGTCTGGGCAGCCGGGTCCCCGGCACCACCCGAGTTCAAGGCTGGAGCTCCACCGAGCAGCCCCAAAGATGAAATCGTGGGACCCCCACTGCCCGGGGAGAAGAGCCAGCCGAGCGCCAGCCGAGCTCCAGCCGCTCGGGGACGTTCGGCCGCCGCCCGGCGGGCGCTGGCCAGGCCCCGACTCTCGCCCCCTCGACTGCTCCTCGCTGAGGCCTGCCGGGCCCGGGGACCGCCCGCTCCCCCTGCCCGGCCATCCTGCGGTGCCTCCATCGCGGCCACGTCAGGCCCAACCGAAGAGTCTGGGCGACCGCTGCGCACCCACCCTTGAATGAGGGAGAGCGCTGTCTGATTGGCCAGTAAGGCTGTCGTTCGTGCGTCAGAAGGCGGGGCGAGGTGGCGATAGCAGCAGCTGATTGGTCGGCGCGGCGGCGGGCGGCTGCTGGGGTTGGTTGCGCCGGGCAGTGGCGGGTGCGCGGGAGGGAGGGGCGGGGGGTCCTGAGGCTCCGCTGTCACCGCCGCGCTCCCGCCAGGCCCGGCCCAGCCCCGTCCGCCCGCCCGCGGCGCGGCAGGACCATGTCGGCCACGGACGAGCGGGCCAAGGAGATCCTCCGCGGCTTCAAGCTGTATCCTCCGTGCGGGGGCTGTGAGGCGGCGCGGGGGGCGCGGGGATCGCCGTCCCGCTGTGGCGAGGCCCCCGGGACGGGAGGGGGGTTGCCATGGCAACGCGGTTCTCAATGGCGTCCGCACTCCGG
Source organism: Rhagologus leucostigma (assembly GCA_013397725.1). Lineage (NCBI taxonomy): Eukaryota > Metazoa > Chordata > Aves > Passeriformes > Rhagologus > Rhagologus leucostigma. The sequence goes on along the minus strand of VZTD01000086.1, from coordinate 53,157 downwards.
CGGTGGCGGGAGGGTCCTTCAGGGCTGGGACCGGCTCTGAGCCGACTGGGGCGGGGGGACAGGGAAGAAGCGCCCGTGACGCCGGGGCCGGCGTCCCGTCTCTGTCCTGCGGGGTGCCGTGGGTAGGGGGATCCCCGCGGCCAAAGTCCCCAGCAGGGTGGCGGCGGCCACCGCCCCTCCGGCCCCTGCCCGGCGCTGAGAGGGGCTGGGCCGGGGGCGGCGGCCCAGGGCAGCGGGAGCTCCCCGCCCGCAGCGAGGACAGCTTACAGAGGGCATGTGAAGTATCTCTGCGCTGGGAGGATCTGATCTCTTTCCCTCCGGCCTGCGCTTAAGCACCTCTGCTTGGAAAAGAAATACCTGGTCTTCAGGTCCAGGAGCAACTAAACACCTTGTTCCTTGTCATACCGTGAGGTACTGGCACCTGTGTTGGTCGTACAGTGTCTTTTATTGCTGACGTATTCTGCGTGTAAATGCCTTTCAGTGCAGTCCGTTTTAAAACTTTTCATGTTGTGGCTTTCAAAAAGCGTTCTGATTTTATGCCTATGGTACCTGGATGTGAATTTAAAGCTGATGAAATGAGATAGATCTGAGCTTGGAAGAGAGGCGAGAGCCTTTGTGCTCCTTCCAACCCAGGATTTCGGCAAAGGAGAGAAATGCTTAGGCTAAAGGCCCGTGTTCAAACTAAGGGTGTGAGAAATAGAGTAGCTTTATTTTACATATAGTATATTTTACTGAAGTAAATTCTTCTAAGCTTACAAGGCAAATGCAAGCTTGCTATCTTGACCTTTAGACATGAGAATATTGTTGTGAGTTGGTTAATATTTCTTTTTTACAATAAAAAGGACAGCAGTGAAGGCAATATCCTTTAGATCTGAACCTATAATTTCTAAACAGGGTGGTGGGTTTTTTTTTTCAGCGAGATGTTCATAATCTCTATGCCAGCTGTAGCAGGATCTGATTTTCTAGGCTGGATTTGGGCTGATAGCTGTTATCAAACTATAAGCAGATGCTTTTCTTAACTTTTTATAGAATCATTGCAGTCTTCCCCAGCTGTTAGTACTGCATCTGGTTCCTTTGCTTCTGCGCTGGCACTATTGACAGTTCTTTGTATTTATGAAGATGTAGTATTTTAGCTGTCAAAACATAAATTAAAAATCTTTTGTACTGGCAATTAGAAGAATAAGCTTCTGACAAGACCAGACTAAGCTGCTGGTAGAAGTGAGGAGTGCCTTGAAAGTTAAGCCTAGGGAACAAACTTTTAAGTGCTTTTTGCATGTTTGTACATTGTCTTTGCTGGATAGCAGAATTTACGTAGAGGCCCTTGTCCAGCTTTGAATGAAATAATACTTTTTTTGTTGTTTGCTGTCTTAAAGAGGAAATGGTTTTTGCTCTTTGAGGGGAAAGATGTCAGACAACAGACTTTTATGATCTCAAGCAGCTATAGCATGGACAAGAAGCTTTATTAGAAATACTCTGCAGTCTGTGTTGAAGTGTCTCAAGTCTAGTCTTCCTTTGCTTGTCCTTGCAAAAAAAAAAATTAATTTTACTTCTAACAGGACAGTTTAAGGCAAAATCTGGACCGCACTTCTCCAAAAACATGGTAGAGGACTTTGATAGTTGCTGTGCAGTACAAAGTCTGACAAACAGGAAAGTTTGAAGAAGCATTTAATAACTGAAACTTACAGCAAGTTGAAATAGTTGGAAAACATCTATTGGCCTTAGTAAACCAGAAGAGTGGCTGAACAGACATTCCTCATTTATGAGGAAGCCTTGGGACACCACACCATCCCCACAGGAAACTGCTCATGCCCAGCTGTGACCACACTCCCTGTAAGGGAGACATCATCTCAGACTTCCCATCCCTTGTCCAAGGGCTGGCATTTGTTCCAGAGAGAATTACAGTTTAGAGATGTTTTATCTTCCACCCACCCTATTGCTGCATGTACTCATTTAATTAATAGAAAGGAAGAAACGTGTTCTGAAAAACTGTTCAGTTTATACTTTGAGTACTTGAAACCTTTCTCCTCTGCTCCCGTGAAGGAGGGAGTTCAACTCCACCAACTTCAGCACATCCTGCAAACTTCAAACGAGCTTGCTTTTAGCACAAGAGAGGAGCACGGCATTGCACCCAGGGGCTGTGTGCAGGGGATTCCTTGGGAGGCAAGAACAGTTGCTAGGGCCAAAAGCACCACTGAGGAAGCAGGCTTCTGAAATAATTGCTAACTTTAACACAACAGCAGGCACTCTAGCTGGAAGTCCAGTTCACATTGAGTAATCAGAGTTTCCTCAAACAATTCTGTTTACTTGTGGTTCCTGAGAAGAGGTTAATTACAAGCTTTCCTACTCACTGGGGCATGCTGGATGATTTGGGCATATGGAAATAAAATTATAGCCTAAATCCACCCTCTAATTTCAGTGCAAAGATAGGTTTTCCTTCCTCTATGACACTAGTGCAGAAACACGTTGTGACTAATGTCCCAAAATTCAAGCCAGAAACATTTATTCCCTCTTCTCATGGGTTTTGCTATTTTAAAAATACTAAAACCAAGGGAAATATATTTGATGCTTGCAGGTAAATGAGAATATTATACTTTATTACACTTGTCCTAAGAATTTTTATGGCACCAGTTAAAACTGAACACTGACCAACCAGTAAGTATGATGCAGAAAAATTCTGAAAGCAGACAACAAACACTTAGAGCTTTTCACTTGTTTAGGGACAATATTTGCTAACTGAGCCTGTAAATGTGTTTATCAACAAACTATTCTAAAGGCACTTGCCTGAAGAGAAGTTGTGACACCCAACTTAATATCTACAGGTAGTTTAATGCTATGAACATGCACTTCTTGTTTGGCTAAAAGCAACATCAGTCCACCTGGGAACTGAAGATCCATTCATGTGAAGTATTAGCCAAGTCTTATTTCTACAAGTATTTATGCACATCTGGTCCTGTGATCTCAAATGCATGAAATTAGATTATGCCTTTTTTCTCTGGAAGATGGACAGTTTCTCTGTCAAGCTACAGAAGGGCATTTTACTTGACCCTCACTTACCCTTTCAACACATTCTTCAGATCTCATTCTGTCATTTTATCTTTAGTATGTACTATTAAATGTACATATTTAGCATCCTTTATCAAAAGAAAGTAACACCAGTGAGGTACTTCCCCAACAGTCAAAGTTCAGGGTTGTTTTATTTTGATGGCTCCCCCTCAACAACTCCCTTGACAATTTGTGGCTTGCCTGTTTACCTTTGTTCTGAGATGAACTAGCACAGAATTATTATTTTTTAAATGCATTAGAATAAGGACTCTGTAGATAGTTACCCCTGTTTAGTTTGGTGTGCCAGCATTTGGAAAGCATCCATGCTGTAGATTAGAAATATCCAGTCACAGTTTGCAACAGCAGATTCACATCCAACTCTGGAGGGACCACAGTCCAAGTGCTTTAAGCACTTCTTTCTGTGAGGTTTCAGTCAGAACAGCAAGGAGGAGAAAACCCAAACAAGTCGGTTGATTCTCACAGCACGCTAAAAGTGCCGTGTCTTGCCTCTCAACACAGGAGTAAGGACATCCCCTTTCCATTTTAAATCTTACAAGTCAAACAAGATATCACCTATTTATTTGCTTCTGTACAGAGGAATCTTATCAGAATCTCTATAGTGTTAGTTGTCCTGTAGCTGTTTATCAGTTTAGGATAAGTTTTTCCTTGAAATTCATTTTAAGGCTGTGCAGCAGCCTTTCCTTCAGAAGTCTCCTGAAACAAATAAATATGGTGAACATAAGCATGAAGGGACAGCATTAACTGACAGTATTAACTCCAGAACAATTACAGAGTTATGAAACTCGTGTTTGTGGTCAGTGTAAATATACACCTGTAGCTCAAGCACTCCAATACTCCAGGCAAAACTTCTCATGTCAAAGACTGGCCTACTTTTCTACACTCCTCAAACTTCCCTGTGCAACATCTTCCTAGCTCCCAGAGCTTTTTCGAGCCTTATTCTCACCATTGTTGTTCTGTCTAGGAAGTCTTTCTAGCAGAGCATTATTCTCTTAGAAAGATGGGTAGAGCTGTAGTGAAAATATAGTTATAACAGAAATCATTAAGAGTATCTATGAACTTTATATTACTCTGCACACAGGGAAACTTCCAACTTCAGCCTGGCCTGCTGTACACACAGGAACTGAAGTCAATGGCAGTCTTGTCCATCAATTCCTAGAACAGTCACTGAGGTTTGAACTAGTTTGATGCAGCATTCCAAAGCTGATAAATCTAATTGGAAGCAACATGGAATTGAGTTTCCAATTTCATTGTTAGGCTGGTAGATTTTTGGCAGCTTATTCATTTGAAATGCTTACCTGCTGCAGTGTTTACAAAACTAACAAGGTAGCAGCTTTAACTGGCTTAAAGATTCCCCTTTCTTTTGAGGTTTCCTCTGTGCACTTCCTCAGATCTCACTCTGTTTAGACTCCTTGCAATGGAATAGAAAGATTAACCGTCAAATTCATCGGTTAAGAGGAGACAGCGGCCAGCCAAAAGAAGGAACAGGACTGCCCAGAAGCTGGGACATGTACTCTGTAGAGACTCAAAGCAGAAATTGCACATTGCTTGCTCTAATGCAATTTTTGAACACCCTAGAAAACATAAGTTTGTTCTCCCTCATCCATATTTCTGGTTTTTAGAACCCTCTTGCTTTCTACAAAACTAAAAATGCTTTACAAGCAGGAGTTGTCCACATTCCCAGTTAATCTGACTTCGGAACAAGTTCTCACTCCAGCAGCATTGAGAGATCTTTGTTTCAGAGACCAGAGTTTCACATAGAAGCTTTAGCCAGGTTGTAGTTGGTAGTTGAATGTCATGGTAGTCGAGGTACCTTTACCATATCAGAATTATTTTCAGCATTGACAGAAGTTCTGCACGATGCAATCATCTATAGTTCTAGCGTACTGAAAACAGAGTCATCATGTTTCTTATGACTGAGTCATGAGGCACACCTGAAAATAAAGCAGGAGCAATTTTAACAGGTTTGGTTTTACCTGCCTGGTTCCTTAGTGAACACCAAAACTTCATGTCCTCCTGTTGTTAACTTTCATTGAAAAAAGTGTAAATATTTAATGGTGCTTAACCTGTGATTTACGTTAACTTGATACCTGAGCTACAGTCAGTTGTCTACTTGTCAGATTTAATGCAGTCCATGCATAGTGTTGGAAGTGGGGCTTTGTGCCTTTGACAGTGGAAGGGGCATCACAGGATACAAATGAGTTGCTGGGTGCCACAGAACACATCTGACATCAACTTAGAAGTGTAAATTGACATTGGAGTTCTGGTTTTTCTTTTTAATCAGCAATATTGCTTTAGCACTTTGTAGTTACAATTTTATATCTAAGATTTATCCTTTGATCTCTCCAAAAGCCTGCCCATCCAGCATTTTACTGGAATTATGGTTTCAGTATTTTTAATTGCTTGCTTAGTGCCAACCTAATGAAGTACTTAAAATAATGCAGTTGTCATTAGTAAAATTATTTCCCCTTGCTTCCTTTGTATCATAGTAAGATATCAGTTACTCCTTGCATCCTTGGAAGTCATTGGTGCCTTATGCTTCAGCTGTTGTTACAGTATTTGAATTTCCACAGAGCACAAGATAGTAATTTAATCCATCAAGTGAGAACTGGTAGAGCTTCTCTCTCCCCCACCCCGCCCCCTGCATCTTCACAGCCAACATAAAGGATAAAAGCCAAGCTTACACAGATACAGAGAGCAGGGGAGGTATCCAAAAATCCTCAAATTAAACAGATACTGTTCAGAGTAGGGTTTTTTTAATATAGACATCTGATGTGGCTCCTGTGTCTCTGGCAAAAAAAAAGTCTTCTGTTAGCTAAAGCAGCCTTAGTGTGGAAGCTGATTTGACTACTTCTTACACATTTATCTCTGAATTTAGGCTGATCCCAGAAAGAATGTTGAGTCAAAATTTTACATGAGATTTGTAAGGTAGCAGGGTACTGTATTTCTTATATTTGTGTAAGATAAGCGTCTTCTATTTCTCTAAGTTTGGAAATTAAGACAACTTCAAATTTGAGCTCAGAGCCCTCATTAAAGATAAACCAGTGCTTCATTTACATCTAGTAGTCAACGTTTGTATAGAAGTAGGAGGTATGCTACATTCCCAGGTACAGGGAACAAGCAGAAAACATCATTATCTATTAAGGTCCACCTGGCAGCATTGAATTTTGTCTTTTTTTTCCTGCATATTAGTATAGCAGAGTTTATAAAATTTAGTTATTTAAGCACATGAAAGGTGATTTTTGCACATCTGTTGCTCTCACATCTTAAGGAGCACATATGTTTATTCTGGATGTGCAATAAACTACAGTAGCAAGCACTGAATATTAAAAGCTTTTCTCAAGTGCTGCCTTTTCGTCCTGAGACTGCATCGGGAGCACTCACAGAAGCAAGTTTGTCATCTGTGTAGCATCAGTCCCAGAGCAGTTTGAGGGAGTGTCCCCATACACTGGTTGGGCATTACTCTGAGGTTTCCAACGCCATTTGGCCTCATGCCCAAGCAGACACAGTAGGACTATTGGGAGACTCTGTCCAGAAGACACCTGACAGCAATCAAGGTTCTCTTAGGAACCAGATCTCAACTGCACATTGCTAAATTCTAGTTGACAGCCAGGATTTTCAGTTGTGGTTATGAACTTGAGATTCCGTTGTCACATTTCTCCTGAACAGAGTTCTCGCTGTGACAGAAATGTTATGTATAGAAGAGACTTAAGGGAAGCAGTATCAGATTAGTTCGGTCATGAGTGAGCCTTTGAGTTGATTATATTCATGACTAGAATTTCAGGCAACATTCTCCTGGAAGAATGGCAGGCTTAGGTAAAAGGAGGAAGGAAAATTGTATTTTTATTTTCAGTCAGCCTTTGGGCAGTGCACAAAAGAATAGTGTTATTAAATTTATCCACTCCGGTATTGAAAGGATTGTAACTAACTAGGAGCAGTAGTCTTCCATTAGAGATTGAGAGTGCAGGGCATTATAGTTAGTAATTCTACAGAGGACTATTTATATGGGTTGGTCTGTACACTACACTGTACATAACCTTCATCTACTGTGTAGCAAGTCAGAAGCTTATTTGGTCCTTGGGACAGCTAATTATATCCATCTTTTCTTATTTATCAAGAGAGTGGGGAGGATCATGTACTTTACTCACCAATGAAAGCAGATCGCTTGCATGCCTCTTTCCTCCTCTTCACATGACCTAGTTTAAGCGTTTTGAGAAGGAAGGCTACACATGCTTGGAACCAAGAGTTCATCTGATGTTTTAAGCGTCAGAAACTTCTGACTAGCAATAGCTTGCTGAGGAAGCAGAGAGTTAATGTCAAGCTGCTTTAGTTTGGAAGGTCAAAGGAAACTGTATTTTAGGAGGTAGTGGAAAAGCTGGCTATTTGCATGGCTTTACATAAAAATTTTGTGTATGGGAAAATTCTTACAGAAACCTCTCTAAGAAAGACTCGATTTTGATTCAAAAGTTGGCATGAACTGTTGCTAACTCTGATTAAGGGAGTTCTGCTACACCCTCAACTGCTCTTGAAGGAAGAGTTTTGCAGAGAGAGAAGGTAGAAGAACAGCCGTTGTCCACATTAATGTACTGCCATGTGGTGGAATAGTCCAACCCATCTGGAAATTAGGCACCAAGAAATACCTACCAGCCTTTAACACAGGTGAATCTTCTGATGGTACTTCAGACATTTGACTTCCAGTTTAACTCTTTAAAGCAGACTCTTCAGTGCATTAGAATACTGGCCTGTCTGTTACCGCCCAACTTAAGATTTCACTGTTTCTCTAGTAAAGTTACTTCCTTTCCCAGAAGCTGAAATAAAGAGGGGAGTCCTTCTGTTTGTTATTTTGCTTGAACCTTAGTAGCCTTTAAGTGAAATTTAAAAACAGCTCAGTCCAGGAAGTGGTGTGCTGCTTCTGAGCAAAGAGGACATCCAAAAAATACCTGCTCTTGCATTCTTCTTCTTCCATACTTCTGTCACAGCAGCTGTGCAGAGCTTGGGTTACCATCCCCAGCTGGTTGTTGCCTCATTTTCAGAGTCACTAGCCAAGCTGCTCGGATGAGCCCTGCAGCCTCCTGCATGCTGGCTTAACCAACTTCAGCAACAGGCTGAGGAACAGGACCTGTGCTGGTTGGCAGTTTTACCAACAGCTCAGCTGTTCAATTTGAGGGAGAAAGTAAGAAGCAGCTGGGGAGGGCTGTAGGCAGTTGTCATGCCCACAGCCTCAGATCAGATGAACTCAATGCAGCGCTGTGCTGTGTTCTGCAACACTCAGCACCACCTTACCTGAGGAGGCTTCTCACACACCATGTTTAGTTATGTATTTGTGCCGGTTTGGCCAAAATCTAGTAATATAGTAATAAAAAATCTAGTAATATAGTAATAAAATCTAGTAATATAATAAAAAATCATTTCAAGAACAGCCTTATCAACACCTGGGCTAGGGGATACACGATAGAGTCACCCCAAGACACCAGCACCAATTCTAGAAACCTAGCTTAGCATTATTAGTTGCGCATTTTAGCTTCACATTGGTAAGTCTGTGGTCACATAACTTCTTTTAAGAGAAATGCATTTGAGATTACATCAGTAAGGTAGTCATTTTCTCTTTGCCCTTGAACTGTGCAAGAAATCTTTAGCGTTACTGTGATGTGTGACAAGTTACTGCCTGGTCACGAGGCAAAGTCACAAACAGGGTCTGGAACCATGCAACGAGTACCATTAGAGACTCTATTCTCTGCAGCTCTCAATGAACCAGACATAGGAAATCATTGACTAAAATCCCCGTGCAGCCTTGGGGAGTGAATGCATATTATTTTTTAAATACTCTTTCTAGAAAGAGACAGAGAAGCCAGTAAATTTCTCAATCCAGTCTGGGCTGTTCATTTATGGCACCCTCATTAATCCGCAAGACATCATTACAATTGTGTTGTTGCCATAAAAATGTAGTATTTCAACAGCTCCAGAAAGGAATTGTTTTATGTACTTCCCCCTGTAATCCTTTCAAAGGAAAGTGCATTATACTACTACCACACTGACCTTAAGGGTTAGTTTCATAGGAAGGAAGAAACACTGGTTCCCTGGTTTTCCAAGTATCTTCCATTCTGCCACTAGAGTAAGTTCCTTTTCTCTCACCGCTGGCAATCCCTCCATGACCACCATCTCCCCATTTATACAAATTAGAGGGAGGTGTTAACTAGGCAGTGCAGCTGTAGCACAAACCTCTACTGCTGATCCCGCAGCCATACTGCCCTCTTTAAGGTTCTCTTTCTCATGTAACTACAGCCCTGCCAGTGGCCAGCTGAAAATGTTTCACAGTTCGTGATGGTCTCTTGCATTTGTTTGCACCGATAAAACAGTACCTTGTTTTCCTGCTTAGTAACATTGTCTACATCAGTCCTAGTGTTGCCAGTTCTGAAATAATAAATGCAGTGAATGAGGCAGTAGAATGTTAGGGAAGGTGCAAATTCAAATAAAAAAGGACTATATTTTAATGTAGGCACATCTGTAAAGGGTGCAGATAATGCTGATTATAGTGGTTTTTCAGCTTTTTGTGTATAACTTCTCCACATTAGTATTCACCTTAACATAATTGCTTGTGAAGTCCACACTTTGAAACACCAAAATAATATTTTATAAACATAATATTTGTATCCACTGTGTGTAAGTCTCGCTTTTCAGTAGGTAAATTTTAATTTTCTTCTTATTAACACCTATATTGAAAGAATCAACTTGTGAATTACAGCTAATTGTATTTATACATTCTGTCCATTATCACAGCAGAAATAAGATATTCCATTGCTTGAGCTGAAAAATATATTAATAGATTTTTATTAAAATGGCAAAAATCTGATTTAATGTAGTCTGAAAATTTAACATACAGCTACAAGCATGTTAAAATAGTAAAATTGAAACCTTAGTATAAACATAACTGTAGATTTTACTGACAGTGAAAGCTATAAGAGCTGCTTGGAAGCAGAATAGAGTAATAGAGGTCATTGGTTTTTTTGTCATTTCAGTGAAGGTTTCATTACTCTGTCCCCACAATAATGGTTTTTTCCTGAATTCCAATGCGTGCTAAAGCAGAGAGATGCTGGTTTGGGCACAGACCCTCCATCTTCCAGATCCTAGTGATCATAGTGACAAGCTCAGAGGTTCACATCATTGTAGGTCATGTTACTGGAGCTGTAGAAGCTGATCAAAGTACAGCATTCAGAACAAAGTAATTTTGGAGAGGAGGTATTTTACCTCCTCTCAACTGGTCTGGAACTGAATTGTTTCCTTGTACTTTCTATATTTTGCTGTAGTGCTTTTCCAAACAACTCTCTCTCTTTTCAGACTGCCATACCGTTGAACACCGTGTAAAGTGTTGGGATGGTTAAATTGTCAAATCACTAGTCCACACTGCCAACTGAAGCACTTCTCATGTTCTGGAGATTCCTAAAAAAGCACAGTATTTCTGATATGGAGTCTTTGTTTTTTGAGAGTTGTGCTTCAATCTGCATAAATCCCCCTCTATTCCTCCTCTCTGGGTCTGCTTTGAGCAGCCTCTGGTCCTTTTACAAGATTAGTTTCTTCCTGCAACTGCCAATCATACCCTCCTGACTGTATTTTCATTTTGCTTTCATTCTCCACTTGGTCTGTACACTCTAAGTTTTCCTCCCTTCCTCAGAAGAGACAAGATAATGAACTTGTTTTCCTTGAATAATCTTAGTCCTGTCAGTTTTAAGTGGAAAACCAAAAATTGTTTGATCTGTATTGCAATATGTGGTCCTGCCTGCATAGTACTCCAGAGATAAAACCACTTTAGTGTCTCAGATCCATGACTTTTCTTTCTCTTGCCCATTAAATAATTATATCTGATTCTCACTTTGGTCTTGTCCTCTGAGTCTAGAGGGCTACTGACATCCACCTAAGTATCCACATCATTACTGACTCCCTCAGCTTGACATTGAGGGTGTTCATAATCCTTTTCTGCCAGTGTGTGCTTGGAAAAACAGGGTTACTGGCAGTGAGGATGTTCTTCTTCTTCAGTCAACCCTTCTGGCTATGAGAGTTGTACAGTTTGCAAGGATAAAGCATGCCCACTTCTCATGCAGACATAGTCCAAGTTAAAAAAACAACAAGCAAAACTGAAGTATTTGTAGCCCCAGTGAAATTCAGGCCAATGCTATCCACAGGGACTGTATATGCAAGGAACCATTTAAGCTAATGCCAGGAAAAGTGTGGCTTGTTCCTCTGCTGTGCTGTGTCAGCAAATAGGAGATTGGCATTTGTCATTGTGGACTTTATGAAAGTGCTTGTTGTAGCTGTTTCTTTGGCTGATTTGAATTTTTATTTTGTTTATTAGGTGTGAGTGCCAGGGCTAAATGCTGTTTTATATAAAATCTCAACAAGATTAAATCCCCTTGCCATTCTGTAATTAATTTCAAGGATATTGTGTTGCTTTCCCACAGAACTTGTGGCGATCTCTAGATGTACCCCTGGTTGCTGAACAACTCTGGATTGAAATAGTGAGGGATGTGCTCTGTGTGAGATAACTGTGGGGCAGTTAAAGGTGCAGAGGTTCAAAAAAAGCATCGAGTGCTATGAGTAAACCACCTTTAGGAGAGCTGAGTGACTTCTGCCCCACCAACTGCAGCATCACATTCCTGCCGGTGCAGATCCACGGGGCACAGCTGGAACGCTGAACAAAACAGCAGATTTGTGTTCAGCCAGTATTACTTCTGCTGCAATAGTTTTCACTCTTGTCATAAACAGAAACCCTTATAGACTAATTACCAGATGTACTGCAGCAGTAGCACTTGTTCCCTGAAGGCTGCAATTGGCATTTGCTTTCAAAGCTGTGTAAAGAGGATCTTTTTGGGATATCGTTCATTTTTGTCTTTTTCTGGCATTACTTGTGAGAAAGGGCAAATGAGCCCACCTGGAATAGGAAGTCCAATTGTCTGGCTTGTTTTTCTGAATAGCACACAGAGCTGTAATCTCACCTTGAGGGAATGCACACCATCTTTATGCCAACTGGCTTGGGCAATATGGAATTTGTTGGTGCCAGGAGTTCTTGAATGGATGTAGCTGCACGATGTAAATGTACTGCACTGGATAAAGCACTGTCTGTGCCTTTCTTCCCAGTGTCAAAGAAGAAGTGGCAATGTTGTTGGAAAAAGCTCTAGTCGAGAAAAAACCACATTGTTCATATGCTTAAAATTTACCGCAGTTTAACCATTTCTGTTTGATTTCCCCACTGTGCGTGCCTTTATCCCTGGGTGAGTGTGTCCAGTTCCAAGCACTTCAAAACTTTGGAACTGGACTCTCTTGGTGTAGAATAAGAACATTGAGGCAAAGGTTAAATGAGGGATAATTAGCTCAATTCTAAATTCACTCTGTGCATTAATCTGGATTGACTCAAGTGCAGTGACAAATTCCCAGTTAATTCAATTGCCAGAGAAAGGTACTGATTAAAAATTAACATTGCGTTGAAAAGGTGTTCAGTAAGGGGAGTTCAGACAGAATCAGTGTGTGAATGCAAGAGAAATCCAGTGCTTGACCTTTTATTCCTGCCTTCTCTTGAGACTGCCAACAAGAGTGTTAAGTGCTCCCTTTACGGTTGATTTTGGTGGTGTGAACACCTGCCTTTTAACAATTAGAATAAAACTCACACGCTCATTTCCTGGAAGGCGGGAGCTATCAGACATAATGACTGCAGGCTTTATTGATCTGATGGGGAGGATTTGGAGTGCTAACACACAGCCTGAAGTTTCCATGGCCGAATAAAAATCCCTGAATCCCTGAAGTCCTTTGCACAAATGAATTCTTCCTCTTTTACAGACCTCTCTGAAATCGAGATGTGTCTGTCTGAAGACTGAGCTACAGATTTTCCCTAAATGTTTTTACAAAGTCTTTTTCAATAGTGATTTTTTTTCTTTGTTCTATATAGGTGGAAACCCCACTTGACAGCAACACTGATATCTTCCCTGGCCTAGTTTCTGTTCTCAGCAGCACAAGTTAAAGTATGCTCTTGAACACAGTTTTATTTCTGCTCTTTCCTGACTCCCTGGAAGAGCAAGAGACCAAGCAAAAGCAACTTCATATCAGAAATGTAAAAAGTCAAGGGCAGAACTTTCTCTGTAGGGACAACTATCTGTCCTTCACGTGGGGGAACAGCTCTTGATATGAAAGATGCCTTCTTTCATGCACCAAACATTCACCAGTTATATAAGATTTCTGGAGAACAACAAGGTGTCACTTGAATCCCTTAAAATGATTGCTCTTGAATGCTTCTGTGCTAGCTGCAGTTGCTTGTATATCCAGAGTTAAGGATATCTGCCCGCCTGTGCATGAAGGGATGTTTTAAGGGCAGCTCAGAACAGGGTGTCTCCCCAGTAATAGTGCAATGTGCTTGTAGCCTCTTCCAGTCTTTGAGCAGTTAACCAGAAGTAAGAAGTCTTTCAAATGTACAAAATCTGTAGTCCTTGACTCTGCTCTGGCCAGTCTTCTGCTGAAGAAGATTTTTAAAAATCACAGTCCCTCCTGGTTGCTAAATTTGATGTTCAAGGAGACTTGTGTCACAGTCCTTGCTAATACAGTTCTGTATGCTGAATTGTCGTGTCTTATACGCTAAATTTGGGGAATTGTTTGGGTTTTGTTTCATGAAGATTGAGAAAAAGAATTCAGTTAAAAGATGGAATATATATTTGTTCTTTGTGGAATATTTTTTGCCAAAAGAAATTACAATAAAATTCTTGAGGAAACAGTATCTACCTGAGAGGTAACCAAGCTAGCAGGGCTGTTGGCTGCTAACACACTAATCACCTACTTAATGTTAATTCATGGCAGTACAGGAATGATTAATAGGAGGCTTTACAAACATAGGTGTCTGGGTAGTACATGCATCCTGCGTGTGTGAACTGAGTGGTGCTGATCTCTGACACAGGCAGCAGTCCAAAGGAACAGTAGGAAGAACCTGATGTTGTTGAACTGCTGGATATTCAGTGGTGCCACTGTACCGTGCCTTTTTTATCCTTGGAAATAGAACAAATAAAGGCTCTCTACAGAGAGGAAACCCAGTTGAATTGCTTGGAATTCAGGCACAAAGAATCCAGAAGAATTTTTGCACTATTGAGAATGGCAGCCTGGTAAAACAGTGGGTTTTGAAATAGAGCTCTTTTGGATTAATAAGGAAAGCCTTTATGCAAAGTATTACTGTAATTGCAGGCTCATGTTCTGATTGCCTTATCAGGGGAGATGCATCCTCAATGGCATCTTTGTTTGTCTTACAATGGGAGGAGATAGAAAATAAGCAATTAAAGCAGACTTATTGAAATGCCACAAATCTGAGCATTCAGCTATGCACTTCTAGCTAAGATTGTTGGTTAGTTTTTGTATTAAAAAAAAATTATTATTGCTGCGGTCTGTACTTGCTTTGTAGTATGGCCAGACTACTGACAAAAGAAAAATTTTCTCTTTTTGTTTCGACTGTGATCTTCTTTTCTCTCTTCCTGCTTCTCACCCTAAAGCAGTCTTTTATGAATGTATTCATAGAAATTAGAGGTTAATTACTCCTGTTGTGTTCTTGGGATCCTTGTTATTCCAATGAACCTTGTAAAGAAATACTACAGAATCTGGCACTGGTAATTTCAAAAATAGATGGACTTTGCTCTGATTGTGTATCAGCTGATATTCTAGTTGTGAATAGTGTGGTTTTTTGAGCTTTATGAAAATGAAAAACAAACCCCTTGCTCCCTATTTTGTGGTCTAGTGCCACCTAGGCATGGGCAGGTCCACCATTAAATTCATATCTCCCAGGAACAGAAGATCCCCAGGGGAAAATCAGCAGACATCTTTTATATAGTGATAAGGAAATATATTTTCAAAAGAAAAGGGCTTGGGTTTATCCTGTAATACCTCATAACAGCAGTCTAATATTAGTGGAAGATTAACATTATTCAGTCATTTAAATGTAAAATCTTTATGGCAAACCAGCATAGATTTTGAGTTAAATCTCAAAGACTCTTGCTTTCTAGTTGTGTGTGTTGATTAATCTCCCCGGCCAGTATAGGGGATGTTGTGATCTCCTCGTTAAAGACGTCACACTGAGAGGATTGGAGTAGAGGAATAAATAGAACAAGTGCTAGAAAGCCAAGCAGCTCATCTTGGTTGAACTAAAATGCACTCCACACAAACTGCCTTCCGCATAGATTTGTTTCTCCTAAGAAAACTCAGTTCCCATTTTGCATAGTATCTAACCATCTCATTTGAGGCTCTGCTAAGTATGTTTGCATCAGTTTCTGAAATGTTGTTTTACCTCATTGTGCAACTCAGTAGCCAGTATTTTTTACAAGTTACTCCTCTGGTGGAGAAAGCAGACGAGGGCAACGGCTCCCAGAGGGCAAAGAGGCTCAAAATTTGGCTGGGGAGGTTCAGTATGGAGCTTGAGCACTTCAAGTTCTGCTGTATCTGGGCTGGCTGTGTGCAGCCCCATCTCATTATCATTAGCCTGTATTCCTGGCCTGTGCACCAGAGTTAATCTGGGCAGGGGCTGCAAGATCTGTCCAGGCTGATTCTGTGTCTCCAAGTGCCAGGGGTACAGTCACAGTGTGTGTCTGTGACACAGGTCTGCTGCTTCTCCTTGGAACTGGCCTCTGTGGAGCAATAGGGCTGTCAGGTGTTCGGACAACCTTCACAAATGGAGGAGATCCAAGAAAACAAATACGTGTTTCTTCATGGCATTTTGTGAAAGGAGGAATGGAGTCCAGTGTTTGAGAGTTCAGTTACAGGTAGATAGCTAAGATTTGAAAGATTGCCCACTAAAATGTTTAATTGTTTGTGATAATAAATTGCATGAAAAGAATTTTGCGTTGCACAAGAATGAGTGAAAAATGAGTCCTTGCCCATACTCAGCAGGATCTGGTGAGGCTGGAACTACTGGAAAGTTTTTCAAACAAAGTTAAGTTAGGAAAAGCTTGCTGCTGGAACTTACTGCTTTTTACCAGAAGTTTTTTTATTCCAGCACTGTGCTTAGTCTTTGTCCTCCTGTGATCCCAATAGATTCTGAAAGAATGCAATGAAAAAAGGGTACAAGGCAGGATACAACAGGGTGAACATTTCCACACAGTGACTGCTTGCAATCCAACTCTGGGAAGCTTTAGTGGATACAGAAACAGCTAATGCCAAAGTATAGTTCCATTACAGTACAGTGCAAGAGAGTATCTCAGTGTCACAGGGCCATTTGTGGATCCTTGTAGAGCTGGTCGGGTGGCATTTGTTCTGCAAGCACAACTCTGCCTAGCACAGAGTTTATTTTTAGTATTTTAACCAAACAGCTTCAAGCCTTGGAACTCTCTCTGAAATTTAACTACTCAACCACTGTCATCCTGTGTTCGAGGAGTCCGACTTGAGGGTGCTGATGAAGTGAAGGTGGTACCAGGCTGTTTGGACTTACTTAAGCAAAATGTGTTTATATTGGTTCATCTCTAAGAGTCCTTTAGACTCACAGTCCTCTCTGAATGTCATTCTGTGCAAAATTGATGGTCTCTGTACAAAATGGAGCCTGCCTGTCCCTGCCAGCAGTGAACAGCCATAGCATTTGTCCCAAGAGTTTGTCCTTTCAGATCTACTGCTGACTGCGTTTTGCAAAATTATTGCTGCAGTTCCTGGAGCTGGCAGTTTTGAGGACAATTTGAATACATGGAAAAGTGCTGTGTTTCCACTCATTCACTGGGCTCTCTTTTACACCTAATGGAAGGTGAAAGGAAACCTTGTCGATTAAAACATGTTAGAAACTTTGTATCAGGGACATCACTAGTTTTTAGAGTGGTGGCGATTTTTTATCTTAGGTGGCTACTTGCCTTAAATCAGCAGAAAAACAACCTGTGATGTTGAGCATGACCTATACACTGAATGCATTGAAGCACTTTGAGCTCAAAATATACTTGCGTGTCCAGACTTAGAAAGGAAAAAAAAGAAAATTTTCACAGGAGCTCTGGTTGAATTTATACGAACTAAGGCAGGAACAAATGCTGTATTTTCCCCCATGACTTTGCTATTTTGTATTTCTGGTGTTTTTTTAAGTTGTCTTAAAGAACAAGAATATTATTGATAAGTTTCAGAAGTTTACACTTTTTTCTAGTTTAGAACCATTTAGCTTCTATTATTAGAGCCAATACAGCCATTTTGCTGTCATGCTTTAATATGGCATTTTAGACACTAAAAAGTCCTTCTAATTCTGCAAGCAATCCTCTTTATTTCCTTCCTGCTCCCCACTTCCATTAGTAATGCTTGGCAGTGATTCAGAACCACCCTGCTTTCCAGATAGGGTGACTGAGAAACCAACAAAAGCAACAGAAACAGAGTGAAGGAAACCACTGGCACCTACCCCACAGCATGATTGCAGCAATCTGTGCTCCTGCAGTCACTCCAAGTTACAACAAGAGTTTCCATCAGCCAGGGAGCACAGTTCCTGGCTGCCTAAAGAGAGGCAGTATTGTCTGTTGAAACACAAGT
Organism: Rhagologus leucostigma; assembly: GCA_013397725.1. Lineage (NCBI taxonomy): Eukaryota > Metazoa > Chordata > Aves > Passeriformes > Rhagologus > Rhagologus leucostigma. The sequence continues at coordinate 35,598 of VZTD01000086.1, read as the reverse complement.
CTTGAAGCCAAACACCTCCTGAGATGTCTTTCCTCTTCTCTTACTGATTCATTGTGTGGCTGTGGGCAAGTCTTCATGCTTATTTCCCAGTCTCTACAATAGGCAGTTATTAAAAAGCTACTTTGAGAACATGAGTTGAAGTTTTTGAAGCACAGTGTAGTACTAGGTATGGTTTAAGTTATTCATCACTGAGCTGTACTGTACTACTTGTTCAGGGAGGCATCCTGTCTGTCCAGGTAATTGATGGGGTTTGCCTCCTATCTGGGGTGGCCCTTGGTGGATGACAATGACAATATGAAGCTATGCAAACTGCTGGCCCGGTTCATGCCAAAGCCAAATCTCTCACCAATTTCCAATCTGCATATCTGTTCTTAGAAGTACATGATATATGAATGCCTCCAGTAAATTACATATTCTTCTAAAATACATGAAACTGATAAATCTATGGACTATCAGAAGTAGTCTTCAGAGCTCAATAGGCTGGTGTGCTAGAGAGCTCTGTAAGAAGATATATGAAATGAAGGAGAGAAAAAAGAAATTAAACATTAATGGAGGAAAAAAGCACATAGTCACTGCACAAGCACAGGCAGTTGGAAGTCATGGAGGCTTTCTGTGTTGTCAGTTGCGTATTTTACCAGGGGGACACTTTGAGCCCGCGATATTGCTTGGAGTTGGATGGATAAACGGAACAGCGGGGGGACCTGCTGATGCTCAGCTTTGCCATTCTCAATAAACATCACTTTGCTCAATAGAGAAATTATTGCAGAGGCCTTCAAGGAACAAAGGCATCGACTGGCCACAAGCAGTGCTGATAAAACTGCCTCTTTAGAGCCTTTTAGGTTTGCTTTTTCTCCACTTTGCACACAAGGCTACAGGTCATTCAAGTGAAACTGTATGAAAATGCCAGCTAAGCAGCCATGTTTATCCCTTTTAAAATTTGGTCAAAGAAGTCATTGTTCCTCTGCTCAGGTCTGTGCCCTTTCAATATGGGGAAGTGTGAAGATCCTTTTAGACATAAAAAATCCAATCCTCCAGTGTTGCAAAAATGACATGAAATCAATCCAAGCTTTCTTTTATAAGGAAGCCAATATAATGCATATTTTAAAACAGTTGAATAATTGTATAAAATAAAGAGGCATATTGAGGTTTAAAATGCCTCATTCCATTAAAGCTGATTTTGTTGCATGACTGTCGTGATATCAGCTCTGTAAAGAACAATAGTCCATAACGATTTACAGGAAGATAAATTCCTGTGAGGGCTTCTAGCTGCAACCTTATCTATGAAAATGAAGTTATGCACCAGAACCCCTTGATAGATTGTTTCCATGAAACTCCCTCTAGTTCACTTATTGCTGAGAACCTTGAAATGTTACCATAATAGTTCAGCTGTGAAGAAATTATTGTTTTGAAGTAGTTAAGACACAATAAAGTTATTTCAATTGCTGAATCACTTTCAGAGTTTACTTGCAGAGAGGAAAATTGTTTGTTGTGCTAAAATTAAAAAGTGGACTAACTGATTCCAATTGTTTTGGAGTTTAAAGAATTTAACTTAATTTTAAGCATTCTGGTTGTGGCTCCTCAAGCTGTCCTGCAACCAGGACAGGTATCTTCTATAAGGAGATTCCAGTGTTTCAACTGTATTTTTAGTTTCCCTTGTATACATGATGCCTCTATTAGCTTTCTCCCTAGTTACATTCAATTTTGTTCTTTCCACTGAGCTACAAGCAACCCACTTTAAAATTGCGTTCTGATAAAGCCCTATGGATTTTAAAGGTCACATTCTTTTCTCAGATGAATACGTCATTCCCATTGATTCACCTGCTGTTTCTGCAAACTCAGAGTATTACTGATGACATTAATTATGTTAATATTCAAAGGGTTCTTAGCACAAGCTCAGGCTTTTCTAACATGCTAATTTTTGAGATGCATTTAAAATGCAGAGAAGATGGGAGGAGTTGGCTGTTATTGCACTGGAAAAGAGAAAATAATTTTCTTTGTGCAATTCGTGGTCCTGCAAGGAATGATGAGTTTTTCCAAGTTATTGATTGTTTTACTACCTAGATTGTAAAGCAATCTCCAGATGTGATCACATGTTGTTTTTCCTGCTGAGGAATTGGTATAAAGGAATTCTGTCAAGGCTATTGAGATAAGCCAAAGAAAAACACAGGTGGCAGAAAACACATAAAACCACTACATTGCTTCAGCTTGCTTTTATTTTGGCACTGTTGTCTGGTTCTAGGAACCATTTTAACATCTGTCTCTAGAGGAAACAAAGCATATTTCTGATAGTAGCCAACAGATCTGGCACAGAAGGCATCTTGCTCCCTCTGACAGGGGAATCTGCCCCCTAAGCCAGTGATGTGTGTATAGATTTGATGTGGAGCTTATTCCCACTTTAAACAACATTGTATTCATTGTACCACAAGTACATTTTGGGTTTTACTTCAAAATTTTTTTGTTAGGGATCTCAAATCTTAGGGCATAGGGGTTTTTTTTGAGATTAGAAGTGGTTTAATCTCTCTGGGTTGAGTTTAGTTCCCAGAGAAGTGCCTGGCATGCTTTCTAGAAGCCTTTTCTTGTAGCCTTTGCTGGTATGCCGGGGTAACAGGGCAGTCTCCTCATCTGCTGCAGGCAGGAGCTGCTTGGGAATGTCACACATTGTTGCTTTTGTCTGAAGAAATCAAAGGTTGCTTGCAAATGCCTAAACTGGTTCCTATTGCTCATCACTGACAAAAATTGCTGGACTTTGGAAGAGTTAAGCTTCTTCAAGATTAGACTTATCTGGACAGAGGTGTAAACCTTGAAGCAATAGTGTCTACATCCCTGATTCAGCTGTTTGCAAACCACTATAATTTATTATTTTTTCCCTTGTTCCGTCCTAATGACTCTTAGCTTCCTTTTCAGTAGGTCTGTAATGCTTTTCTTTAAAATGTACATCTGTTTGTTTCTTGCTCCTTTGGTTTGAGGAAGAGAGGAAAAGTCAGTGAAGTGGAAGCCTGGCTTAGTTTGCAATACTGATAGGTATTACCAAAGAAACAAAACACATTCTCTCACCCTGCCTGCCCATGCTGGACACTTCTCCTTCCAAAGTCTAGGAGCTCTCCATCTTCCTTGTTTTCATACATGTACCTGCTTTTGTTAAGGCTACTGTAGGTCACAAATTCTGATTTAAATTTTTAAGATATGGAGAGATTTCACTCTGAATATTTTCAGACAGTTAATTGCCAACAGTGAAAATTAAACATAAACTAACTTAAAGCAAACTCCGCCTTATTCTGCTATATGATGTCACTAGGATGCTGTGGAGTAGAGATGGATGTTAGTCGTTCATTTTGATGAAAATACTGTGTAATATTTGTGTCTTTCAACCTAAACTGTTTGAAGGCACAGATTTTCAACTGGATAAAATTTTTATTAGCGAATGCTGCCCATGGGTTTACTTCATTTCCAATGTTTGTAGAGATAAGCAGGTTCTATACTTCTCTAGTTTATTGGCATCCCATTGCAGCTGATCTGGCTGTGAATGGACCTAGGCTGCATTTTTGTTGTAGATTTTCGCAGTGAGCCCTGCTAAGTTAAAATGTATTCTGAGGTTCAAGCAGGAAATACTTGGTGTGAACATAGCTCAGCTTCAAAATGGTCACCCAAGGTGCAGGGAGAATGTGACACACAGCAGGGAGTACTGGAGCTTCACTCCAGGACCACCCTACTGCCCAGTGGGAATGGTCAGAGCTCTGTCTACTTAACACAATAACAGGAAGCAATATCAACTTCTGCCCTTTTAACATAATGTTCCCTTACAGCTAAGGTAAGGTTGGCATGGTGTGCAGTAACTTGTGTAACTGTCTTTCCAAATAGGGGCCAAGAGCAGCTTAATCCAGAACTGTCTGGTGGATGTTAGATGGAAATTCGTTGTGGTGATACCAGATCTGTGCAGGCACACACAGAGATGTAAGGCAGAAAGTATAAAGGGAAGTACAAAGTATACAGGTATGTGATATTGTGTTGATCTTTTTGCTGTGATGCTGTAGCTGTTAAAAATATCCCTCTGATTACATAATTTGCTGTGAAATTACTTTGTTGGTTGCTGAGGATTTTTTCTGCGTTTTGTCATGTGGTTCACATTAATCTGTGGATCTCCCTGGCTTCTGTTGCACAGCAATTTGTTCTGTACAGGAGACTTTAAAAGCAGGTTCTTTTAAAGCAAGTGAAGGAGTGTCAGGAGTGCTTTGAAGGGATAATTGGCTTTCTTCCATTTGAGGACTTGATAGAGCACCTTTCCAGTCCCCAGCACCTCCCATCATTTGGAGAAGCACAGTAACCCATATCTTGTGCATCACTCCAGGAAAGTTGGTTTATAATAGATGCGTTTTTAATAAGTTCTGCTCCTGTAGGAGCTGTCATAGCATGTTTTCGGTCTAATCAGGAACTCAAGAAAGTGTGCTGCTTTCTGAAAGCAGAAGTTGACAGTACTATACCCAAAGGCTCCAGTAATGTGTGAGGAATAACTTGCAGTTTTTGTGTGTTGGTATTCCTGTTACTACACAGAATGGATGGATGCTTATTCAGTAGATAGGATTTTGCACTGGATTTCATCCTTAGGCTAGGAGGAACACTGCCAGCATGTGTGCTTGTGGTTTATTGAACAGCAGACAGCAGCATTTCTCTTGAGTGTGAAGAGAGTGAATTCAAGGACCTGAATCAGCAGAATGTCTGTGCATATGCTTAAATTTAAGCACACAATTAGGAGTTCTGTGGAAGTTGTAATAAAAAGTAAGATTAGAGATGGAAAAGATTACAGGATGAATGGCATGAGTGGAGGAGAAGCGTAAGGCCATTTAGGTGGCCATTTAGGACTACTTTGTAGTCCTGTATTTTAGTAGTTACTTTGCATAATTTATATTGGTCCTGATTCCTCAGACTGGACTGAAACAACTGAGATGAAAATATTCTTCTGGAAAAATATGTCTGATATAAATATAATCCCTAAAGTTTGATCTTTACTTACTTGTAAGGTAACGTGCTTACCCCATGTCATGACTGGTTGTGTCTGCTTTTCACAACAGACCATGTAAAATCAGGAGTGAAGGTTGGTGAGTCCAGATCAGAAGTTTTTTTGGGTCTACAACAGAGATTGTTGTCTGAATTGTTTAGGGCTTTCAGCTCCACTTTCTCCCAGAGGACAGGTCTCATTAACATGTAATTGTTGAGATGCTGTTTGCACCTGGCATGTAGTGAACCGTTTTTAATGTTGCATTTCGTGTGGAAAAAAAAAACTGGCAAAGATGATGAAAGACCTTCCTTCTAGGAGTGGTTATGAACATTAGGCTTGTTATAATTATGAAATACAAAAGTACAGCAGTTCCTGAGGTTTTGGAATGGTGTAGACAGCAAGGAATAAAATGAAAAACAGATCATTTTAACAAAAGAAATGACACCTACTGTTTGCCACAGCCTTTGAGATATTCAAGAAGTGCTAAACATTAAAACATACAAATAATAGTCAGGGAGATTGAGGCAGAACTTCTTTTAACTCCATACTGCTTTAATGATAAATTTTGTTTATACTCATTCTCTTCCTTCAAGGCTACTCTTAATTACAAATGTGGTAATACAAGGCAATCTTTTGCAATGCTAAAGCACTGACAGATAAGGATGTACATTTTGATTTGTTTGAACCAAGTGATCTCTATGACAGATACAAAAAAGAAAGAATTTCTGACAACAGAGGTATTCAAGAAAGCAAAATTTGGATTTAGAAATGCATAAACCATTCTGTCAGGCTAAGCAAAGTAGGTCTGAGGAAGCTAATTCATGTAATGTATATAAAGCAAGTCAAATTCCAGCTACTACAAAGCTTTTATGTAAGACTTTGCTGACCCAATAGGTGGTGGAATATAAATAGATCAACAGTACACCCTTCCTTCTGCTGTTCTACCTAATCCTTTCTTGCCTTCAGGATTGAAGAGTATTTGATCTATTGAGTCTTAAATCAGACATTGTTTCCAAAAAAAACCCCAAGCCCCCAAAATCCAGGTGAATGAAAATTTAATGGTGTAAGAGTAAGAAACTGAATTAGGAATACACTACTGTTCTGCCTTTTTTTTCCCCCGTATACAAACTTCACAGAGCTGAAACTGCCTGGCTTCCTACTTGCTCTTAGCTACCCCTGTCAAGTGGCTTAACATGAACCTCTTCAGAAAGAGTAATTGTATTAAACCAATATTAATTTACTTTCTCCTTTTCAATAAAGCTTAAAATGCCCTCGTCATCCTGCCTGCAGGTCTCCACTGCTGCTCAGGAGGTAGAGCACTCTTTATTTTTAGTAACAATATCTCTCATGCTGGGGTGGAAGAATCTTAAACCAATTAAACACATTAGAAGATAATCGTGCGTGTGGGTTTCATTCAAGATCTGCATTTTCTTGACTCTGGGGTGTGTCCTAGTACCAGCCTTCCTATCCAAGCTGACAGAAAGAGTGTGATAAGCTGCTAACTAGGTAAGCAGTACAGCTGCTGCTTTGTGAGGTACTCCGTTGTCAAGAAATCACTTGTGAAGAGGTTTGCCTCTTTTTTTTTTTTAATTCCATTACAGTTAAGTTTTATACATTATCTTAGTTCTGACTTAAACTTTTTTCAGATGCCTGTTTCTTTTTAAATATTTATTTTTTAAAAAGAATTAACCTCTTGTACATGAAGTGTTTTTCCCAATAAAAAGAAATTGTGTGTGTGTGCTTTTAAGATCTGATGATTTCTTCTTCCCTTTTAATAATGCTTAGTTACTGAGAAAAAACTTGTGAACTGGCTAGTGTATTCTGATACTTTCAAATATGTCTGGGTCCACGTATTTTAACTCTTTGTATACACTCTCATTAGCAGGCTGAATTTTGTTTTTTCATTTGCAAAAGCTGGAAAAGCATGTCCTGAACCAGCACATGGACTTGTCAAGGTCAGAAAGCCTTTGGCTACACTGACATTAAACCTTTATTTATTTGATAAGGAATTTACACAGGCTAACAATGCTTATTGTTTAAAGACAAGATATTTTCTAGGAACTGTGGTGTGCATTGCTGCATGCATGAGGCATGGTCTCATCAGCAGGGGTATAGCCTTGAGCTTTTTATTTATTCTTCGTCTTGAATTTGACAGTCATAATACAAAGCATGGGGCAGGCTGTCCTGCATGGATTTACTTTTAAAGTGGAACATCAATAAGCAAAATAAATCCAGACAGCACTTTATAGATGTCCAGCACCCCAAATGTTAACATACATTTTAAATGTTAACATTGTTCAGCACAGCAACATAAGTTGCATCATCTTTCTTGGTCTGGACTGAGAGAGAAATCCTGATAGGGAGAAGTTACAGAGGTCAGTAGTGTACAGTAGTGTTTTCTCTCACCAGGTCACTAACACTCTGTAACTGTGTACTTCAAGTAATGATAACAATTAAGCTGTCAGGCTACTTCTCACTGAAGGGCACTTCTAATATAATACTTTTGCAAATGGTAAATGTGATTTTAGAGTGCTCCAAAAATTGACAAGGGAAGAGGGATGGGGAAGGGAAGGCAAGACAAGTCATAGGAAGGAAAAGGCATGGTTCATTAGTTAGAGTACTGATATAGCAATTGGGAGGCTGGATCAGTTCCTTTGCAGTGCTGGGTTTGCTGTCCTGGTCAGCGTTTCCTTTCCAGTTCAGAGGAACTTGGCTAGTGCTCAGTTTGGCACTACACAGCCTGTGACCAAACCTGGGAGCTCATAACTCTGACTGATACTGATAGTGAACAAATAGCAAGTAAATACTTGTGAGGGGGCCATTTGTTAAAGGTAGTACAGGTTTTTGGTAATGAAGTGCCCAATTTACTAAATTACTGCTCGGCTAATAGTTAAGAGTCTTTGCGTGGCAGAGAGTCGGGAAGATAAATGAGTTTGTCAGTGAGATGCTCAGATTGTCTCATTTGTTATTTTCCCCTCGTACATGGCATTTGATAGATGGCACACTGCTTTCTATGCAAATAGCTTCACCCTGGCTTGTTTGTATGTTTGTGTGTGGGAAGATGTATGGAAAAACAGTGGATTTTTTTGACATTTTAAATTACGGTTAGGGCAGTTCCATCCTGCAGGTTGTGTTGGCTGAGGATTTCGACTTTTCCAGCCAGCACCACATTAAACTCCCAGCCCTGCTGCAGGTTCTTCTTGCCATTCTGCTGTTCATTTTCTCTCTCTGACTTCCCTGCCAGCGCCTTTCTCCTTTGGGTTGGCTGGCTGGGGAGAGATCTCCACTTTGCAGCTTCCTGCTCAGGATATGGAGGTGCCATACAGGGCCCTCAGAGGATGTTTTTCATCTTCTGCCCCTTTCTCTTTTACCTTAATCCCACAACAAATGGTAAGTATCATGTGTTTAGAACAGGCCTAGAAGGATGTGAGCAGGCTGCCCTATGCTCCCCCTTCCCATTCTCCAAGTTAAGTTTTGTGTGAACAGACCGTGTGCACACATTCCCTTTGTCCTTTCAGTGAGACATGGAGTCTGACCAGCCTTCAGCAAGGGAAAGACTCCTCACATCTCTGTTGAAGCAGCCATTTTCCCTTCCTCTCCTCCATACACGTAATTTTAAAACAAATATTACCCTCTAATGCAAAATTTGCTAAAGCATCTGTTTCTTCCTGGGAGCTCTGGAAAAATGTGATCGATGTGATGAGTTTGTGTGAGTCTGCCTGGAAACTGTGTGTGTTAGAGGGTGAGTTCGATACGCAGATCTCCAACAGCTCGTATTTATACCCATGTCAAGGTCCATATTGTGCCTCTTCTGTCTCTCCACCTCCCCAGCCAGTTCCTTGAGCAGTTGTTGTAGACGGTACTGAGTACGAAGTGTGCGCTGCCATAAAGCAGCCAAGGGAGCTCCTGGAAAGGCTCTGGTTTGTGTGGGCTCATCCCACAGATCCCGCTCTGTTCAGTCTCTGGCGCTGACACTGGTGAATTGTCAGAGCCACCCTGAGGAGCTGCGGAGCAGGAGGGCCTAAGGCTTAGGGATGGCTGTGTCCCTGTTCAGGATGGCATCAGGCAGGTGTGCAGGCTCCTTATTCTGAGCTGTCAGTGTCTGAGTTATCCTGTGAGAGAGATTTTTCTCTGAGTTATCCTGTGAGAGAGATTTTTCAGAGGTGTGCTTAAGATCATTATTAACTGCCCCTTTGGAAATATGAATATTTCCTACTTGCCTATAGATTTATTGACTAATTCACTGATCTGGGCATTTTGAAAGCTGGCACAGCTTCACTTGCTGAGAGTAAAAAGAGAAGATTTCTCTGCTGAGCACTCAGCAGCTGAAGAATTCCCATGAGTGACAGTTACGAGGTCAACAGCAATAGAACAACCCTTGATATTAATATTTTGTAAGCTAAGAAAACGAGCTTGATTGGATGTTATTTTTTTTCTCGTTGTGTAGAAAGGACTCCTTTTCCTAGCGTTTTTCAAATGCTGGAGAACAGCAATTGTTTGTGTAGAATTACCTGTTATTGTTAGCAATGTTCTTGCTTCTCTGCAGCACAGTGACACTGCCTTTATCCTTTAGAAGCAATAGAAAACGATAAATGAGGTTAACAAGCTTCAGTCTAAAGTGAAAACTAAATCTGTGGCTGTTCAACTCTTGTTGCATTCATTCTGGTCAGGGGTTGGTTTGTTCATTTATTCTTGGGGGAAAAAGCGTCTCTTTCCCTTGGTCTCCTGAGAGTCAGAAACCATGACTGAAACTCGGCTGGAGTAGCCTATTTCAGAGCTCAGCAAAGAATACTACACACAGCATTTAGGGATATAGATACCTTGTTTTCCTTATTTGCTTCCCAATCAGAAATTGGATGAACCTTCGGGATGCAGAAACAGGGAAAATCCTCTGGCAAGGAACAGAAGATCTGTCTGTACCTGGAGTGGAGCATGAAGGTACTGTGTGATTTTATTGTGCGTTTTGGGGCTGGGTGGTGCTGCATGTCTGGGTCACCTGAGCTGCAAACATACCCCTGCTTTGAAGGACAGATGTCACCTTTGTCACTTAGGCAAATCGTATCACCTCAGTGTGCCTCAGATTTTCATCACAAATAAAACAGGAACTGTCATCTCCATCAGAGGAGCTTGGGGAATTAATTAAAACATACTCTGGCCTGAGATTAATGCCCATTGTACAAGGAGTAGTTAAGACCTTATCTTCTGGTGCACAGTTCACTCATCCATCTAGAAGATGGATGACTGCAAACTGTAGCAGATGCAGAGGAGAGCTATTAGGAGAAGCCACTGAAAAGATTACAGATGGGAAGATGGTCTTCCTTAGGAGAAGAGACAAAAAAAGCAGTTCTTGTATGGCATAGCTAGAAAAGAAATCTGAAGTAGGTAAGTTATGCTCAGTAAATAGGCTGAGAAGCGGGGGAGACATCCAACAAAGGAGGGTGCTCTGATGGTGAATTAAAAGGTGTGGGAAAATGCAGTTGTGGTACAGTCCTGCAGCAGAAGCAGTGAGGGCAAACAGAATAATTATTTTGAAATTAAGTCCATATGTGTCTTAAAGTCATTATATAGTACCCGTGTGCATGTGTGTGTATGTTCTGTGGCCATTCAGGGCAAATCACAGTCTAGACATAGCAAACAAAGAACCAAATATATAGCAGAGTGAATAAAATATTTTTTCTTTAAACAGGACTTCTATTTGCTTTTTAAACATGACTTCTATTTGATTTAAGTACAAGTTTCTTTATAAAATGAACTCTTAAGTTTCAAATCATGATACTGTGTTACTACCTTAACTTTTCTATTACCACTTAGATGAAATAAAAACAATATTAATGTGCTATTGGGTTGCTGCCAAAGTCTTAACATTAAGCTGCCTTAAGTAGTGAAAATCAAAGCCCTGAGCACCTGAAACTGGAGTTAATCATCTAAACCAGCTTTTGACAGCAGGAACTTTTCCTGCCAGCTCAATTCAGTGACAGGGCATTCAAAACTGGGAGGCAATTTGGAAGATGCAAATCTGTAAAGTTTGGTTTCTTCCAATATACAAGCAAATCTTGGAGTAAGCTGCTGAGGTGTAGCTCTTACAGAATCCCCACAGCCAGCTTTCATTCACGACATACAAATAGTCCTTTCATTATCTAAGAAAAGGTGTATTTTGAAATGTAAAATCAGTTTGGCTAAGATAACTTGTTTTCTTGTATGTCGTAAATATTTAAGGTAGCTTTATTTAAACTAAATGAAAACATAATTATATGGATATTTTAATTGAATTTCAGTTTCTAACTAAACACAGTTGGACCCAAAACTACTTGCTTAGTAAATAAGAAATGTGTCATTCAACGTTTTCTAATCTAATCAGCATAAAGTATCTGACTAAATGTATGTTAACCATGTAAGTGCTTAACTAAATGTGCAGGTATAGTACATCCTCAAGTTAACAAAAAGCAATAGTAAATTTAGGATTAAGTCTATGCTTATCTGCATCCCAGCATGTTTTAAAATAGACCTAACTGATGAGAATCAAACTTCCTTCTTTTCTATCTTTTTAATAGCCACAATAAAAAGAGAAATAAAAGTAAAATGAGCTTAAAATAAATAATTTCAATTAAAATTTTTGCTTGATGGTATAAATGTAAATTAAAATGTATTAGATGTTTAAAGACAATGCAATCCTACTTTTATTAAAAGTAACTATTTATTTGGTAGGTTTACAGTGTTAAAGCAAACATTCTCAGCAGTCTGTCTTGGGGATGAAAGAAATGAAATTACTAAATTGCAGAATAGTTTTAACAAGTCATGTTACACTTAACTGCAAAGGGAGGTTTATCCACAGTTGTGCAGTCTGTACCGGTGAGGGCAGTAAAGGATGGTGCCATGCAGATTTCCATGGTTCAAAAAATCCCATAAAAATAATTAGAGATCTTTTACATTTAAAACTCTTGCTTTACACTTTTAATTTTCTTTTTAATCTTTTTTTTTTAACAAACCATGGGCTGTGTACTTCTCCTTGGGGTAGGATGCTGTCTTACCTTCCCTAAGCCTCCAGCTCTTGAGATTGGTCTCATATCAAGGTCCTACTCCATTAAACTGTTCTATGTTAGATAGATTTGCCTGGGATTTGGGAGACTCTTCCTGTTATTAAACACCAGCCTGCTCCCTGCTCATGGATGTTTTGATATGCTTTCCATTTTGAAACAGTTTGGCTCATAAAGCACATGCCAGCTGTCTTCCCTCCCCTCTTTATTTCTAATAACTTCACATGAAACATTCTCTAATATGCAGGCAGGATTATGCACAATCACACCACTGAAGTATGACGGGCTTGGGAGAATTTTACTGTATTGACTCCCCCCCATATTCTCCTGATTGGAACTCTTAATCAGTGCTCTCAAACTGTCCCTTCTCTTACTCCTCCACCTCTAAAAAAAAATCATTTTGTGAAATATCTATCAGGTACAGTTTGCCATTTGCTGTTGGTGTCTCACCCATTGCAAGGGCCCAGAAACCTGGATTGTCAAATTGCTCTCTTAAACCTTCCGTTGTGGTTCTGGCTTTACAGCCTGGGTAGGTCTCAGTATTAAGGGAACAGGCATTTACTTCTACAGGACACTTCCCAGAGCTCTGAGATGGCTGAGGAAGTGCTGCTGGGCTGAGAAACACACATTTGTGGTTTGCTCTGGGGATGCACAGTCTGAAAGGGAAGGAAACGTGAGAAGGGCTAAAATGCTTGATGTGCTAAGCAGCTCTTCAGCTGCCTGTGATCTTCAGCACAATTCCTAAAGTAAAAATTTAAGTTGCATCTCATATTTCATCTTGAAAAATTATGGGGTTTAGTAACAAACAACTAAGAACCAGGAGTCTGAGAGATCAGTGTTATATCCCTGGTTCTGTCATAAGTTTCATTCTTGGCTGTGGGCAAGGTACTTAAGGCATTTGCGTCTTGGATTTCACTCTTGCAAATGTAAAAACAAATGTAAAAACAAAGTCCTTTGTATTTGCATTTTTCCTGCTGCTATGATCTTGTATTAGTCCTAATCATTATTTCCAAGTATAGAATAATAATACCTGCAGAAGCTGGATTTTACTGTGTCCAAATAATGCTCCTTTATCTGTTTCACAGCTCGAGTTCCTAAAAAAATCCTGAAATGCAAAGCAGTATCTCGGGAGTTAAACTTTTCCTCAGCAGAACAAATGGAAAAATTCCGTCTGGAACAGAAAGTTTATTTCAAAGGGCAGTGTCTAGAAGGTATGGATGTGCTCTGTGTGCTGCAGTATGGGGATTGACCCCCAGCAGGGCAGGGATTAGAGTGACTAAAATGGGTTGAATGTGGTGATTTTAATTTTTCAGAGTAGCACTGAAGCACTCATCTTGTCAGGACTAATGGGCCACAGTATTAAGGATAGCATTTCATAAGTGTATTAACACTTTGTTATGTAAGCAAAAAAGCTGGGTAATCATGGCTGAGGGCATAAATCCACCACAGGCTGCCTGAGGCAAGGAAACAGGTTATTTCAGAGACAGCTATTACTGGAATTCCTGGGTCTTCCTCAGAGTGCCAGGCTGGAGCCTCTGGTGTACCTGGGTTACAGCAGTGCCAGTGACCCCACAACTGCACATCTGACCCCCCTCACTGCAGTGCTGCTCCTAATCTGGGCTGGAGGAGGGGCAGATAAAACATTGAGCTCTGTGTCTTTCGGGCAACCAGTTGCACACTTAACCTCAGCTGGATCCCAGGGATGTCTGCAAGAGGAGGAGTGTGGTTTCCCTGTTCCCACTTAGGTGTGTTGAAATTTCCACCGAATGCCAAGGAAGTGGTGTGACCTTACCAGTATCATCAGCTATTTTAGAAAGAGTATCTGCTCTAAGAGGAGGGCAGGGCTCAGTGCAGTTTAAGCTGTACAAAGTAATTTAAAAGTAAAATGTTGGCAGCCCAGCAGGACAGTTTAGGGAGTTGCCCAGCCTGTCAGGTGAAAAGCAAAAGGACCATTTGTGAATTTTCTTCTTTCAAATGCCTCTATCTTTTTTTTTTTTTACTTTGCAGAATGGTTCTTTGAATTTGGTTTTGTGATTCCTAACTCCACAAACACTTGGCAGTCCTTGATAGAGGCAGCACCTGAATCACAGATGATGCCAGCTAACGTTTTAACGTGAGTGCCTTGGGCTTGCAGAATCTGAGAGCAGGCAAAGCAAAAGCAGTGTGTGGCATTTCCTTGGGGGCAGCAGTGGGAAAGAGGAGAGGGAACTGCTACCAACTCTCAATCACCTCACTGCTGTTAGTTGTTCAGAGATAAAAGGGGCTAAGCCAACTTCATTACCTTCCTTCCCATCGGCCCAATTTGCATTAATATAGCAATAAAGGTTTGGAGAAAGTGAAACTGATTCTTTAATAAAGTTGCTTCAGTTTTTTGGAAGGTGAATTGTGAAAGGATTTTAAAATGTTTTACAACTTAATACCCCTTACAACCAGGGAAGAAAAAAAACAGCAGATTTTTGGGCCATTTTTAAATCAGCTATTGATCACTGACTCTTGTCCAAGGTAGTTTAGTTCATGCAGTATATCACCTGGAATAGCTGCTCTAGTGTTTGTTTCATCACTGTAACATTTTGCTGAGCTTTGTGTCTTTAAACATTGGTTTATACACATTTAGTGTATATGCATTTATATACATTTATATACACTATGCACAGAGTTGTATCTGGGGTTAAAATACCCTTAAAAGGTCGGAATCAGTCGTTTTACAGTCACCTGTAGGAAGATTCACACACCCTCCTCACAGTCTAGTCCTGGTTCCATGTGCACATGGGGTCCTGAGCAGGGCAGCGATGCCTCGGACTTAGCTATTTTAGAAGTGCTGGGCATTGCTCAGTGTGGGCAGCCAGGCTCCGGCTTCGGGGGCATGATGGAAAAGGCTCCTGGAGGGAGGCTCGTGGGAAGTGTAACCATCCTCCCTGCAGTGCTGGATGGGTGCTGTCAAGCACACAAGGAGTGCACTGCCAGAAACAGAAGGGTTTGGGAACCCTGCTGCCAACAAGAGGCAGACGGAGCAGCCAGTCTCACCGCAAGGTCACTGTGTCCTCTGGAAGACCTCCCTCTCCAGCATTTTCCCTCTTACTCCCTGTCTGGAGCAAAGCCAGCCGCATAGAGAAGGCACCGGGATGGGAGCTACCAGCACTGATTCCCATTCACAGCACATTTCAAAGAGAGAGCAGGCTCGGAAGAGAGCACCAGTGTTCCAAGAGTGCTCCTGGCACAGCCTGCTCAGAACCTTGGAGGTGCTGCACACGTCCTCAGCTCCCAGAGCTGGGGACTGTCAGTCAGTACAGGAGGAGCCAGATTTAGGAACCAGAGTAAAGAAACAAAGACATCTGACAAGTTGGTTTTGATCATCTCAGGAATTCAGGACATTTTCAGGACTGGGAGTCAAGAGAAGCTAGTTTTCAAATGACTTTGACGATTTTCCAATGTCCCATTCTTTCCCTGAAGTATGTCCACGTGTAGTGGGGAGCCCAGATCTCTCTCTCCTATTCATGGAGGTGTCCTAAAGTCATTCTTGATGCTTTTCAGTAGAACCCCCAGCCCAAAGAAATCCAAAGAGGAATTTGTGGCCCAAAGAAGTCATCATTTTACAGCTGCCAAGATTTGGAGAGCCCCTCACTTTCTGATATTCCCAAAGACCTCATGTTTATCTTGGTGTTTCCAAACCAGGAGAGAATGGAGGTGTGATACTTGGTGCTAACCAAGGTGCTCGGCATGAAGAGTTCCCAGGATGACCAAGTATCAGATTGAGAACATTCCCTGACATTTAAGTTCAAACATTGTCCACACCACAGCAAAACCTTACACTCAGGAGGTTCAGTGTTACAGACACCAAGAACCACAGTGGAGGTAGAACTGCTGCTTTAGTTTTCAAGAGCCAGATTGTTTAGACGTGGTCAGATCACACTGATCAGGTGTCCAGGTGTTGTAATGGTCCCAGAGTTCTTATTTTATGTACCAAAATCTCAAAAGTCAGCAAGTTAAATCCCCAGAGCTTCTGTCACACTGAAATCCACATTTCCATTGCAGTTTGTATAAAATATGCTTGTGTCTTTGCATTTAAGCACTTCTTGAGGGAAATGACAAGTTGGTTAATGTAGCTTGCTCAGCACTAGAAGACAGAGGAGAATAAAAAAAAGAATTCCCATTGGTTTTCACAATTCCTGCAGGAGAGAGGGGCCTGAAGGTGCTGGGACTGCTAGTCTATTTTTAGGAGTAAGCAGGAGTTTGCTGTCCGAGCACTCTGCAGCCTGAGTGGTACCATGCTCAGACAGGGGAGGTATGGGGGGAACATTCCACACAGGGATGTGTTTGGGAGATCCCTCAGTTCTGACTGACCCCAACCAGGACAGTGCTCACTGTGTGCAGCTCCAAACCAAAGATCATGTTGTGGGGGCTCAAGGTGTGAGCCCAGGCTTGTGAGAGCGTGGAGAGGAGCAATCGCTGTCCGCTGTCCGTACATCCTTCTAACACCTCTTCTTTCTCCTCCTTTCCTCCTGCAGTGGTAATGTTATTATAGAAACCAAATTCTATGATGACGATCTTCTCGTAAGCACTTCCAGAGTGAGACTTTTCTACGTTTGAGATGGGGCTTTTTGGAGCTGTTTTAGTTTTCCTCCATACAGTTCTTGGTGCAGAACCCCCCGACTATCCAGTGGAAGACACTCCTGTAGGCGGTGACCCTGGGGACCAGCTCAGCGTGGGTTGTGACCTTTGCCCATCAGTTATTTTGCTTTCTCCTCTGACAAGACCAGACCAAACCCTCAAAGACGGGGCCATCTGCTCAGCGATGCCCTCAGGAAGAGAGGCTGTCTCTGAACACAGGCAAACGATGGTCATGCAGAACCAATACTGTAAATTTATGTTAGTCTCATCCTTTCTACTTCTCTGGACCCTGGTATAATCTCCCATTTCCACTCACACCAAACTCTCAATGCTTTTCTTTTGGGGTTAAGTTAACCTTTTCATCTTTCTCATGTTGTAGATTTTTATCCTTTCGCTGGATTTCTGTGTAACTGGTCCACACATCCTCTTACCCCAAACTTGTAAAATAGACTGTGATATCATCTAATGTAATTAAAACAAATTTCTCAATTAAAACATTCCTACCGTCCAAAGAAGGGAAGAAATGTTAGTTCTGTGTGTTTTCCTTTCTGTTACAAAAATGCACCTGAAGAGGCACAAACTCCCATCACTCAAGCCAGCAGCAGAACAGGGCTTTCCACTGCCCTGCCCCTTCCACAAACCCATCTCTGTTAAACTCTTCCTCCAACTGGCCACATCAGAAAGGTGTCCTGACTTCTCTGGCCAAGGCTTTTCCTTGGCCTCCCCGTCTGTTAATCCCTTGGGGCCGATTGTCCCTTTGTCAGTGGTTTCTCGAGCAGCACTGCACACTATTCTGCTTTTCCAATTGCCTGGGGACACTCAAGCCCCTCTGGAAAACCCGTGTTCCCCTAAGCCCACCAGCATCACTCCCATGCTGGGCTGGGCTCCCTGGAGCTCTGCTGGGGCTGCAGTTGCTGACACCAACACTCCCCACGTGTGGGGGCTTCAGTGACACACGGCAGCACTTTCACTGGGACAGATTTCTCCAGCCCTGCCACCACTTTTCCCTGCCGTTTGTAATCAGTTCTAGCACACGGACATCATGAGAAGGGACATCTCCAGCTTCTGCTCCTGAAGATCACAGGCAGCTGTGCAATCACTCGATGCCTTGGTCAGCCTGTCCTGTTGCTGGGCTTGAGATCCTCAGTCACAGGGAAATGAAAGGCATCATTTCATATCCTGGATTCAGCCACTGAACGGTGTATGTGGGAGGGATACAGAGTTAAATATTGTTTAGGAGGTTTGAAGTTGGACCATTAAGCCCTATTAACCACAGTACCAACTTTCTCACCAGACCTCACTGATGGATCCCAGCCTGGGGCACTCGCAGGGCAGAGCCTTGTTGGCAGCGTGCCCCATCCTAGACCAGCCTTCAAACAGAGACATCAACCACAACTGCACCCAGCAGGAACAACACCCAGTGAGGGTAGGACCTCCGTCCAAGAGGAGACACAAAGGTATCCAAAAAGGAAAAATAAAAAAGGTCGAAGGTCTTGAGAGCAGGTGCCTTTGTGTTATAAGGCAGATGCTCTGCTAGACCCACACAGGAGGTGTCCAGCAGTGACAGGCAGCAGGCACCACCTCCGCCAAGCTCAGCTACAACCAAGGACTGACCAAGAGCAGAGGGATGGATGATCCCAGTGGGTCTGAGTCTACCCTGGTGCCTTTTCTTCTAATGGCCAATTGTATCTTGGGCTGCATCCAAAGCAGCACAGCCAGCAGGTCAAGGGAGATAGTTCTCCACCTCTACCCCACTCTCGTGAGATCCCACCTCTAGTGCTGCATCCAGCCCTGGGGTGTCAGTACAGGAAAGACACAGACCTGATGGAGTCCAGAGAAGGCCACAAAAATTATCATAGGGAAGGGTCGGCTCGCCAGTGGAGACAGGCTGAGACAGCTGTGGTTGTTCAGCCTGGAGAAGGCTCCAGAGAGAACTTTTTGCAGCCTTCCAGTACTTGAAGGGGCCTATAAGAGATGAGAACAGACTTTTTAGTAGGGCACAAAGCTATAGGACAAGGAGTGATAGGTTTAAACTCAAGGAGGGTCAATTTAGACTAGATATAAGGAAGGAATTTTTTAGAGTGAGGGTGGTGAAACACTGGAACAGGTTGCCCAGATCAGTGGATCAGCACCTGACCTGGTTGGAGATGACCCTGCTCATGGCAGGGGGGCTGGACTAGGTGACCTTTAAAGGTCCTTTCCAACCCACATCATTCTGTGAAACAAGCTGTGAATTCCCACACCCACTTAACCTCCCCGGCGCCTGCGGGACTCGCTCCCTGCGGGGCGCTCACACGGGCGGCTCCGCGGGGCTTCAAGTGGCCACCGACACGCGTGGCTGAGGCTCCCGCGGGTCCTGAGACGGCCCGGGAGGGCCTCCGGAGCCCCTTCCCTTCCCTCCCCGCCGCGCCCGCCCTGCCCGGGCTGGCCCGGTTTGCCCAGTTCGCCCGGTCGCAGCTGGCGGCCCCGCTTGCGGCGGGTCACTGCCGCCCTCCAGTGGCTCCGTGGGAAATAGCGGGGAGCAGCTCACCCGCTCCTGTCCTGGAACAGCCTCTCCCAGAACCGCCCCAGGGCCGGGATCAACCTCCCTGAAGAACAGGAGGAGCAAACGGCGGGGCAGCGGGAGGGTAGGGCAGGGGTGACACTGGGGTCTGAGCAGCCACCACCCAGAACCCAGGCAAAAGGCCCGGGGGTGCTCAGAGCAGGAGCCTGTTCTTGGCCCAGGCAGCTGCGCGTCCCCTTCCCTGTGGGGCTGCCGCGATTTGGGAGCCTTGGGAGAAGGGGCGGGAGACACGGGCATGTCCCGTGCCCAGGGCCCAAGCACGGCACAGTGAGATCTTAGCTCGCTTGCATGGGACAGCAAAGGTGCCAGTGAAGAGAAAAGTGGGGCTGGAAAGCGCGGGAGCAGAGCAGGAGGTCAGGTGTGTACACGTCACCACTGCCACCAACCATCCATGTCCCTCTGGTGGTTCTGGCTGCAACCTGAGGGCAGCCTTATGCCAGTCTCTGTCCAAAGTTTGGGGGTGAGAGGTGGAATCAACACAGTGATTCCTCCTCTTACTTACCAAGTAAGTTCCCACCTGGAAGTTCACAGCCTTGGCAGACATCTCTGGGCCACGAAACTTCCCCCAGCCCGGGCCCGGAAGGCAGCGCCGGGGAGAAGAACCGGCCGGACTCGGCAGCCGCCGCTGCGGGCGAATCCCAGCCGGCAGCCGCGACTTTCCCGGCCCATTGTTCGCAGCCGGAGCGTTCTGGCCCCGGCAGCTCCCACGGCGGGCACCGGTGCCTCCCGGCCGCCGGCACACACGGGGCATTTGTTTCTGCGAGACCCTCGAGGCAGGGAACGTGCTCGGGACGCTGCTCCCCGCCAGCTGGAAAGTCGCCACAGGGGACTCGTCCCACACCTCGGGAGGGCTGTGAGCCGCCCTGGCAGCCTTGGAAACCTGGTGGTGAGAGCAGGGCGGCCCTGCAGAGCCTGGCACGCAGTCAGGGGCCGCAGAGACACATCGGGAAGTGGAGAGAGCTGTGCCCAGCCTAGGGGGCTGGCACAGAGAGATCTGGGGTGAAGCTCCACCCTCACTGCCCTCTAGCCACGTCTTGGCTTGGGAGCCTCGCAAGCTGGGCTGTTGCACAGCAGCTCGGCAGCTCGGGAGGAGGGTGATGCACAACACCCTTTTGGCTTCAGGGGAGCTCTCTGCATGGTTTTGGGGTCCATCACACCATAAGGCTCCCTGAAGCACGGCTTATGGCAATGGAACCACCCCGCAATGGGCTGCAGGGCTGGCTGTGGAGCGGGACCCTGCACTGGGGGTGGGAGACTCTTCCCGGCGTGCTGCCATGAGGGTGAGGGGAACAGGGCCGTCTCCTCCTCTCCACGGCGAGCACCAGGCTCTCACACCCTCAGCGCCCATCGCCAGCACCCCTCCAGGCTGTCACCTCCCCCGGCTGCTGTGGGAGCCCTCAGCTGCCCGCCCGCCTGGCAAAGCCACCGGGGCTCCCGCTGGCGCGTGCCCCAGATCTGCCCCGCCCGATAAGGCTCAGGCGGGGCGGCAGAGCCATCCTAATGTGGTTAATGAGCTGATTCACGAAAGCTGCTGCCGAACAAAAGGCGCACGAACAGCCCAGGGCCACGTTATGTTCGGTGTCTGCTTTGCTACTCTTACCTTCCCGCAGGTGCCGGTGGCACGGGCGGACGGCGGGCACGGCGTGGTGGCAGCGGGCAGGGCGTGGTGGCAGCGGGCAGCCTTCGAGGTCAGCAACATCTCGTCCCACCTCACCCAGCGCCATCCAGTTCAGCAGCACTGGGAGGAGACAGGAGGTCTGGAAAGGTTTGAGCCCCTCTGCCCCTTTCGCGGGGTACAGATCCCACTCCTGGCTTGTCAAATCAGAGCAGGCACAACCCCAGACAGGCACTCAGCCACTTGGACACAGGGATTTCACTGCCAGGTGACTTGGGCACAGGTCCATCTCTCCCCAAGGGCAGGAGGAGGGCAGCTGGAGCAAGGACAGGATTCAAAGTACCTTTTTTCAGTCCAAGGTGCCCAGTTCCTCCTGCCCTAGGGAGCCTCTGGTCACCAGCCCTGCAGTGCTACAGGACTTAGGTGCAATCCCTGTTGGGGCTCAGCAGCTGCTTTGCCCCACTGTAGGTCTGACATCCCCATCCACAGCAGACCTTCAAGAGAGGTGCCAGCCATTGCCAGGGCCCCTTTGGAAGAGCATTCCATTCTTACGGCATCCAGTTCTGTGCCTAAGTCCTTCCTGCACCACCCTCCCCACACCAGAAGTCTGCCTGCTCTCCCAGCACCTCAGTGCCAGGCGGAGGTGGTAGAGACTCAGAAGGGGTGACAAGCTGAGAGGGGACAAGCAGGGGACACAGAGCAAGGGGACGAGAGGACAGAGTAACCGTGCTGGTGTCCTGGTGTCCCCAAAGCCAGGCTGGAAAGGTCTGACATGGCCCTGAATGTGCAAAAGGGGAACAGTGACAAGTTGTGGGAAGGGATCACGCTCTCACCAGGTATGGAAGATGGGCCCCAAGAAACTGCTGGGGATGCAGGAGGAAACCACACGAGTGATGTGAAGACCCTGAGGGCGAGGGACTGACAGAGCTGGAGCCACCTGGCTGATAGAGAAGCAAGTGTTCCAAGGAGAGGGCAGAGGCCCAATTTCCACGGGAGGAGGTGGCAAAACTGGCAGCTGAGGCCAGATACATTTGGCTCAGGAACTGGGAACGTCTGCGCCCCTTGATGTTTCCCGGAATCCTTGCAGGAAATTCCCTGGCACAGAGCAGGAGCACGGAGGAGGTAGTTCCGGCTGCCCCGGGCCAGCAGCCACGCTGTGCCGCCTGTTCATCCCCATCACCACCAGCCTGGCTGGCTCTCCCGGCAGGTCGGCCTTGGCAGCACGACCCAGGACGCGGGACAGCCACGGCCTGTCCCCACGGCGCTGCCGCGGCTCTCGGGGGGAGCGCGGGGCTTCCCCATCCCGCAGCACTAGATGGTGCTGCAAGACAGCGCTGCTCTCTGCGCTGCACAGCGCGGGTGGCCGGCCGGGCAGGACGCTGCTTGTGGTCACCGCCTCGGCCGGGGCCCCGCGAGAGCCACCGAGGGCCAGCTCGGGCCGGCCTCACAGCAGGCGGGCTGGCGGGTCACCCGGGGATGGGACGTGCCACCAGCTGTGCTCCAGGAGCGGAGCGGCCCTTGCGCTGGGCTGGACATGCTGTTCCTCGTGCCAGCCCGGAGCTGGGATGAGGTGTCCCGGCATCTCCACAGGCACCGACACCTCCGTGCCTCACGGCTGCCTTCATCCCTCTTCCGACCATGTTCCTGCCAAGCTGGGGATGCGCAAGTCCCTCGAGCCCAAGGCCGCAGCAAACAGCCCGGTGGGACTCCCCACGGCCAAACACAGTCCCCGGCCTTTGCTGGGGACCTGTCAGCTCTGGGGGGTGCCCATGGCCATCCCACGGAGCTGCACGGGGCGCAGGGAGCACCAGCTGCAGTGCCTGCTTGGGGACAGGTGTCCCATGCTCATCCCTTCCCATAGCAGAGCCTCACAGTCCGGCTTCCTGCCTGCTGCTCACTTCCCGGGACGCTGCTCCAGAGCTGCAGCCTTGTCCCAGAGTCCACTCCAGGGATGGAGCTTTAGGCCGGGGTTGTCCCCAGAGAAGCAGCACATCCTCACCTTGGGAGCAGGGATAAGGGGGATTAGCCCCAAGATAGGAAACCAGCCAGCCCCTGCAATTGCTGGGGTTTGCTTTTACCGAAACTGGCTCTGCACCCTGCACTGCCCCATCCCTTTAGGGGCTGCACCCCACGGCAGCTGCTCTGAGCCCTCGTGTGCCCTCAGGGTCTCACTTGGTGGCAGAGACAATCCAGTGCAGGCTCTCTGGCCCCATGCAGGACCAGACTTCCTGCCACTCCAGACAGGCCATTTAGAGCCACAGCCCTTCTCTGCCTGTGGGGAAAGGAGGGGAGCTCTCTGCATGGGCTGGACAGGGAGCGGGTGCCCTGTACTTGCTATGGGTCATTGTCCTCCTCACTATGGCCCGTGGGTCACGCACCCACTGAGCACTGGGGTTTCCAGCTTTGGGCACAAGCTGCAGCCCCCTCACACCTCCTGCCCCGAGCCCTGACAGAGGGGTGCTGCTTCCCAGCTCCCTGAGGGAGCAGGGCCAGGAGCCTGCTCTGCCTGCAGCAAAGGAGAGGAACCCAGGGAGATGCCCACAGAGCCCACGGCAGAGCGAGCTGGAGGACACAGATCCCCACCCAACACCCAGGCAGAGCCTTCAGGCCTCTCTCCTGGGTAGGAAAGGACACATGTAAAGATCCCATCCCTATGGACTCACCAAGGGCGAATCAGGTTCCGCTTTCTCAACCCCCAGCTGTTCCCCTTGCACTGTGCCTTTTTACAAAAGGAATGCAGGATCCTCTCCAGGTCCACATCTGCTCTGAAGTAAAGCACTTGATGTTTTCTCCCAGGTCTCTTCCTGGCTTACACATAGCACAGCCCTGTGGAGTGGGCTCTGAGCCCACCAACCCCTAGTTGCCCACCACTCCTCCCTCTGGGGCTCCCCAATCAGCCATGAACGGGAGACACAGCCCTCACTGGGGTTTGCAAAACTGAGGGTCCCCCTCAGCCCTTCCTTCTGTTCTCCTGCCCTTTGGAGAGGAGCAGCTCAGCCAGACAAGATGGAGCAGCCCCAGGCACAGGGAAGGATGGAGGATTCACAAGGTCTGCGCAGGAAGAGCCCCAGGCACCCCAGCTCTGCTCCCTCTCCAAGGCTCCCACCCCAGAGGGGGAAAGGATTGGGGTGGTGGCCCCAAGAAGACCTGGCAGTGGAGGTAAACATCCAGCTGGGTTTCAGAGCTCAAGGACCGCCACTGGGCTGGGGACGGCCAGGTCCCTCCGACTGCCAAGTCAAGTCAGGGCCCGGGGCAGAGCTGCCCCGACTCACTGAGCGGGACAGGCTGTGGGGACACAGCAGCCAGGGACGAGACAGGAACGAGATGTGCCACATCTGCTCCTCAGCCTGGGCTGGGCTTTCCTGCCCACACCAGGCAGCTCTTGAAGCAAGTGCACAAACATTCCTGAGCCATTTAGGAGGCATATCTTTGTTGGGTTGAGCCAAGACTGGCCAAGACCCTGGGCTTCCACAGGCAACGCCTGACGGGTCTGTTCAGTGGGACACCTTGCATCCTGAGCCAGGTGGCAATTGCTCCAGCACAGGAGCAGCTCTTCGTGTCTATTTTCAACAAGAACCACTCAAAACTGCTTCTGTGCTTGTGATCTTGACGAATCACACCTGGAAGGCAGTTTCACTCACCAGTCTCTTAAGTAGATGGCAATTATTTGCCCAGACACAAACTGCACCAGTAACCAACCCCAGCTTGTGTCTTGCTTGCAGTCCAAGCCCTGCATTCCTCACAGGCAGGTTCTCCACTGAGCCCCCAAGGTGCTCCAAATTTCATGAAGTTTGTGTCAAGATGCAACAAGAAGTTTTGGATGAGGCTAACCAAAAGCTACACAGCTGGTGCAGGACAACCTCAAGCTGATGAAACAGGTCCTAACTCACTACAGGCAGGTCAGGACTGGAGGCAGCTGTGCTGGTCCAGGCTCAGTCCAGTTCTCCACAGGGCATGGGCTCAGCCTCACTGGTTCTGCTGCCCATGACCTCCAGCAGGATGGCTCCACTGGAGTAATGTGCATCAGGCCAACCACATGGGAGTTGCTCTCAGTCCACTTGGTTGTTGAGCTGCACACAGGTGGCTTCAGCTGATGTCCAGACACAGGAGAGTCCTTGGCAAGGGCTGCCCTTGGTCTAAGTGGCCACCAGAGCACATCAACACAGCCTGAGTCCTTCCTGGTGCATACAGGGCTCTCCTGATGGTTCATGTGGGAGCTACCTCACTCATCTTCAGAGCTCTGCAGCCAGCCAGCACACTTCAGAACAGCTCCATCCACTTGTCTCCGTGCTCTCCAGGGCCAGTGTGATCAGCAGTCCAAGCGGGATCCCTCACAGCATGCGGTGTCTGCAGGCGACGGGCGGCACTGGCAGTTCTGCTCTGCAGGTCACAGCTGAATGTGTGACCTGTGACACAGCTCTGGGTGAGGGCCCCAGCACCGCTCTGTGCTTGAAAGCACATGATGGCTGTGTGCTCTTCACCTTCCATCCTTCGGCATCAGCCCCCACAGCGCCCGGCTCTGGCCTCCAGGCAGGGCTGGGATCATCTCCTGCACACCCGAGGCACGTGGGACAAGGCCAGCTTCTCAGGGAGACCATCTCCAAGACCTTCACAGGTGCCTTCAGCTGGCATGGCTCCTGCAAACCCTCTCCTGCTGGGAGGACCTGCTGCTCGTGGTCCATATCCCAAGACATTATCCAGGTGAGAAATCCCTGTAGCATTTTGGATTCACTCAGATGGCTCCTGTGGCATTGGGCAACAAAAAAGCACCATGTTCCACCTACATCCCTCCAGGACCCTGCAGGTGGGAGCCTTTTCCAAAGGAAGCACCCTCCAAAGGACCACAGCTCCTCCACCCGGGAACGACCCTGAATGCTGGGACAGCCCCAGCGCCGAAGGGCCTTTATAGCTCCTGGCAGGGTGTGGCTGTCCCTGATTGGCTGGGACAGCCAGCAGGCAGCAGCTCCTGATTGGCTCAGCACAGTCCCCCTCGCACTGTGATTGGTGGGCTGCTGCTGCAAAGGGTGAGGCAGCAGCAGAGACAAGTGGCAGCACGTGGTTGGCTGTGGGGAAGTGCCAGGTGGCAGTACATGATTGGTCAGACCAGGGTGTTGCTTGGCTGTGATTGGCGGAGGCCGCACGAGGCAGGACAGGCTAGGTGGCAGCGCGGGATTGGCCGGTTGGCTGAGCTGGCACGTGGGGATTGGCTGGGGCTGGGATCCCTGTGAGGGTCCATGCACTGAGCTGTGCCCGGCCTCAGCCCCAGCGCCGGCACTGGCGACGCCAGAGACACCAGAGCACCCCCGGGGTCACGGGGTGGCAGGGGCGGCCAGAGCCACTGGGACCGAGCCACGAGAGGGCAGAGACAGGGTGCAGAAACGCCAGGGCGCGTGGGGGAGGGAGTGGGGTTTGTCCTCTCCATCTCCAGTGGCTGTGGGGGCTCACAGCAGCTGGGTGCAGACCAGGAGCTGGGGGGCTGGGGGTCCCTCTGACCTGCCCACACACCCCTGGCTGCTCCATGCCCTACCCATCATCAGTATGCCCACCTGGGAGCCTGGGGGCAGCCTCCAGTTTTACCCCCCACCAAAATGGACCCTGTGACCCAAGACTGCCAGGTTTTGGGGGGCTGCAGGGCAGACAAGTCCTTCTCTGCAGTGGGGACAGTAAGGCCACTGCTCCCCCAAAATCTCCACCCCCTGGGCCCTCAGACCAGCTCTGTGTGTGCAGGGTCCCCACATTTCAGGGACACCTGGAGCCAGCTCTTGTCTGTGCAGCTGCAGAAGCTCGTTTGAATAATTTGCCTTGCAAATCTACAAGTACCAGCATGAATCTTGCACCACTGGTGCCCATCCCATCATGATGCAGGAGCCAGGCATGGGGCAGCCGTGGTGAGGACACGAGGTCGTGGATGCGACTCCCAGCACTGCAAGAGAAAGCCCCAGCCAGCAGCACGGTGACACTCAGCAGCACCATTTGCCATTCCCATGCTGTCACATCCCATGGGAGCACCGGATAACCAAACCAAGCGCTGCCTCCAGCTCTGCCATGAGCTCCCATCACCCAGGCAGGGCTGGATAGGGCCTGCAAACCGAGGCAGTACATCTGATAAGCTATCAGCCAGCACCACAGTTAGTTGGATAATTAAGAACAAGAAGCCAGATGTTGAGCTTATTTGCCACCAGTGTAAGTATAGAGTAAGTGACCTGGCTGCTCCCAGGGATCAGGAGGGGCTGTGACCCTTGCAGCCAGTGCATTAAATGCATATTGGTTCCTCTTTTTTTTAAAAAAATGTAAAATAGGAATCATCTCCCAGCATCTGAACACTGACTGCTGGGATTGCAGTGTCAGGAGGAAACGAGACCATCTGGTGAGGCTTTGGCACGGCCTGGATCAGTAGGGAAAGGGGACTCCCCAGAGCCAGGGTGAGGGTTTGGGAGCACAGATACAAAGCAGGTTCTCACAAACGAACTCCACACACCTGGCAGAGCAGGCTGAGCTTTTCCAAGCTCCAATGCCCTGGAGGAAGGAGGAAAAATGAGTTGGAGGAAGGTTAGGAGCATAGCAGCAGAGGTTTAGGCTAAGTTATGGCAATTTTGGTTTGTTAGAGCACACAGACAAAGCTGGGCCTGTCTACCCAAGCTCCCACCACCAAACCTTAAGCTTGGCACCCCAGAAGTTGCTGGGCGACCAATGCAGGCTGGAGCATCCCCCCAGGACCAGTTCTGGCTGACTCCAATCCCTGCTGACACTGGCTCCTGCCCCACTCCCAGCAATGCTCAAACAAGCCCCAAGGGAGGGAAGGCATTTACACGACCTGAGCTCTCCCCACCCCTCAACCAGGGATCAATCACGTGCAGCAGACACTGCAAGGAAGGATTTTGGGGATGGGTTTCTCATCCCCACTACACAAGCCAAACAATCCCCAACGAATTTGGCTGCAGAGACAGAACTGCTGCGCAGCCCATACCCAGGCCCCCCCACATTCACTGTCCATATCCCTGATAGGTTCCCAGTCTAACCCCTCCCTACCCCTTGCCAAGGGCAGCTGGAGCATGTGGGATCATGCAGGGGACGCCGGTGCAGCTCTCCACAGGAATACAGCCATGGAAAGACTGCCTCCCCTACCCCCACAGCAGCAGGGGAACAGCACGGGCCCCAGACCCTCCCCATCAANCTCCTGCCCCACTCCCAGCAATGCTCAAACAAGCCCCAAGGGAGGGAAGGCATTTACACGGTCTGAGCTCTCCCCACCCCTCAACCAGGGGTCAATCACGTGCAGCAGACACTGCAAGGAAGGATTTTGGGGATGGGTTTCTCATCCCCACTACACAAGCCAAACAATCCCCAACGAATTTGGCTGCAGAGACAGAACTGCTGCGCAGCCCATACCCAGGCCCCCCACATTCACTGTCCATATCCCTGATAGGTTCCCAGTCTAACCCCTCCCTACCCCTTGCCAAGGGCAGCTGGAGCATGTGGGATCATGCAGGGGACGCCGGTGCAGCTCTCCACAGGAATACAGCCATGGAAAGACTGCCTCCCCTACCCCCACAGCAGCAGGGGAACAGCACGGGCCCCAGACCCTCCCCATCAACACCCTGCACCCCTCTACCCCTCTCTCTTCCCCGCCCAAGTCCAAAGCAAAGAAAGAAAGGAGAGAAAGAAGGGAAGAAAGAAATAAAAAACTAAAACAAATGAAAACTAAAACAAAAAGCAGCAGTTGGGAGGCAGCCTTGTTAGGACAACTCAGCAAAATAAAATTCCGGTTTATTGTTGGACAACATTGTTTCACACATACATCAAACAGGCCAAAAAAAAAAGAAAAAATAAAAATAAACAGCAACTTCATAGACAGAAAAAAAAAAAGAAAACCTTTTTATCTTTGGCCTTGCCACCTCATACAAACCACGATCTATGGTACAGCTAAAGTACATACACAAAAAAAGTTACTGGAATGCTCAGAATAAGATTGTAAATTTTTTTTTTGCATTTTTGTCTTTTTTTAATTTTTTTTTTTACAAGGTTTTGTTTTATTCTCCTTTGAGATNTTTTTCTCTCCCCTCTAACAGGCGAATCATTTCCATGTTCGTTGAGTGGCAGCGCCGCGCCGGGGGGCGGGGACAGGGTTCACTCTACTTGGTGAGGATGACCACGGCGGAGGGGGGAGGAAGGGGTGTGTGTAGGAAAGGGGGCTGCAACGGGTGTCCCAAGGGGGGACCCAAGGGTGAAGAGGACGCGCTGGCCTTTTTTGTTGGTTTGTTTTCCTCCTTATTTAA
>VZTD01000066.1:777068-847096 GCA_013397725.1 Rhagologus leucostigma | reverse complement strand
GGGAGAGAGATGGGGAGGACACGCCAGGGGTAGGGACATAGCTAAGCAGCTCCGGTCCCTGAGATCTGGGTACATCTATTTGCTGTCTTGTCCCTTAGGGGGCTACAGCCTGCAGGGATGCTCTGGGCCAGTGAACAGAGAGAAACAAGCTTTTAGGCCCAATCTAGCTTTCAAAAAGAGAAGGGGAAAGAAGAAGAGAAATCTTTTGTTTGGTGTCTCTTGGCAATCGACTAGCCATGTTGGCCAAATTCTTTTAATCTGTATCACTGCTCCCAGCTGTGGGACTGCATTCCCATTTTTATTTTTTGCCTAACCTCTTCTCTTTTCGTTTTTTTTCCATCCCCTCCTTCCCAACCCGTATCCTTTATGTAGAAAGAAAAAAAAAATCAAAAATAATAAAGAAAAAAGCAGATTCCTCTGTAGAAGAAGGGGCAGGAGGTGAAGTTTAGTTATATACCGTGGAAAAATTAACTCAAAAGTCTACAGAAGAGACTGTATTCAGAGTACTGAAATCTTTACTTTTATTTTTTTAAAAAACCCCTGAGTGTTATGGAGTTGCGGTTACTTTGTTGTGTTAACTACAGAAGCTGAGACTGTGCGGATGAATGGCACAGAACAAGAGAGCATAATGGAGGCAATCAACCGTTAGGCTGGTTCACAATGCAATCCAGGCAATTAAAAGCTCACCAGAGTTTAAATGAAATGGTTCCACTTATTTCTGTGCACCACACTGCACAGGCTATTATTTATGTCTCTTTTTTTAATTATGATTTCCCTTAAACTGTCAAATAACTCAGAATAGCAGGGTCTCGGAGGCAATAAGAATTTTCCACAGAACAATTTACATGCCAATCTAAAACTAGTTACGACTCCCGATGTGCTACATATGAGTTCTGAAATGTTTCTTAGCTTCTGAAACCTTAACTTTTTTTTTTTCCCCCAAGTCTGTGTGTGTTGCCCTGAATTACTGGAGCTCTGAATGCTTTTAGGATGAAGCTACAAAGTGCAAAAGCATCAGAAAAGTATTCTTTTTATCTTCTCCTAGACCCCTAACTCTCTTGTTGACTGTGTGTTGTCTGTCAGTTTGCTTTTAAAGACTGATGCACCCCATAATTAATTTGCTCCAAACTGATTTTTAATTTTTTTTTTTCTAAGTAGAGGCAAGTTTTCCCATTTGTGCTACTGGCCTTGGTAGAACTGTGTGTATGCCTCTGAAAAAGGGGGGAAGAGTGGTCTTTAAAAGTTTGTAAGAGATCCAGTGCATAATATCCAACTCTTCCTCCCAAGGACTGCCTGTACCTCAAACAAGAGCTGAGTTCTGAGTGTCTCATGCCACGCTCAGCACCATCAGGGACTAATCCCGCTTACAGATGCTTCTAAATCACTAACACAATACAGTTCATTACATCAAATCTTCATTCCCTTTGATTTTTGAGAAGGGTGATGATTTGAGTGAGATGGATTTTTGCTTCTCTGCCTTCCCCGGGAGCCTAATTTAGCTTTTCCCAGCAACCTTTCCTCTTTATCATGAAATCATAGTTATGAATCAGTTGACAGTGTTTCATCACACGATAATAACAATAAACAGGGAGGGCAGTCAGTTGCATCAAACTTATTTGGGGACATTGAAGGAAATCTGAAAACCTGCAAGTCAGGTTATTAAGTTCTCCCTTCAAAAATCCTAGAGGTGGTGAATGGTGATGAAGAAGTCTCATTCCTGACACAGCTCCGCAGTTTATGTGCAGTATCCTGGGGACTGGGGGTGGAGGAAGGGAGGGAACGGAGGCAAGGATAGAGGAAGCCCTTGAAAGCATATTGGGGTGAAATAAAAAGGGTTTGTTTGACAGTGACAGACTAGGCACTGAAATTTCTCAGTTCTGAGAACAGATCTGCTCTGTGATGCAGAGCATGGGTAGGACTCGGCAGAACTGAAGGGAAAGCTGGGTTTGATTTTTCTTTTTTTTTTTTTTTTACAGCCCGGGTGCAGCACTTAGGGAATTGTATGATGTTTTGAAAGTGCTCCATAAGCTCTGCTTTCCTGGGGGAGGGGGAGAGGAAGGCAGCCGTGCTGTGCACTGCTACCTGATATTTCAGCAATGAGCAGTTTGGATGGGTTTGTGGGTGCTGTCAGCCTCTGAAAGGGCCTTTCCCATGCCCTAGGAAATAAATGAGTACTTAAACCGCAGCCTGTGAAAAGCTGGCTGACAGTAAGCTGCAAGGTATTCTTATTGCCAAATTAAGGGAGAGCTAAAAATACACGAGCACGTATCTGAAAAGTGCAACTGCATCGGAGATCTTATGGGAATGTTCAAGGGAAGAGAGATGGTCTGTGAGGTGATCTGCATTACGGTGGCTCAGACAATACAGGGAAAAAGTAATAAAATGTTCTGCTGTCAAAACTAAGCAATTTAAGCAGGGCGTGTGATGAAAAGGACATTTTCAAATTTGGAGATGTGTCAAACACTTCTTGACTTTCTTTAGAACCCTTCTACACTTCAAAAAAAGCGTAACTGTTTGGTTTTTTTTTTTACAATGAAGAGGGGATTTTTAAATAATAAAATAGAACCAGCTTCATTGCAAGTAAAGTGAGAACAGATCAGATCTACCAGAGGAGAAAAGCATTCCTTCCCTCCAAAAGCTGCTGCATCTGAAGATGCTGCCAGTGAGGTGTCACACCACCTTCTCTCTCTGCCTCAGGAAAATAGACATGCAGGGTTGCAAACACTCCTTCCATGGGGTGTTTGCCCCTTTGCACTTGTCCCTACAAGAAGGGTTTGGTCTAACCAGTGTGAATGGCAGGGCTCTGCCTACTTTCCTCGTGTAGCAAATACCTCAAAAGCTGTGGAGGCTACGTGCAAGCTGCAGTTTTATTTGTAATACAATAACCTCATGTTTGCAGCATATACCCCGGGAATTATCAGGCTTGATTACTGCAATCTGCTCAGACATTCACTTGTTTGGCCGTGCTTCTGTGGCATCTTGTTCCCTTCAGACAGCTCAGGACAGTAGATCAGCCTGGATCAGAGACTGTCAGCCTCCACTCTCTAACCCGCTTCCTTATCAGGCGATGAAATTTTTACATTAAGATTTTTTTCGTTAAAGCCTTTAACTGCGTTAGCTCCTAGTTTATTCTGGTTTCCCTCAAGCTAAAGATTAAAGTCCTAGAACAGCCCTTCATGCTTCTAAACTTTTTTTTACTGAGTTACAAGAAGTTTATACAAATTGTGGCTGATTTCATGCATTTGTCCTCTACACGGCCAAAGAGAGGGTCTGGGGATAAGCCTGCTGTTGGCACCTAGTGGATATTTACACTCTACTGTGATAAGCAACATTACAGATTAAGGCTTTTTGACCAAGTGATGTTATTAGAGTTTCAGCAGAACTTCCCTTTACAGTCTGGTATGGGTTCTTTACCAAAAATCTCTGATATTTTCACATTTTTAGTCGTTTATTTGTAGTCATGTTAGTTTGCTGTTTCATGGATGTACCCTGGATTCAGGGGAGTCAGCTGTCAGTTGAAAATGCTGTAAAGGCTCAGCCTTTGTCTCGTGGTTCTTTCTCAAGAGGAAATGTGTGTGTTCGTTCCCAGATCTGCCACAGCATGTGGAGCCCTGTGCAGGTCGCTGGATCTCATCTTCCCCCTTGGGAAGGAGAGACAGATCTTAGGAGTCACTAAGTGGTGCGGAGCTATGAGCATTGACTGGGGAGTGGTGGGAGGGGCAGCACTGACAATTTTTCAAGCTGGTTGATAGGAAAATACAGACCTTACACTTCTGTCAGGAGCTGTAGATGTGGTGCAGCAGCACTGCGGGCGTGCTTCGGGGTGTCCGCTAGCAGAAGCACCTGCACACCCCTGAACGGCTGCTCCACCAGACAAATGTATCACTCCAAGGTGTGTGATAGGCTGCATTGCAAAGAGGGGAGCAAGGCTGCTGTGCCCACATGTCGCAGTAAGAATTACTGTTTCTAACTCAGCCATCAGCTTTGCAGGTGGGACTTGGGAGTTCAGCTTGGGAGCACTGGAAAGTCACTTAACTGGCCATGCAGTCGCTGCACTCCACAGAGATTCCATGCGTTCTACCTACACCTGTGTGGAGATCCCTGGGATGCCTCAGCCTCTTGTCTTTGTAGCTTTGATATCCATAAAGATACACTCTACCATTGCTTCAAAGGTTACACTGGTTCTCGAGTTTTTCTTACGAGATACTTCAAAGAAGCAAACGCAAACCCAACCAAGCAAACACCAACTCGTCTGTGTTTCAGCTCCCTGAGCCTGCCTGTCTGTGGTGGGGTGTCACAGCACCAGCCAAGATTTCTTAACTCTACGTAGTAGAGTGTTCGTGATGACAGGGTCTTGAATTTGCGCTGCTGCGCTATGAGACTCTCTCTGACCTTTCCCGGTCTCTGGATAATAATAGGGTTCCATGCCCCAAATGTTGGAGTAGGATTTGCTTGTTGGCAACAGCATTCATTCCCCAGCCTTGACAAATTCTCACTGCCATATTCAGATACGCTCTAGTGAGTAGCACCTTTTTTTAAGTTACATCACTGGCTTTAAAACAGTGAGATAACCCGCTACTGAACAGCGTGTCGGTTCTTCCTTTCTCTCCTGCGCCTGTTTGATGTCCTCTAAAATATCCACAGGGCTATTATTTTGCTTATCCTAAGAAGTAACTTTCAGAGAATTACTCTGAGTGCACTGGGATGGCAGCTCATGCAGCTAACCAGAGAGACCAGTCTGTGAGCACTTTGGGGCAGCGACCTCTCCCCATTTACTGTAAAGCCGAGGGCAATTGATTTTTGAATGGATCCCTGGAAGCTGGCTGTGTTGCTCTGAGTAACATCGCTCAACTGTGCTCCACTTTTTGCCAGTTCTGTCCATTAAACAGTGTTTCAGGTGTTTGAATGGTTTTTTAAATGCTCGCAGCTATTACATCAAAAGGTGTATATATACTTAATGGACACTACTGTACTCCTTGTCCCGAAGTAGCTGTTGGCTAAAACTGGGATTGGAAAGTGGGGCAGCATTTCTATTTTTTTTTTCTTGACAAACTAGAGACTCTCTGACCTTGTGCAGATTATTTTAAGTCAGATTTTTCAGAAGGTCCGTACACTGCAGGTTGTGACTGGCGCTGCTGGTACTGAAGTCTTTGGAAATCTTGTCGCTTCATTAGTATGTTTAAAAAGAACTAAAATATTAAAAAACAAAACACCCTCCTGCCAGCATCAAAATTTCTATGTCATATCTCCCAGAAACTCTTGCCCTCTGCTTCTGAAAACTTCAGTCTTTTCTTCTTTAGAATCTGAAGTGCTTTTATATTTTATAAAGATAGTGCAAATAAGTCCAAATACATGGATTTAACTATGTTTGCTGTATAGATATCCTGTTTATTTAAATTTTAGGTTGCTAAGTATTGGAGATAAGCTATTTATTTAAATTTTGCATTGCTAAATATTGGATACTGTGGCTGAAATTGGATGACTTTTCAACTGAACTGTTCTAATATTTCATGTTATTTTTTTAAATCATATTTCTTTTCAGCAAAGAGACCAGGTAAATGAGGTGTTAAAGAGAAGCTGTGGAACTTAAAGCAGTGGAAGTTTCTGCTCTCAAATTTATCTTAGCCTTGTTTTCAGCTTGCTGTGGACTGACTGGGTTATTTTATCCTATCTACACCATTGACTTTTAAATGAACTGGGTGTGGGGGAAGCAGCGAGGTGGAGGAAGAAAAGGGCAAGGGTTTTTGTACTTGAGAGAATATCTATTTTCACTCTTCTCTTGTCTTACTGTATTTCAGGTATACAAATGCTCTCAGTCCAGCCAGACACCAAGCCGAAAGGTTGTGCTGGCTGCAACCGTAAGATTAAAGACCGATATCTTCTAAAGGCCCTGGACAAATATTGGCATGAAGACTGCCTGAAATGTGCCTGCTGTGACTGTCGCCTGGGGGAGGTGGGCTCTACCTTGTACACCAAAGCCAACCTTATCCTTTGTCGCAGAGACTATCTGAGGTAGGTCAAGGCCTTCTTCCGTTCGCTGACGAACTCGGGAAATCTGTTCAGTCCTTGCTACGGAGCTGCTCTCGCATAAGCAGGGCTGCAAGGCTGAGCATGTGTGGCGATGAGGAAACAAATACTGAAACACGGAGATAAAATTAAAATCTGAGTCAAAAAGCGCACACAACCAGGTGGTGGAGGTGGTTGCCAGGTTTCTGATGCTGCTACCGGTGTAGAAGAGAGTAATTCCCCCCACGCTTCCCGCAGCACGGTGCTCCTGGGGAGGTGGTGGTCTCCTGCTCCCCCTGCTCCTCCTCCTGGCAGCCCAGTGGAGGCCAGGTGTAGAAGCCTGAAACCAGACGCGCGGTTTTCACCCAGCTTTAGGGCAGGGTTTGAACCCTGCAAGTGAGGAGTGTTTCACCCGTCTTCACTTTTGTCCTCTTATCCTGCCAAGGGATTTAGTTGGTGGCACTCAAGCTTTTATTGAATGTTGCCACTCAGCTGTTAGAAGCTGGACCAGGATGACCAACTGACTTCTCCATTTTTAATAACCATGTGTCTGAGCTCCAGTCCACTCTGCTCCTGGTTTCAGCTGGTGACCGGGGTGGATGCTGGCTAACCTGTGGCCGCTTGCCAGAGGTAGCAAATCAGCACCTGCTTTTCTGTCTTCTTGTTTGCTTGTGGACCTACATTCTCAAAAGTATTTGAGGAATAACTCAAGGTACTGATGAGTAGCACCAGGATAGTTTATCTGCAGCTCGTGAGTCAATAGGGCTGCTTTGCAGGATACAAGTTTAACTGGGAAGTTTAGTCTCCCTGGGCTCTCAATAGTAAATAGAGAGAAAAGGCTCCTCTGGGGTGATTCCGAGCACCTATTTCCTACAGTAACACCTTTCCTCCATTCCCTGTAGAGGGGGTCTAATGAGACTAGCTGCTCCAGGCTAAGGTGAACTTCTGGGAATATTTCCCCTGCCCCTTTAGTGAAGCCTTTTCCTTTTAAAGGGACATTGAAGTCACTAATACATTGGGGAAAAATAAAAATTCTTTTTGAATGCGTTAACTTCCAAGTTCAGCTTAAGTACAGGTACCAAACAGGAGGTTCCCACGCGCTGATCAGTTCCCGACTTATACACCACGGGTAGGTTGGAACAGGAATCAAGACTAAAGCACTAACAACTGTTGGTACTCTGGCTCTCCACATAACCACCTCTAGAAAAAAAGAGTGGAACAAAAACCTTCACAAGCGCACTGTGCATTTGTTGAGCTGGGGCTGAAAGGCAGATCAGGTTCTTCAGATGGGCTTAGACTACTTAATGGTAAAAGTATTCTGCTACCTATTAAAGCTCTGAACTGAACCCAAGATAGAGTGCTGGGAATTTAGCATAGAGGCTGCGTCTTAAGCCCATTGTGTTAAAGCTGCCAAAGTAGTGGGTAACAAAACCTTACCTTTAAAAGCTGTTGGAACAGAAGGGAATTGTTGTAGGTGAACCTTGGTCGCTTGAGGTCTTTAGGTGAGTGTGTGTAGAGAGGGTTTGGGAAAGCTTTTGGTGGGGGGAGTAACATCCCAATTTTTAAAACCCATTTTAATAATCTTTATAGAACAAATGCCTGCAGGAGCGAGAGAACTGTTATGGCTGTTTCATCTGAGTTCCAAATTTACTGGAGACTTTGAGCTTACTGAATCTCCCAAGTGCTAGTGCAGCAGATCTACTGTTTTGAAATCAAATGTTTAAAATCAAAACCAGAAACGATGTGGTAGTAAAGATATGAGCAAAGCATTTCCCCAGCACAGACGCATTCACACACGCTCTTGCTCTCTGGTCTTTGAAGGTTTAACAGGAGTAAATATTTTGCTAACAGACTGTTAAAACTCATACTAAGTGATTCAGAGGAAGGAGAATTTTTTTTTGTCTGTCATGATCACATTCAAAACTGATGTGTCAGTTATTTCTTCATACACAACACCTTTTACTTTTGCACGTGAAAGCAGCATACATGAAAAAACCCTATAATTTGTTTTAAGATGTTTCTGATTTTTATCTCTGGATTTATTGAGTCTTAATGAAGCTGTTTCGTCGTGATTTTTTTTTTTTTGAGTGATACTTGCGAGTGCATAGATTTAAACTTGGTATTTACACTAAACTTCAAACTGATGCAGTTAAGGTAATTGCAGATAGTCATTTGCTTCATTGCATCTTATCTACCTAGTTATGCAGTGAACCTATAAAAGTGATCTTTTTAATGCTAATGTACAAACTAGTTAAATTTTCTCTAGCTTTGTAGTCAAATAAGCTTTCATATTTAGCAACCCACTTGATATGAATTTAAGGAACAAATTGCATTGTACTAATGATCACATTAGAGTTCGATTACGGTTTCAAACTATCTTCTTAGGTTTTTTCCTTTTTAACCATAAAGGGATCCTTTGCTGTGTATAAAACTGTTCTGGCTTCCTGTTAATTTATGTGGTGCCCTCTAGAGGATATGTGGCTTGAACGATACTATAAAGAGTAAAATTGCTTATTAACTTGTCTCTCAGTGTTCATTATGCCTTTCAATAAGACAGGCATTCTACAGATGCTACAAGCAATCATGTAGCCAGTTTGGGTGCTTTAGCATTCACGTTTACGTTCATAAATGGTGGGATTGTGTCTTTGCCTGTTCGCAAAAATACTTCCAGTGTCTTTCATTTAGAGATGCCTGACAAAAAAACTTCACCCTCCCTCAGCCCTGACGCGCACTCGTGCTGCAGCTGAGCCCTGAGGTCCCCACTTTGAGCTTCTTATAAATAGTCTGTATCTTCAGAACTTCAAAACTTGCTTTGCTTTAGCTGTCTCCTTTGGTAAAATTAGTTAATTATACTACATTAAAACCTTATTCTCCAGATTGGGAGGGATTGAGGGAATGGAAGGAATCTTTAATGAGGTAATGAGCTTGAAAGATGCTCGGGGTGTGAGAGGCTTTGCCCTGGAATCTGATTCGTGCGAGCACTCCAGTGGTTTCCGAGGTGGCGTACGACACCGGGGTATCAGGGTGGCCGCGGAAGGAACGAGCTCCGTTTTGTTAACGAGGATGGGAACTGACTTGAGTAAAGAAAGGGCTCAATGTTGGAAATAACACACTCCATGAAAATGATATGCAGAGTATAATTCCCCTGCAGGCTTCTGTCTTCTGCTTATACACTCCTGGGTTAGAAAGTGAAGACTTAATTTAAGGAACTTAGGTTTACGCCAATATTTCAAGTCCATTTATAGCAAGTGAAATATGCAAGAACTTTTTTTTTTCTCCCCTTTTTTTCCTTCAGAGCTGTACGGTGACATCTTAATGCATCAGCCTATCCTGCTCTGTCCTCTCTTCTGACTGGCAGCATGTCCATTTACAAGCACAATATTCCCTTTGAAATCTGTCATTACCGCCATTAATGACCAGTCATTATGTTAACAGCCCTTGGGCTGTTAACATGTCAAACTGGTTGTTAACTGGAATGTTATTACTTATTTAAACTGCAGGTATGAGTTGTGTGAAATGTGCTTTGGTTCTGGGCTGCTTCTGCTCAAAACAATAGGGAAACAGCAGAGCGTTTGCCTTTGGGGTGCCAAGGGATTTGCTTTCTGTTCCATCTGCTCATTTGATTTCTGCATATTTGTGAGGTTCTCCTACCCCTGGGCAGCCTCCTAATTTCAGGTGCAACTGCGTGCAATCCCTTCTCTTAGGCTTGCCTGCAAATGGGCAGCCGTGGATGTTTCCAGATGCACGGTAAGGCCTGCTGCACATTTGAGATTAATATCTGGCCCCTAGAAGTGTAAAATAAAAGACCGACAATTACATGCAACTCAGTTGTATTAAATAATGAGCTTCCTCGGATGCAGCAGAAATATGAAAGTACAGCTGTGCTAAGCTAGTTGCAATGTAGGTCAATCACCCTTTTCACTTAGGTTTTTAACTACGCAAACCCCGCTGAGCGACCAATGACTACAAAGTGCTGTTTCATTCCTATTTAATTTTGGCAGCATTTTACTGAAGAGCAGGCATTCATGCAGCTAAATTATCTTTGCCGTTTCTGGTTTTAACTCCAGCTCCATGACACTAAATGTTGGAGTGCATATCTCTTAGTAAACACAAAGAATACGGTTTCTGATACATTTTTTTTTTCCAAATCCATCTCTTAACATGGAAATTGAATTAGAACTTTTATTACTTTTTGCATAATTTCCCGAGCCAGGCAAGCAAGATCATAAGAAAAGGATTAACAAAAGTAATATATTGGGGTGGAATTTTTGCCCTTAAACACATCTAGAACCTTATTGAGAATAGGGAGGATGATGACAGGAAGTCTACCCTCTCCCCCCCTTCTTCCCCCTCCACCTTGGTATTGATACTATTCGTAAATATACTGCAGACTTTAAAAGTACCACTGAACAGCTATGAAAATGAGTAGATCACCATTCCTGAAGAAAGGGACGGAACGTGTTGGGTTTTTTCTTTTCTCTGCTTGCTGGTTGAAAGGCCTGAGAAAAGCCAGGTCTCTAACACTGGATATTGGAGAGGATCTTGTAAATAATGAGACTTGACTACAGAAAGTAGTGTTCAACCTTAAGCGTTACAAAGATGCTGCCTCTGTAAAATATTTCGGTTCAGTGCAGCCTGAAAAGACCAGAATTTAGGAAACAGCTTTTTCCTGTACAACTGCTCTCTCTCTAAAGACAATTATTATTTTAAAAAATTACTGTGTAGGAGTACTTAGACTTAAAATGTCTTGTGGCCTGGTGCCGATTAGCAGAGCCCATTCCTCTCTCATGTCATGGGCAGTATTGCAAACACCTAAGCTATCGGCTTGCTTAAATGCATGTATAAATACTCTGTGTGGATATTTTCATAGGCAGTGGTTTGTAAATTGTTTTCAAAATGCCTCCTCAACATGTTTCTTGCCCAGATTGATTAAATAAGGGTAGACCTTTAAAGATTTAAGCACTCTGGGTTTTCAGGAGTATTGAGGTATTTATGGAAGTGAGGCTTGAGAGCTCCACTTTCTTCACTAAAGCTTTTTAGAACTGAACCCTTATTTATACACTAATATCCCTGTTGCAGTGCATTAAAGCATTCAAGGGACTAGTAGTTTGCAGGAATATGCCCTAAAAATATTTTTAAATACTTAAAAAAATGGTAGGTGTAGCGATTCATTTGTTCTAATTTTGCTGTGTGTGATAAATGTTCTTCTAAATTTACATAAATAATATCATTTAGTGTGTCTTGGAAAGAGGGGGAAAAAAAAAGGCAAGAATACTCTCTTCCACTAATTGCCAGAGGTTTTGAAAACCTCCAAACACCTTAACAGTTGTTGAAAAGGATAAGGAGAGTGATGCACGCACGCACAGTTAATCCACCCAACTTGCAGAGAATAATGCTTTTGATTTAGTTACACTCTGGCTAGTTTAGCTTGTTCTTCTTTTAGTTCATCTGTGATAGCTTTTAATAAGAAACATTCAATTAAGCTGTTAAAATTGGTGTTTAAGTCATGTTGAAATGCTGTGAAATGTGTGTACTCAAGTTTGACGCTCTTCAGTAGTTCCATGTGTTTCCCCGTATCTGCTGGTATTTTTCTCCAGAGCTGCCAAATTTTTAATAATTGTGTTATTTTTAGGGGCTTAAAATACACAGTTTAATTTTCAAGAATGTGAATCTTCCCTCTTATAAGGCTTCTTGAAAACCAGACGCTTCTCCTGTGTTGTCAAAATACCTCATTAATCCCCTGGAAACGTTCAAAGAATTTCAGGAGACTTTTCAGATGAAAGTACCGTGCCTCTTAAAGCCTGTCCTACAGCTCTTCATTACAGTACTACAGTGCCGTGTATTTTGATGGAAAATTATTTTACTACAAAGGTTTTGCCAATACAGAGCAGCTCAGTAAAGCTTAATAAAAGCAGCGATTTTGGGGAAGCCAAAGTAATTCTGCCAGAGGATGGGATAACGTTCCTGGTGAAAGAACAATTCTATAGCTCTGCTTAGTATTTCCTGTAACCTCTTTTAAACGAAATGCAACTTTCTTGTTTCCACCCATGTTAACATTTTTTTTTTTCTCAGAAGTGACTTTGTGATCAGTACTTCTTATGAAATATCTTTAAAATAATAGCCATTTTAAAGTTATTGACTTTAGGAATAAATATTATCAACTATATTGTGACACAGGATTTGATATCCAAGGTTTAATTGGAAAATTTCTGCATTTTTGACCAGAAGCATATGTGAAACAAAGCCCCTATGCATAATGTAGTAGAAGTATATTTAGTTCTAATAGCCTAACACAGAGATGCCTTTAAAAATTCTGATTTCTGCTACACATCTGTTCCTTAAAAAAGTACACATTTCAAATTTTTTTTTATTTGTTTGAAATTTTAATTAATTTTTGGGGACACTTTACACAAAACTGAGAAAAACACCTCAAGTCTCTACCATGTAATTAAAAGAAAAGGTCTATTACTGAATTTTGTTACTTGCCATTTACTGTATTTTTCAAGTCTTCCAGAAAAGATACAGCATTCCTTCTGGATGTTAATGTTTGAATAACATGTAAAAATCAAAATGGGCTAACATTGTTACGCACTTGTTTAGCCTTCCAGACTTTAGAAATTGCTTTCTTTTTTAATTTTTCACTGAACTTCAGTATATTCATGATGGATTTGGAAACCAAAATACGCAGTATGCAATACCGAAATGGTTTCCAAGTGAAACTGGTCTTAACTATCGCCGTCCTTACGAATCCATATTTTGGGAATACCTTATTAAATGCATTATTTTTTTGATGGCTAATTTCCCAATGGATTCCTTAGGATGCTAATGGATGACCTTTTAAATAAACTAAATTAACAGTTACATGTTTGGGGGATTTGGGGTCAAAATATTCTGGAATTTTTGAAGTTTTTCAGACACAAACATCTGAAGCAACCTTCTCAAAAAGCTTTGCATGTTCTACACCTCCTTCCCTGTAATGTAGTCCTGCTGCTGTTACTTTGCATCTTCCTGAAGCTGCTTCTTGCCTATCCTGAATCAGTTGGCCTTTCAACAGTTGGGTCTCAGTGCATCTCATTGGGACATTTTAAAACGGCTGTGGAGATCAGTAGATCAATAATTTAAAAGAGTAAAAAGGACGTCCAAGTCATCTCTAGAAGGGTGCATCTTTTTTAGCTGCATGTATGAATCTATCAAATTTCATATAAATCTTTCAAATCAGATATGAACCTCTGCATATCTGTTTGGTGCGATATTTGGACGTAGAAATCACGAGAGAGTTCTGCATCCCACGTTCTACAGGTACTTGCAAGATGATTGTGGTGTCATCCTCTCTAAACCAGTTAGGACTGAGTTTAAATGAATTCTGCCCATGGAGCATTTTGACACCCCTGTGGTAACTGGCATGGTTAGTTGCAGACTTAATTTAGGCATGTGCTAAAATGTTGTGGTGCCAGTATAAGGAATCCACGACCCAGTCCCTCTCCCCACTTGACATCAGAACAGCAGCTACCAGCAACTGGAGAGTATTTGGCACCAATTTCTCAAAGAGCACAATGATCCCAATTATTAACTGCGAGATATTTTCCTTTGGGATTAGAGTGAACCCTGCTGATCTATTTTATAGCAAAACACAGCACAGGGAAACTTTCTACGAGCAGAAAATGGCTACTTTTTATAAAGAGCAGAGTGTGTTTGTCTCTGGAATGATGTTCCTTGGGATATTCCCCTGCAGGTCTTGAGTGAAGTGGCGTTCTGTAGTAGCGGAATTTAAACTTTTCATCTTTTCATTTGCAAAAATGGTAATATCTCATGTTGGCACACAGCAGATGAAAGTGGTGATTGCACAACATGCAAAGATAAAATATTTCGGGGGTGGGAGGTAAGAGCAGAGAACTTTAGGATTTATTGTATCTCTTTTAGAATTTTGAAGTGGGGTGGTGAGAGCTAGTGAGAATGTCAAATTGTACGTTTGAATATACTGTAATTGATGTATTGGACTAATTAAGAAAACTTCGTCCTACACCAGGTAGTAAATACACCCTTACTCTTGTATTGCTGCTATCACAACTTTGTTTTTAACAAAGCTCGAAC
The DNA here is from genome assembly GCA_013397725.1 of Rhagologus leucostigma. Classification (NCBI taxonomy): domain Eukaryota; kingdom Metazoa; phylum Chordata; class Aves; order Passeriformes; genus Rhagologus; species Rhagologus leucostigma. Next base: position 832,999 of record VZTD01000066.1, on the reverse strand, counting down.
CTTTGGACTTAATGTACAGAAATAATCACATCTCTCTTGATATTCTTATGTATATTTTGATATAATGTTCAAAATGCTTGAGAACCCAACCTGACTTTTGTTCATGACAGGCGCCCAAGTCATAAATATCAGTGTACTCAGTCTCTCAGGTTTTAGCTTAGTGGGTAGTATTTATTGTATAGTAACCCTGCATTGAACAGCACTACTAATCCACCATGGGATAAAATAAATGTTATTTTATTCTATTTTATATTATTTCTTTGCAGATGCTTTAAAGAGAAATATGTATTAGAGAAAAGTTGATGTAAATAGTTTTCATAATTAACTGCTTCTGTAAATATGTTCACTCTAAGAAACAGTAGAATTTATTATTCTTGGTCAAATTTTAACAATACTTCCAGTAACAATCATTGAACTTGGTTTTGTCTTTTAAATACGTTTTGAGGAAGGATTTCTATTTCAAATGAGTTATAGGCTGCAGATTAGGGATGGAAATTGCAATCACTGTGAATTATTTTCCTATCTTCTGTCACTATGGTTGTTTCTACATAAATCTTGGGGTTTTTCTGAAGTCAGGGCTGAGCTCAGTTCAGAGCTACTACTCTTTTCTCAAAATTTGTCTTAAAAATTATGATTTTTAAGAAAATAGAAAACTTAAAAGCTCATTTTCCCGTAAAGAACAGACTTAATTTCTCCCGTTCTAATTTGCGTTAAACAAATTTTACACGGAATTCAGAAGTTTCTAGCATTTGAGGTGTGGATTTACAAAAAAAACCTTTTCAAAGAAGTCTTTATAAGCCTAATGTGTCTGTCTGCCTTATACAAAGTGTGAAGAATGAGGAGGGCAGTTGCAATAACAAGCTGCTCTGCACTAGTTTTTGTTGGCTTCCTTACTTAATCTGTAATCTGATACATTTAAGAATGCTCTATACCAAAATAACATTAAATCTAATCCTACAAACGTGTACTACATGCTTGACTTGGTGTACCCTGAATAATCCTATTGAAAGGTATAGGGCCTATTAATTTAGAAACATGCCTTAGTAAAGCCAGATATTCAAAACTGGAATGGCTTTGCCTGCAAACCCACCTTGAATTGTTGTGTCCTTGTTCTTCGTGCTCTATTGACAAACCTCCCTGACCCCCTGGTCCAGGAAAAGCTCAAACGCATGGCTCTCATCCTGGCCTGGCACCTTGTTGCCGTGTCCAGGATGTCAGTCAAAGTTTTGACACCTGTGACAACCTTGCCCTGTTCGTCTCTGACAGGAAGGATGGTTATTTGTATGCTAATCCTACATACCACTGCCCCAAATCAGACTGCTGGTGAATGATTTAATGGTCCAAGTCTAGGCTTGTCCCTACAACCCAGTGGCAGCTGGTGGGCTCTGCCCCCCACAGTTTTCCTGGGAGACAGCAGTAGGAGGTGAGACAAAACTTTACTAAAAAGCCCTGAGGTTTTGTGTTGATGCTTGTGAGTCTTGGGTTCTCGATTCACTTTCTCTTCGTGCTCCAAAATTGTGCTGATGAACGAGTGCTGTGTACTTAGCAGCTTTAGACTTCCGGAAGAATACATTCATTTTTATTAAGATACTGTATTCATGCTTTTTTTATGCTCCGTATAGTAATAAAAAAAAATTAAAATCCAGCATGACAGTGAATACTTACAACAGGGCCACTAAAAAGTAAATTAAAATGTATTCTTTCTGCTCAGAACTTCGCTTACTAAAACAATCTTAAAACCTAGAGGAAATGCTGCACACACTGCAGCAAACGTGCTGGTTTTAATGAGCCTGGCTGCGCTCTGAAGTTAGCCAAGAGCACTTCCCCCAGCACCTCCTTACCTAATTCAGTCATAATGCGGAGTGAACTGCTGGGAAGAGAGTCAGAGAGCAAAACAAAGAGCAAGGGCTGCTCCACGAGCACACATCCAGCAGTAGGTGTCTTCTGTGCTCTCCTGAGGCCTTTCATTATGACCCCTGATGGGTCCCAGGCAGGGCTCCAAAAATACTCCCTGTCTCCAGGTGCAGCACATCCTGAGCATTTCCCTGCAGTCGCCATAACAGCAATTTTCCTTATCCTCCCTATTCCTCGTAGGTTCTCATCTGATAATTACAGGTAAAATATATTTTATGAGAGCACCCCTGAAATGTGTAGGGTAGGTGGTAGCACCCAGTGCAAGTCATTCAACAGCTTGGCCATGGGATAATTTGAAGGTGAGCACAAGAAGCACAACCTCTCCCTGCCGTGGTGAGCAGGTGCTTGTTCTCGTCCACCTCTTTTCCCTCCTTGTACAAATATACCTCCTCTGCTACAAGATCCCTGAGGTTTACTCTATATAAAAGACAGTATATATTTGAAAAAATTTACTGTAATTTGCCAGATTATCAGTCTTGTTGGGTATGTACTGCATCTGAACAAGTAACTCTGGAACTAACTATCCTGAGTAATCTTGTTATTAATCACATAATCCCACTATAGTGGCAGATAAACAGTTTTCTTCATGACCGGTTGAAAAAGTAATTTTTATCTGTTTTATATATGTGTTTGTATAAATATGTGTGTAAGGTTATCTTAGCAGACATACAACCACTTTATAATTTTGTCTGATTTAACTACCATAAATCCTTTTCTTCTGAGACCCAGCTCCTTCTCCTCATCCTTCTGGTTTTAAGGTGTGCTTTTTGAAAAAGTTAGTTCTTGCCACTGCCTCCCACGTGCCTCCTGTTTGGTGTATTTGTGCAATACTGTCAATATTATGTAACAAGTATACTGTTGCTTTTAGCAAAGTATCAAAAAGCTGATATAGGGGACATGTATTTCTTATCCACTCCCCCTCTTCCCCCATCCAGAAAAAAAAAAAAAAAGGAAGAAAAAAATATGAATGAGAAGGAAACAGATTTAGAAAATGATTGCAAGCACGTTGAGTTTCCCAGAAAAATTCTTGCGTAAGTGGAAAGATGTGATTTTTGTCACTGTAAGCCTGGAAACCACTATCCCTGCAAGGCACTCAGGAGCTAACCCTCTTACCCCCCAGTTTTGAAGGACTGTTTTACGCATGCTTTTAAGCCCTGGTTCTTTGGCTCCTTAAGCTCCAGCTGACCTCTTGTGAAACCAAATCTAGCCCGGGCCTGGTGTGTTTGTCTGCTGAGAAAAGGCACCGAAGAGCCCTTTCCACAGCCCCTGTGCTGAGGGAGCTGCCAGCAGCGCTTTGCTTCCCAGGCTGGGTGGTGACACCCAGAGATGGCATCTTCCTGATAGGAGGAATAGAGCAGATATTACCAGTGTCTTTGCTGTCTCCTTCTTGGTTTGCTACAACAACGAAAAAACCCCAAACAAACAAAAAAAACCCCCAAACAATCCAATTTGTTAATTCATCCTCACTGCGGTGCTGCTTGCTGGAGGCAGAATTGCTGATGGGTGGGTGGAGGATACACTGTGAAGTTCTGTGTCTGCCCCTGCCTCAGGGCAGGTGTCTGATGATCCCCTCAGTGCCTTCTTCCTTCCGCTGTGTACAAGGGGGAGGAGTAGGTACAGCTCTGGTTTTTATATGAAGAAGCAAGAGAAGTGAAAGGGTTAACAGCTGCACCCTTTTCCCTGCTTTCCCTGAAATTCCAGAGTGCTGAAGGATGACAGATGCGTCATGCCAGTGTAGGTGACTGTCCTTCCTCGTCGCCGAAATTTGGGAGGAAAAATTATTAAATTGCAAATTTGAGAAAACTTGTCAAGAGAAGACAACATCAGTTGTCTTTAGATGGGACCCCTGCTTTCTGTTCCTAAAACTAAATGCAGCCACCAAGACATCTGCATCTGGACAGATCACTCTTCCGTAGATTCGTAGTCTTGCTGTCAGTTTTCCATCCTCCCTCTGCTCAAAATGAACACCAGCAAACTGGGCAACTCCCCACTTTTTAGTGACTGGGAAAGAGTGACAGTTTGTGTGCTCCAAACTGAGTGGTTTTGCTGCAAGATTAATTCTGGAGATCTTCTGTCATTTTGGATGTGGAGGAAGGGGTGGGGGGCTCTCTGTGTGTGTGAACAGAGGCTGCCCACTGCATGCAGCAGTTTTGGGAAGGAAGAAATCCCTACTGAGAGCAATCCAACATCCCTCTGTGTTCTGCATTGCTGCTGCCACAGCTTCCCCCTCCCCCTGCAAAAGGAAAAAAACCCCACACAATTCAAAAACCACAAGAAAAAGGTCCTATCTCATTGTGCTAGCACCACATGCAGCAAGTCCAAAGATGGCTAAATTATGGCAGCAGGCATTTGGCTCTGCCAGATTTAAAAGGTCACCACCAAAGGGCAGGCATGGAAAAAAGATCCAGTGAAGGGGTAACAAAGAATAGAGGCCTGAATTCAAAGCATGTTGCCATATTCGTCCCAACATAAATGATGTCTAGTTCCACACATGGTATTTATATCAAATGTTTCTTCTCATGGTCCTAACGACATTGAGCATGCTGTTGTTGCTTCCTTAATGCAATCTCCAAAGGTCAATCAAGTTATAGAGTCAGGCTGATGAGATTAGATATTACTTTAAAAAATGACCAAAAAAACTGCGTTTGGAGAAAGGCCTGAACCCGACTCCAATATAATTCTGTCCGGTTTGCTCCAGGTCCCTGTATCTTTTCCTGGAAACGCTGTGTAAACTGAACCCATCTACTTTAGCTTCAAGAGTGCTTTCTCATTTTCTGGTGATAGCTGAGGTATCTGCATGTTCTTGGGGAGAGATGAGGGAGTCTTCTGGGTACAGGACAAAAATAAAATGACACGTTCAAGTGCTTTTTTTAATGCTCCAGGGAGATTTTACTATCTGAATTGTGTGCAGTGAGCAGGGATTTTTCATTTCATACATCATTCACGACTTGCTGCAGTGATTCCAAAAAGTCCCACAAGCCGAGTCGCTGCTCGCACCACAGCACAGAATTTCTGGTCTGTGAGCTTTAACAATGGGTGTTAGAGGTTTTTTAGGGCTTCACCCAAAATTTGTGGTACAAGAAAAGGATTCGTGTCTGAGGATGGTAAAGGAGACACAGTAATGACTATGGCAAAATCCAGCCTGCTTTTAGCTTCCCCCTCTTCCTTGTTCCCCTGTTGCAGTGAGCTTGATGCACAAGGAAGGTGAGCAGGTCCCCAGCTTTGTCTTTAGTCTACGTGTGAAAGTTTCATGGTAGAACTAGCCAAGGACTCTGTTTCACATTAGGCTGTTACACTGACAGAGAGCTGTGAGCAGCATGTGAAGTTTGTCTGTTTTTACCCCCACATGCATTTATTTAGGAGTAGTCAACACCTTTTCCAGCAGTTGCAAAGTGTCTGGGATGAAATACCAAAGGTGAGGTGATTTAAATCTGGTTTTATGAGTATTTCTCATCTGCTTTAGGAGCTCTGTAGCAAATGCATGAATATTTAATTGCTGTAGTAAAAAGCAGGTGGGGGCAAAGCTCTTCTAGCAATGTCACCTGTGAGTGCTGAAGTCAGACTGGCCTTCTGTGTCTGTCAGTGGAGTTGAAGTGAATGGATGCACAAGACTCTGGACAGATGGGTGAGCATCTTGTTACACAGCAATTACGGCGCGTGTGCCCACCGTGGGCTTCCTGGCTCTTTCTGTAGTCTCAAGAAATCAAGCAACCTAATTACCTGGCAGTCCTTATAGATCAGCTGTGTTAAAGACACAGTTGTCACTGATGCCTCAACATTGCTTTCTTTAGAAATGGAGGAATGGAAATGGGTCAAATAATTTCTTTTTTTTTTTTTTTTTTTTGGGTGAAGAGAGCAGGGCAGCTGAATCTCCTCCCCTGCCACATGCTGTGAGAAAGTGGGAGAGGTCAGGCTGCAGAGCTGACACATGATGGCTGGATGGGCAAAGCAGTGAAGGCTCTGGGCAGTAGCTCTCTGAGCAATGTTGGCTGATGTGGCAACACCTAAGATTCTCTCTCAGCCTCCCTGGTACTTTTTTTTCTGATGGCCTCCTGTAGCCCAGTACCATTCTGCTCCATGTCCTTTCCCTGCATCCCCAGCCTAGGTTTTCCAGTTTTACAGCTCCTTTCTGTCAGCATGATGGAAGTGCTGGTGGGAACCTCCTCAGACAGGTCCTCCCAGAGCCCGGACATACTAGTCGGGAAAGAGTTAAAAGTGTGGAGGAACACAGCCAGTGCAGGTAGTACAACAAGGGCTCAGGGACCTGTGGACACTCACAGAAAGGCAGGAGTCAATGGCTCAGCAGGAAGACCCCAGAGAATCTTGAGCTTGGACTGTGAGGCGATGAAAGCCCCGGGGTTCCTCGGCTGGGGGTCCCTCCTCAGATGCACCAGCTTAAACTCTTTCTATGTTACTGAGCCATGAATAAATTGCTTCATGGATCTGGACATCCAAGACTCTGCTATGGGAAACCTGGTCTGGCTGTGTGAGTGTGGGGTGTGTGGGGAATCCCACAGGAACCTGTCCCTGTCGTGTAATTGCAGCTGTCCCAAATGGGCTTTGGTTCCAGCTCAGGTGGTAGAGCGTGACTGCCAGAGCGGCTCCTGCATGGTCGGGCAGGGAAGTTTCCTTAACAAAAAGCCAGCAATTGTGATCCCACCCAGCCAAAATTTCAGCCTAAGATTCTTGGAGTTATTTTTGTACACTTACAGACCTGCCCTGCCAAAGGAGCTCAGCGTAATGTTGACAAGTCTATCCAGAACATCTGCTGTGAACCATCCTTTGGTTCTGCCAAAGCAGAGTTTGTCGGAAGGGCCCTTGGACGGCAGTTTATGGTTACGTTTCCTCATTCTTATGGCAATTCCCCCTTAGTTGGATGTAGGGCCTGCAGAGTCCATTTATCCTGTTCCATCCCCTTCATCTGGCACTCAACACCTACAGGAGGGCAGGAGTCTGAAAACAGGCTTTGTTATGACAGAGATCTCCAGATCTTGTAGCAGATGTTGCTGGTGAGAAGCAATTTTGTTCCAGCCAAACCTTCTTCAGCTCGGCTGAGAAGATGCGTAGAGAATCTCATAAGGCTACAGGCTTTGGCAAGGAAACTCAGCGTTTACCAATGCCAGCTACTCTCTATATTTCTTTTTGAAGGCTGTGTAGAGCAAACGATCTCTTCTCTGTCTCTGTGAAACAGCTGTAAATTTCTCTTCCTTTAACCCCCCCACCCATCAAGCAGCCCTGACAACAGCCAACAGTTATCAGATGCAAAGTGAACTATGTGCCTGGGATAAAGAGTTGTGTATCTGCCTCTCCTTGATCGATCCACTGGACGTTTTGTATGCCAGTACTTTAATTTAAAATATTCCCAGGAAGAAGAAATCCCTGGTAATTTCCATAACAGCCTTCTAAGAGGTCTCGTCACCTTTTAAAAAGACATTTGCTTCCCCTTTTCCCTCTCTCCCTCCCCAGCTCCACACGTTGTTTGTTCTAACATTATCCTCTGTATTCAGACTGCTGCTTTACCGTGTGCTGCAGACCTCTCTGCTTTGGGCCCAGAAGATCTTACCAAGATGTTTTTAGCTTACTTTGTCAGTGCTTGTGATAATCCCTTTCCAGTAATTCCCTGGCACTAAAAAGCCTTTCCTGATTTTGAGGGAGCGAGTTCTGCCATACGTGTGAACCTGGGACTGCAGGATTTCTGCCCAAGGTGTCTGTTCCCTTAGAGCTGAGAAAATGTCCCGTTCTGGTTTTTATAACAGAGACGACTGAGAGCTCGTGAGTGATTCGCCTACAACAGAAAATGGTTTTGTGGCTTAGTGAATTTATCCAAACTCTCTAAAAAATTAAGTCAATTCTGCTTGTTTTCTTTTTCTGACCGTGATGATTCTACCCCAAAGGGAGAGGGGAAAAGTCGTATTTCTTTTAAGGATCAATTAACAAGTGAATAATGCATCAGTTTTTCATCCGAGTAATTTTGTATACTTTCATTGATTTTATTCTCGTGAATAATTCTCTGCACATTGCCCATTTATGGTGCTTGTAGTTCGAGGTGCTGCAGGAAAGTCATGTTCGAGTTCAGCAAAGCCGATGAAGCTTCTCAAAGTGCTCAGCAGCCCTGCTGGATTTTGGAATCAGAGGAGAATTGGGCCAGTGTTGAGCCATTTATAAATCCACTCCCAGCCTACCCGATGCATGAAAAGAGGGGTTGACCCTGCTGCAGATGGCTCACATGAGGTCGTGTACACCCACCTAAAGTGTGGCAAAGACATCAGAGAAGAGATTCTCAGGAGTGGCCCCTTGTACCTAAAGGGCACTTCATGTGCACGAGCACTGGAAAACTTGTTTTCCTAAGTAAGTGGGAGTGTAGTAGTCTGATTAACTATTGAACTGCAGCCCCTACGTAAATTCACTGTGAATTTTGGAACTACTGCTATCGCAGTCCTTGTTCTGTAAACTCGCAGGGTTGGGTGCATTTCCCACAGAAAAACTGCCATTTTTCCTCTGCTCTTGCCAGGATGCTATTAAGTGCAAAACATCGTTATTTTATGACGTTTTTGTCCCTACTTGTTTTGGGGAAAAAGGGGCCTGTTTTACAGAAAAAAAAAAAATTGATTACAATACTGTTAGTTAAGCAGCTCAGTGAAGGGTTTGTTATTTTGTTTTCACTATTAAAATATCCCTTAATCCACCTTGCTGGGTCTCTACCGCTCTTGTAATATTCAATCAAGCCCTTGTTTTGTGAGAAATGTGACAACGCGTTGTTGGCACTTTACAAACCCACAGCCCTCGGCAATAGATAATGAGAGGCAGGGTTTTTTCCCTGTGCAGGACACAATGAAATTTTAGACAGATGAATGCTAAGAGAACCCTGTGTACCAAAGGCAATGTTTACTGCATGTAATACATATCATTGTTTGTCTCCTGTAGTGAAAAATACTTGTGTCACGCTGTTAAAATGTACTCCTGACAGAACAGAGCTTGCTATTATAGGGTCCATTGCTTAAAAAAATGATATACTGACAGAAATACAATTTAAGAAAATTTAACACCAAGGGTAGTCGACCATGCAGGCTACTATTAAGGGGCCAAAACTCAAGGCCGTGGTTTTATTAAAAAAGAGGGATAGTTTATTTGCTAGTAGTAGGTAAAGTTTAAAAAAAAAACCATAGAAGAGAGAAAGGAAAAAAATCAGCTTGCATTCACTTGGTCTCTAGTGTGTAAAAAAATTAATAAAAGCAACACTTCAATAAGATTTTATTGCAGAAATGTTTAAGTGAAACAGTTTAGGAATGCTTCAGATTTTTAAACAGTTCTGCTGCGGAGCACTGTAGCACTACAGCACATAACAAATTGTTGCTTTTGGATGCAAGGCACACCCAGTGCTTTTCATAAAGTGAATAGTGAGTCCTGGTTAATTTGAATCAGTTTGTGCATTCCTCCATACTTTTCTTTGGTTTTAGAAGCGTAGTGAGATTAGCAGTTCACTGTGAGCAAATGCTGTGTTGTGGCTAACCTGGCGCAGTTAAATCGTCGGATGTTGGCTTTAAGTTAATAGTGGTCAACTTACTGGTCGCTAATTTGGATCTAGAATTTATTTGCTCCTTCCCAGTTCTTCACTGGAAATTTCTAATTGGTAGTTCATGGTGTGTGTCAGCCTATGGGGTACCAACAAGCCATTTGTTTTTCATCTGTCTTGCGCATTTACTTAGCAAAATAAACAACACACCTCGGTGAAGAAGTTTTAACTTCTCAAACACTAACTGGACAACACTTGTGCAGAAGACAAAAAGAGTTATTTCTGTATCCAGTAGATGCAGTAAATTGTAAAATGTGAGTGTCTGAGCCCTCAGAGGTTGAAAGCTCCCCAGCAGGTTTGATTTTGGGTAATGCTGGAGTACATGGATGTTCTAGGAAAGGCAGGAGATACCCACCAGGGTGTCCATCCTAACCATACAAATGTGGGGTTTGGAAGGAGTGGACACAGATCTTTCAGATTTAACAGGCAGCATACTCTGGGGCAAGCTCCTTATTTGGAGACTTTTGGGAAATCACCTCTTTTTTTTACACTTGCAATAGGAGATGGGGTTTTTGGAGGATTGCTCTTTTTTTCCACAGAATATCACACTATTTTTTTGTTCATCAACCCAAAATCTTGCCCAGAGGTGAGAGGAGTGGAAAGGTTTAAACAAAAGAGCAACTCAACATGTACGTTAAGTCATTTTTTAAAAGTGAACATTTATTCAGATGCTTCTTCTTTTAAATGGAAAAATATGCAGAAAATTCTCTGATATCACCCAGGAACGTACTGCATTTTTCATTAATTACGTCTGGTCATCAGGTACAAGTAAGTCACAAAACATAAATGAACATAACAATGCAGGAAGGGTTTCTTCCCCCATCAAAGTAATACGAGGTTTAAATTTTTTTGTTGTTGTTCCTCACTTATTACCTTTCCCCCATGCAATAGCCTTATTTTAGCTACTAAAAGAACATTTTACCATGCTGATGGTAAGATTAATATATTCACTACAGTACAAAAAAACCTAAAAAACAAACAAACAAACAAAACCGTAGAAATAATTATCTAATAATGTAGTTATATTCCTGAAGATTGCCAATAATATAACACTTGTTTGTATGAATTAATTGTTTACCCTCCTGCCATGAAAATATTGCAAGCTCATATGTGCCATTTAAAGCACATCTAGAAGATGTCCTTTGAAGATTTCTCAATTTCTGGACTCTGAGCCTGGAGATGGTTCTTCATATAAAATTGTATTAAGTGGTGTCATCACTTGTAGTTTCGTGGTATCAAGGCCTAAATACTTGTTAAACCTTCAAGTTAATAAATTATTGTTGAAGAAAAATATTCATTTTCCACAAGATTCCAACACAGTTTGAAAGAGGTGGTGCCAAAATTAAGTTCTACTGCACACTCTAAAGAAATATTTCTGTTGCAAACGATTTGTTTATTGCAAACTTAGGTCTGAAATCCATTTTAGTTTGCTATTCATACTTTTTTCTCTTTGTTTGCTTTTTACATTTCTCAAAGATTAGGGCAATAAAAGCCAACAAAGCCAATTTTGGTTTTGTAGTCAATTTTACTTGCAGGTTCTGAATTCTGCAATGTGTGGGTGTTCCAGTCTGCATTAAAATTGCTCGATATTTCAATATAATTTTTAACTGTAGGGTTGTTTTTTATTCTGTCTCACACACTGTGCAAACAGAATTTTTATATTTTCTAAAAAACTTTTATTTCAAATATACAGATACACATTTTTTGCTGAATAGTTCCTTTATGAAGAGCTTCCTTTTGTAGTAGTGATCACTGCAGGTGAAATACTAGTTCAAGTATAAACACAAAATACCACTGGTTTTGGATAAAACCTCAAATAAAGAGAAATCAGATAGAACTAGTTATTTGAACATGCATTCTGAAATGCAGAATCACCTTTAAAACAGCAGGTGACATTCTGATGGCCATCTCCTCTCCCTCAAACTGGGAAGGCCTTCACTCTGACTTAGAATAGCTGCCCCTTCCCTAAAAGCAGCAATTAACCTTTCCAGCACTCTCACATCTGGCCAGCTGCTGAACCACTCCAGCATGCGGAAAGGTCACCAGTGGGTGTTGGGAAACGGCCCCAAAAAGTGCTGAGGGGAAAAAAGATTATAAATGGATTCGCCACGGAACTGGACATGCGCTTGGGACCAGCAGCTGAGGAGAACAGGTGAACCTACATTCCTGACATATTTCAACATCTTTAAATCCCAGAGACCAAGAAGCTGCTGGAGGGTGAAACCACAGAGGTTGGTTAAACCCCTCCGTGTAATACAGCTCTAGAAACCCCCTTAGATATGATTAAAGTGTTAGTGCACTGTGGACTGTGCTTACCACCCCGATCAGAGCAATTCTTGATTTTTCATCACTTTCTTACGCTTCCCCCAGTTGTGCTGATTTCACCTACGTTTGTCTGGTGCCTTGGCTTCAAATTCTCAGCAATGGTGCTGTTGCTGAGACCTGTGTGGGGCCCTCATCATGCCTCTGCAAGAGACAGAGGCAGGGATGGTTGTGTCTGAAGCAGTGCAGGAACTGCAAAAGCTGCACAGCTGGTTCTGGCAGATTTGGTTGTGCCAGACAAGTCACCAGAGAAGATCCATGGTTATAATTACAAGAGCGCAGAACTAGTAGAAGATGATAAATCTGTTGTGCATTCACCAAAAAAAAAAATTTAAGTCCCCCTCTTTTAGATGTATTTTTACATTTTCTCTTTACTGTAATGCTGATACACTCTTCTGTGTCCCTGTGCACGGCAGGGGGTTGGAACTAGATGATCTTTAATGTCCTTTCCAACCCAAACCATTCTGTGATTCTACACGCGTGTGTGTAAACAAAAAAAGAGAGGGAAAGAGGATAATGACTATTGCCCATTTGGTGCCAGTCCTGCAAATCTTCCTGATACGAGTGAACCTACTGAGTACAATAAGAGTATTTGCTTGTTTAAAAATTTATACAGCTTATTGGAGAAATGCTTATGATGTAGTGATATGATACAGCAACACAAAGCTTTCTCCCTCGTAAACCAGGGAGCTCTCACTGTGAATCTATTTCATATACCAGCCAGTACTTGTGTGGAGGTGCTGCTGCTGAGGCTGCTGTGTGTTTCCATCGCTGCTGTGACTGTGGCTCACCAGGAATTGCTTCCATGGAGCCCCATTAGGGCACGAGCCCTGTGCAAGGCTTGTGCGTGGTCACAAAGGGATGGGCCCGCAGAATGACGTGTGTCTGTTTGTTTAGCACTGTGAGTGAGAATTCAGAAGGTTATTACCATAACCTCTCCTGTTCTGGAAGCTGGCTTTCCTCCTCCTCCTAAGCCCGCCTAAAAGAATTAGTTCGGGGTAGAGGTTGGGCAGGAGGAGCGAGTTTTGCCTAACTTTAGTTGCTCTCACTGAAACAGAACGATGTTGCAGATGCTGGGGGGGCATGGAAATAAATCACCCTAGGAATAAAAGCTGTTTGGGATTTTTTCCTCCTTTTCAAATCAGTGGGTGCTAGATCAGCTTCTATTAAAGCAAAAAGTTCGACAGTCATAGGCTTGATCTGTGATTTTCCTTCCTCCTTTTCTTTTTCATGGTAGATGAAGAATTTGACAGAAAACTCAGAAATGTTGCAGTTCCTTTTCTGCATACAATTAATTGTTTAAATGTGAGATCACAAAATTTTCAACTGAATTCTTTCAGACATAGAATTTTGTCATATGTTTTTCTTCTAATTGAGATGATCTGACAGTGGCACCTATAGTTTTCAATGCATAGGCTTAGTTATTAGTAGAAAAAAGCTGTCATTCCAAGGATAGTGTGCAATATTTAACTTCAGCTAATGTCTGTGCCTTTTTAGTCGAGCTGTTTGCAAATATTCAGTGATTATAAAGCAGCCATTTACACCGTTGAAGCAAACACAGGTGCAAATGTGAATTTCTGTCTTGTACTTTCTCAAGTATTCACTGATTCTGGAATTTCCGGTCTGCTCAGAGATGCTGTGGTTATGTAAAAAAAACCAAAATACTATTTGATGGCACAGGAAACCCTTTTTGTTGGACAAGAGTTTGGAATCAAAATCAGCTGAAAAGAAGCACTGTTTTGGAAATAAACAGAAAATATGAAAGACTATCGAACTATAGAGCAAGGATCCAGGGGAAATATCTCTAACTGCAATATGTTGCACATTATTACTCCAGACAATGGGGTTTTTTCTTTCTACATTTTATGATCTATGAATTGAGATATCTTGGATAATTAAAATACCCTTTAATTAGTTTTAAGAGTAGGGGAATTTAATAGGCCTGTGGGAACACTCTAAATAAAAATAAAAATGCTAAGCAAAGCCTAGTTAACAAGCAGGCTTTTTCATTAGGATAAAACACTTCTCCCTGGTATCAGACATTTGTTCCATTTGCACATAAGTTTGGGGTTTTTTTTCCAGACAGACTCTTACAGTGTGGTAACACATGGTCCGATCCAGGAAACTGGTGTGGATATGATTCATCCCTCTGAAGCCTGCAATCTTTTCTTCATAGAACTAAGGAATATTCAATGCTATGAAAAACTGCCCTTCTAGAAATATTGACATTCAATATTGGCAAAATACTCCTAATAGGAATATACTGTATCAGTATAATAAAACCATCTAGTATGAGTGGAAAACCCATAATTGTACAAACACGGTTTGTGAAGTATTACTCTTTTTTAGACTAGCAGGTTTTTGGTCAGCTCAGTCAGAAACAGCATTTCTCACCCCTACGGGTTTCCTAGCAGGTACATAAGGAACACAGGGCAGAATTTTTGGCCATTATCTGTATGACTAATCCATCAATAATTTCAGGTCAATTTAATACTTGCAAACGAATAGTGGGGAAATCCCTTAACAGAACTTTTGGGAAGAGTTAGAGGAAAAAGCAGCCTTTGCTTGTATGGGGCAGCAGGTGCCAAAATCCCTGCTGAGCAGTGGCTGCATTCAGACAGCACTAAGCTGTACTTTGTGAGGGAAATGCTGGGTCTAGCAGGGCAGGCCGGGCTTATGTGAGCTACTGCCACAGTGTTCGTTTGCAAGGCTCGCCCTCTGTCCTGCCACGCAGAGCTGGCCTTGGGTGTGCTTCATATCTGATGTGTAACTGATCGTTCTGAAACGTCTCCCTGCCCTCTGATTAATACTTCTCCAGCTTCAATTAAAATGTAGCATGGAGGGCTTTGGCCTTATTATTTTCCCCTTTACGTGAGTATCTGTAAAGAGGATAATTTTCATTTTTTTAAATTAAAATCATCTCGAGTTGCCCTCTCATGCTAAAATGAACCACATCAAAATGAAGAGCTCGAGGCTAGATTTCCAAAGAATTTGGACATAAGAAACCTCTGAGAATTTTTTCTGTTTCTCAAAATCCCGAGTTACACCCCAAAAGTCCTAATGTCGACTTAGAGGACAATTTTTTATTCAAGAAATGAGGAATAACTGATGCTGTACAGGGCTGAGAGCTGCTGCAGCTCAAGCCTTGTCTGGTTGGTTGTGTACTGCCTGAGGTATGAGTACAGTGGCTCCAGGAGGGTAGCCAATTACAACAGTAAATTACGAACAGGAATATTCCTTATAACCATTCTTACTACATTAATAAATAAGATTTTGGCGGGCTCCTTTCTAAAGGGGCCTGTCCTAATCCCCTCCCTTACAGTTTTTACAACCAGCAGCTGGTTAAAGAAAGAGTCCTCCATTGCTTCATCTATCATCCTTCATCATCCTTAAGAGTGACCTTAAACTCACCTCTTAAGCTACCAAGAATCACAGTCAGAGAATCATTTGGGTTGGAAGACACTTTAAAGATGACATAGTTCCAGCTCCCCTAAAAAAACTTCCCACCTAACTTCACGGTTGATAGGAAAGGTAGAGTAGACCATGTATCAATGGAACATGTCCTAAATTTGCCATGGTGACTGTGCCAAACACATCTTTAAATCCTCAGAAAGGGTGGCAACTATCGGACTGGAAATGTTGGAAGCCAGTCACTGCGATTTAGAAAAAGCTTCATTTCTGAAATGTAACTGGAGCTAGAAAAAAAATGCACTCCAGTGGAAGATGAGACTTGAAATTTGGGTGGAATGGTGAACTGGGTCAGAGTCTACACAAAAACATAGTGTGTTAAGTGAGAGTGAGTAAATATACACCACAGGGATGGACCTGGCAGAAACAGAAAAGCCTGAAGTGTAGAGAAAGGTAACAATAAAAGAAAGAGCAATAAAAAGGAGGGAAAATTAATAGAATGAGGTAGAAACAGACAAAGACAAAGGACTGAACAGTTGTAGAGAGGAATAAACAAAAGATCTGCAATTCAAGTTAGCATTTTATCTAATGGCTTATGTTTTGCTGGCAGAAACAAGATGGAAAAGGCTGAGACAGGCACCTCTGCAATTTTCACTACTTCCTATTTCTCTAGTGGGTGACTTTTGGAACTTGAGGTTTACAGTACTGGAGCAAGGATACGGAAGATGTGATCTGACTGTGCTTAAGTCAGATCACCAGCAGTGGCATGGAGCAGTAGTAGCTCCTTTTTGGTTTGACAGCATCTAAAATCTCTACACTGACACAAAGGCCTCCAAAAGGCGCAGGAAAATAGAGAATACCCCTTCAGTGCTGCGAGACTTCTCTCCCTTTAAGGTTATGGGTGGGTGGGATGCGTGGTAATGTGTGTCTGTGGAATATTTTTCAGATACTTTATGGAGCAACAGCAGCTGGTACAGGTGCCAACACACATCTGACTGGGCTCCGCTGCGCCTGTTGTGGGGTATATTTCCCCAGGGAGGAGGAGACACAGCCACAAACTCAGGGTGACCTCACTTTTGGAGGAAAGGCATGAAAATGTCCAGAGCCATCCATGTCTCTCCTCCCAAGGGTGCCTTCTCCCACATTGCCCACTTGCATATATTTGAGCAACACTTTCATTTTTAAGAACAACCTCCCCCACTGCTTCCATGGCAGAGCGTGTTCCCTTCCAGAAGCACTCATGGAGGTGCATGAACTAGCCACAGACACAGTGTGGCAGGGAGGGCTAAGGGGCTGCCATGCTGGGCAGAGTGCGTTAAATACTGCGACCAATTCAGATCTGCCTCTTCCCCGTCCCTCAAACCATCACCGTAATGCACCTCCTTGACTCCAGCAGCCTGCACCAACCTTAGAGCAAGGCAGCTCTGGGATATCACAGAGAGAGTCCAGAGCAGGATGAATTTACCTGCTTCGACACCTCAGTGGAACGGGATTGCTTCATTCACACTTTTCGCTCTCTTATCGCTCCCCATCACTTCAGCTTGTCTGTGCTCGCAGCAGTGCCGGCTGCTCACTGCTGCAACAGGCAGGCAAGGGATAAGCTGCAATATCAGCTCATCTTCAGGGGCTCAGAGTCGTAACAGCAGTAGGAACCAAACAAAATCCCCATTTCCTCTTCTCCAGAGTGATGCCCAGTGATGCTGGCTTTGCCACAGTGTTTTAATCTGGCATATCTGGTGTCTGGCAACAGGAGCAGAGGAACCGGTTTCAGAGGGAGGGTGGTGAAACAGAGTGAGACAACTTTTGCTGAGTTAGTCAAGATTTTCTGGGGTTAGGGATATTGCAGGTGGAGGAAGATTTCATCCCGATCTCTGCAGTTATCTGTTGTCGTATCTGAGATGTAATTTGGTGATCCCCATTTAGAAATATGTGAAAGTCGGTGTGTGATACAATATATACAGTATATGTGATCCACAGATAGATGCTATTTCTCGTGGAATGATTTTTGCTGATGCTTTTGGAGATTTTTCCTCTACTATTCCCTCTTCATAGTTCTATCACAAAAATCCATATTAAAGTCACAGACAGATATTTCTCACAGAAGGTTCCCTAAGTTTCAGGGGAAAAGGGACTTATGTAAAGTAGTAGGAATGTTGGGTTTGGTATGGGTTTGGTTTGTCTGTTAGTTTTTTATTCCTGAAAAAAAACAAAAGCCAGGTCAGGTTTCCCAAGAAATTTCAAAGTAAATATGGAAATACTCTCCATATAATGCCTTGCAGTCTCTCTCCAATATTTTTTCCTCTAAATCATGTTATCTTGCTGTGCCCTGACTTTGTGCAGTCCTTTAGATGTGAATAAGTAGTATACGAAGAGAAATAAAGTCTGGATTTGATAGTCCTATAGAGCCTGCTTTCATATCATCATATAACAATGTATGCTGTTTAGGAAAAATTTACTTCAGCTTTTATAATATCCCCCTGTGTTTGCCTGTGAGTGTCTCCACTGAATTTCAGAGGCTGACAACTCCCATCCTGCTATATTTCCTCCTCAGCTTAAATTTTACCTCAGTGCAGCTCAGGAGGCCCCTGCTCTACATAAATAACAGATAAATTGACAAGACAACCTTGACCACATTGTGGCCGCGTCTCCTGACAGTATGGAAAAATAAGAACTTCTCTCTTTTAAAGTAGATGCATGCTGAGGACCGTGGGGCAGGAACTGTTGAGTTTTAATCCTAGACAGGATAAAATCCCAGACTGTCTCTGTCACCTTGATCAAACTGCTGATGAGGGGGATTTTCAGGGGTGTAGAAGACAGTTAGGCATCCCTCCATGATTGAAAAGCCCGAGAGTTCACCATTTTACGGCCCTTTGTGCTCTGAATCCCCCCACTTCAGTCTCTGTTCCTCTTCAAGGAAGGCCTGTGCCCTTCCTGTCCTGTAGGACAGCTGGGAGCACTCAGGAGTTAATGGCTGGAGTCCAAAGCATCACTAAAACTCCCCCTGTTTGGGTGGCTTTGAACAAAGGCAGTAGCCCCCAAACACTCTCCTTTCCAGAGCACTTTGGTACACACCCGTTCAGCACGGAACAAAGAATTAATTGTTCTAATTGCGGCCCCTGAACTGAGAGAGCCCGCTTGACCTCTTGGAGGGGAGGTGAAGGTGGGCTGTGAGACGGAGCCGTCAACGCCTGCCTCTGGCAACACGTGCCTCCATCACCCGGGCACGTTTGCTGCCTTCAGGAAAGCTGGGGAGCAGCAATTACCTGGCACAGGCAGCGCTTGCACGGGGTGGGGGCTCCAACCCCGTAACACATCCCTTTCTTAATACAACTTGATGGAGATAGAGCGGGGCCCCATCAGGTGTGAAAAGCCCTGCTGCTCCTGGCGTGGAGTGGCCTCCAGACGGCGATTTGGCGACGTCAATCTGGTCATGCTTGATTTGGACACTTAACGTGGTAAAGCGGGGTCTCTCTCCCCCGATCAACTTCTCAATTAGCGAGCTGCCTCCTGGAACGGCCTTGTTCCACAATCCCTGCGGGCTGCTTCGGGGGTCATTAGGGTGAGAAAACTCCAGCGCCAGCTCTGGCTCCAGCCAAGGCGAGGGGAGCGGGGAGATTTCCTAAACACATATAACCCTTTTTCAAGTTGTTTGCTTTCATGGGATTGATTCGTGGCACATTAAGAAGCTTAAGGCTTCGGTATCTTCTTTAAACTGCCCACCTTATCGCCTTTACAGCTGACAGTTTCCTGACAGCCAGGGTGTAAGCAGAGATAACTAGTAGGTTAGTACACACACGTATATATAATATACGAATATTACATATGCCGCCTGCTATTTTCTGCTTAAAAAGGGGACGGGGGGGAGCTTCTCATCTGTAGTCTCTGCGGTTTTGGTTAAAGAGCAGCCGCTGTGAGCAGTCACTAATTTTAACAACAGATCTGGAGAGGTGTACGGGGGGTGCCGATACCCAGCTGCAGTCAGCGCAACATAATAAATAGGCAAATTTATGTCCTCGTCTCCCAAATTTCTTTCCTTTCTTTATTAGGGAGCAAACTATTGTTACATTAAATATTCAAACTACACAAAATCTCAAGGGCTTTCCTTTCCCACAAAGTGTTACCAGTATTCATGCATATGAAGAACAGTAACCCATATACAAACGGCACCTTTTTTAATGAGCAATATATGTCAACATGACACCTTCTTATGAAATGCAGCTTTTTAGGTTCTGCCTTTGTGGATGTAATAATTGAGATGTTTCTAATATATGCAGTTACATTACCTGCTCATTGTTTGCAATTTTGTTCCTCTCCCAACTTTGTACTGTTTATAATGCTTCAAGCATTTGCCTCAATTCATGCTCAGTTTTATTTAATTAGAAATATAATTTTCTGCTACATTAATTATAAATTTGAGTGAGACAGCACAGAATTTCCTCAAGCATTCTTTTTAGAAGAGAAACAAAAATCACAGAGTCAGGAAGAAGCTATAAAACCAGATGCAGGTGTAATAATACTGATACCTTAAAACCTAAAACATTTAATAAATACATGAGGAAAAAATATGATTGTTTGTAATTATTTAATTAATGTATCTTCATATTGTAGTGCAATATTTATCAAAACAACCAGGTTAATGTCAGAAAAATGTCGTGGTGATTTCTCTCAGAATCTGACATATTTTGAAAGCACACATGTAGAACTAGCCCTAAATGTGCTGAAATCTGAGTTTTGAAAACTATTTTTTTTTTTAATGTTTATATTTTGCTTGAAATATTTTTCCCCAAAGCTGTAATGGTTTTTTTGTGAACGTGTCGATGATATATAGATACCAGCAATGCATATGCATGCAGAATGCAATGTATATAGTGTATGTGCTTCTTCAAAGTACCCCGATGCTTTGATTTGTAACTGTTTAAGGTTTTACTTAAAATTCTGAACACTGCACAGAGCGTAGCCATTTCAATGGAATACTTCAAATAGTAAGTCCTAAAGGTGACACAACAAAGGAAATACCTTAGATACTGCAGCTTTTATTTAAAAAGGAAATGCTCACACAGTCCAGTGAAGGAAAACTTTACCTGTTTCCATTTCTATAGGAAGAGCAGTTCCATTAAACCAGTGCTTTGTTGCAGGAATTTGCAAGCGCATCATATGATTTGTATGAGCAGAATGAAATATTTGCATGCCATCTAATGGATTGACGTGCATCCCTTTTTCCTCATTTCTGAGCACTTTGCTTATTGCAAACATTAAAAAAAAAAAAAAATTTCATCTCGCTCACCGTGCAGCACTCATCTTACAGTGTTTTTTCAGAAAGGAGAAATCCCAAAGACAGGACAAGGAATTATTGTGTTGTGTAGTGGGGAAAACGTGGCTCTTTTCCTTATTATTCTCTGCTGTGAAACTGTTTTTTTGCTGTATATATTTTGCACGCACACACACATGAACACACACGCACATCTAGTTTAGCTCTGCGGGCAATTTCCCTGAAAGCAGGTGTCTGGTAGTCTGAGTGCCATATATCTGAATGTCATTCTTGGGCAAATGCTTATGTCAGTTAGTAGCTGCTATAAATACATTTGTATTTTTCGTAGTACCTATCATTCAGGACTCTTAAGGGACTTTTGCACGCCAGGCTTCCAGTTCTTTTAATGCAAGGTAAAGATGGGAAAATTGAGGTGCAAAGCGGGGATATTTGCACAAGGCTGCTTAGAAAGGTAGTGCAGGGATCAGCAGAGACCTCTAACTGTAGAAAAAAAAAATGACTGTACCTTGGCTTTCCTAGTAGCCACTTTGATAACTGCTGGGCACCACACACCTCCTCACCTCGACAGAACTAGGCTGGCACAAGGGGCCAGAGCTCTGCAAAGGGACAGTGACACACCTGCTCAGGAAACACTGCCACTTTGGGGCTCACGATGCCGTGTATCATCTTCTCTCTTTTCTCTGTGTGCTCTTTTATAGCCTCGTGCCATAGCTCTCATTCTCTGCCCAGGTCTCCAGGGTGATTCCCGTGAGCAGTGAGGTTTCTGGGCTGGGGATCACCACCTCAGAAAATGCAATTCTCCTGGCACATTTGTTGTATTCCTGGATACATATCTCTTAGCAAAACAAGACATGGAAACACGATGTGAACCTTGTGGCTGTACTTCCTACCTAAGCACGTCTTTGCCTACAGCATCATGGCATGAAAGAGCCTGCTAATGATTCTTAAATGTTCATTACTGTAGATCTTCTCCCAGAATATACTTCTCACCTTGAATGACCCATGTGTTGAATTTTAACTAAGGGAACCCATGATAGTAAGTCTGTCATGATGCTGGCTTTTTTTTTTCCTCTCCAACTCTTAAAAGCTTTTTATTACAGGACTGCTCAAGGCATTCTTCAATTAGCATGTGCTGTATTGTGGCTGGAACAGCTGTTTACCATTTAATAAAGCATGGCATAATTTATTTTCAGAGTCTAGCAACCGTCTTTGCTATTACACCAGGGGAGGAACACAGTAACCACATTGTTCACAGTGCTGATGAAAGAACTGTAGACTTTATTATATGACCTCATAGAACTATTAACTTACCCCCCACTTATATTTCAATATGTATTTACCTGACAGTCTGTGCATTGATTTCTTGCCCAGAGATTCTACATTCTCAGTCACCTCTGGGGCAAAATGAAAAATGTCTTATGTTTTATGTCCCTCACATTAGGCAGCTAATTATATATTTGTACCTTGATTTCCTTCCCTTCCCCCATCTCCAGGGGCAAACTCCGTATGCACCACTTTCTCCTTAGTCAATGGAGAAACAATAGAGGTGTTGGGAAATGATAGAAGCTTGGCCACTGCTCACCGGGGGCTTTCTGTTCGTTTAGGTCCTTTTCTTCCTAGATCTCTTCTTCCCTTTGTGGGTGGACGAGTTTGAAATGCACCTTAGTAGCACCTCTGTGGGTTTCTGCTTCCTCTGCAGCAATGTGGGAGTTCCAAGTGACAAACTCATCACACCCCTATTGCAGGTGACACTGGTTCCCTCCTAGGAGGGGCTGCAGGTCACCTGCACCACGGGACGTCAGGTGTGTGGTGTTACCACCACGGAGCAGCACCCACGTGGCTCTTGAGCGTGAGCATGGTGAAAGTCGTCCTCCCCTGAGGGTTCCTCCCCTCCATCCCAATCCTGGCAAAGTTATCAGTGAGCCGTCTTTGAGACCAGTCCTTCAGGTGAGAAGAAAGGACGGCAGGTGGCCAACAGAGCTCAGCAATGCTTTGTCACGACTGAAAGGTGCAGGTCCAGCCCTGAGTGACATCCACACGGTGCAGGACATAGCACGAAGCTGTAAACAAGCTTCCAGGTCTGGGAACAGTGCAGAGACACCTAAGTGGCAAGTGGTGGCTCCTTAGCTGGGCCGTGAGCCTCCCAGCACAGCACTGCATGGCCACAGCACTTGGTCTGAGCCAAACCACTGCACTGCGCCAGTTAGACCTACCCCAGGCTGGGAACCTGCTTGGGATATTGCAGTCTTACTCTTATTTGAGTTGGAGCATTAAATTTGGCTTTAAGTTGCCTGAGTTTGACAATGAAAATACGTCAGCTGAGTATCTGCAAATTTTCAGATTCAGCCTGTGCGTGTAGATGGATTTATATGCATGATTTAAAGTAAAGCATGTGTAGAAAGATGAAGTTTATATGGTTGCTTTGTAGAAATAGATGTAATATTGATGTTGACTTTACTGGTAGAAGTTTAAGAATGTCACGATGCATGAGTGGTGGTGCAAAGCAGAGCCCTGAGTGCATTGGGAGGTCATTTTTAACTTGAATTTATTTCCACAATATCAGGCATAGATCACTGCGCACCGTGCACAATCATCCCTGCTTTTCATTTGAGTCAATCAGAGTGGTTAAGGAAAATTTAAAATGAAACAAATTTGTGACTTGATTAAAAGCAGACAGTAAATTAGGCCAGAATACTCCTTAAAATTGCATTTTAGCTTTAAACTGAAAGTTTGATGATCTGACTGCATGACTGAAGGGACAGGGTAGCAGACTGTGACATAAACGATGTAGCTATATTTGCTCCTAGGATGAACAAGGGTTTTTTAGAGTTGTGTGATTTAGGCTTTGGAGTTAACACTCCGTTGACCGAACAACAAAATTCCCACCTCCCAGAGCTTTTTCAAACCAGAGATTTAGAAAAGTGGTATTACATCAATAATGTCTCGTCACGCTTCAGATTTTTCCAGACAAAATTAAGGCTGGTAATACTTACTTGAAATGAAAGCTTAGATTGTTTCACAGGACACAAATAACCTAATTAGGGAAGGATACAGAAGTAAACCTATATTTTGTTTTGAATGTCTGGTTTGGAGGTGTTTGAAAATGGAATTCATCCACGTTAACTTTGCATAAAGAATTCTTTCATGCAATCTGCAGAGGGAAAAAAAATGGCTTGGTTTCATGAACATCAGCAAATGCAGGACAGAGTTTAGCAAATAGTTTCCTCCAAGCAGATGGAACAAACTGAAAATCTACATTAAACTGTGGCCCACAGTGATGAAAGCAGGGTGTACACCCCATGTACAGAAAGGCAACAAAAACCCCCTCTGCATTAACTGCTGGACTTCAGTTTGCATACAATTACTTTCTTCTACCGTAGTTGTATAGATTAGAAGGGTGTGAGGAGTACCAGCCTCACCTGAGAGAGATTTGCACCTCCTGCCTTCAGTCTGCAGGTCCAGCTGCAGAGGCACAAGTGCTGAATGTCACACGTGGCCTGACAGAGCCAGATGCGACTGCTTGCACACGCAGGTGAGCTAGAGGTGAAAGCAAAACACGCTCTGCCACCCAGCAGCGTGTGACTGTGCCGTGAGGCTGCAGCCATGGCCTGCTGTCACATTTTGTGCCTGCCTGACATCCAGCCACCAACTCAAATTTTTAGCAGCGCAGGCCCTAGCGAAGCACCTCAGCTCACCGCCAGCAAAGCGGAGATGTGTTTCCAGGTGCCACACGCTGGGCAGCCTTACAAACAGGGTTGGGAGTATCAGCCTACTTCCAACAGCAAGTTAATCCTTCAGTCCCTGAGTTTGCTGTTAAAAGAAAATGAAGGGGACTGAGGTGAAAGGGTTTCTCAGCTCTAGTTCGGCAAAACTAACCCTCTTTTCACAACGTTGCCAAACAAGGCAAACACTGAATCAGCCTTTGATTTTAGCAGACATTTAAGCACGCTTCAGCAATTGTGTGTGAATACCTTCCTTAATACACTTAAACTAACTGGGCTGTTTTGTTTGATTTTTCTCATCCTTCACCTTTCTTGCAGTATCTGAAATTTGGGACAAGGTTTTAAGCTAATCTGGATAGGCATCTAAACCACGTTATCTAACTGCTCCTATGTTAGGACACTTGCAATTTTACATATTCTAAAATAATTCAGTGCCCAGACAGCTGAGCTCTCGTGGAAGTTTGTCCACCTCACCACTGACAGCTGGGAAGTGCTGGAAATGTAGCTTGGAGGTCCAGAGCTTCAATTTGCTGAGCACCCTGTTCTGCAATTTGATAGTGATCCCCTCTTTCAACACCCCAGCTTTGTCAGTAAAAGATTTTAAAAGTGAGGGGCTTAGAGCAGCACGTACAAGCAGCACTGAGGGTAGAGGACAGAAGCCAGGACTGTTTCAAAAGTGGCCATTTCCTCACTTGTGTGGTCAGCTTGTTCCCCACCTTTTTCCTTTCTTTCTATGTAGTCTCTGATTATTGAACCAGAGTTAATTCAAGCAGAGCCACCAAAAGTCTTTTGCTGGACACCAGTGAGTGCAGCCAGGAGGGCCGTGGACGAGCAGAGTCACTGGGAACTCTCTGTTCTTGTTTCTTGTGTGGTTTAACTTCAACAGGCAAAGTGGGGCAGCTTCTCCTCTCCCCTTGGCCGGCAGCATGTTTAATTTTCAATGAGCATTTAGAAAACTGTTCCAGGGAAGGGAGGATGGGTGGGAGCGAAATAACTTTTCCAGGCATTCATGAAAATGCATGTGGGACAAATTTACCTGCTTCCTTTTCTCTACAGTTTGACAGGGAGGATTTTCAGAAACACCTTGTGGGAAGTAAGAGAATATAGAGTATTTAAAGCCAGTAGTGCTTGTGTCCCAAAGTCACTTCAAAATGTCTAAGAAATCTCCATCTAATAATCTAAATAATACTCGGCATGTAAAATTTACATGTTCCCAAAACTATGCTTTTCAATGTGCTTTGTAATCTGGATCCTTAGATAATTTTTTTTTTTTGTCTCTCTCATTAACTTTTAGATTCTTTTATGTGGTTTTATGCTTCTCCAAATAGCATCTTATGTTGTCTGAAGTATTTGCTAAGGGCCAAATTCTGTCTTTCAGCGCATACAGCTTGAATTGAAATCCTGAATAATACACAAACCTACTAGGGGGAAAAAAAAGTTGATTGTCTATTTCAGTAAATGTCTGATTACATTTAAAACCGTGCATGTGTATTATTTTGATCCCTCATGCACTGTGAAACTGAGGTTTGAAAGTAGCATTTCAATTTTTTATAGAAACAGTATCTAGCAGGGATATTACAATGTGAAGATTAGGTCTCACCTCCTTGTAACAAATAAATTGAGACCAAAATTAAGTGAGTTGCCAGGGTCACCCACTCAGTTAGTGGTGAAGGCAGGTTTAGAACCCAGCTCCCAAATATATATTTTTTCCCTAATGAACTAGTTAACCCAGTAGTGAGAATGAGGAGAAAAAATAATTTGAAACCATGTGAAACTATCTGTAATTACTGCGCCACAGGAGAAATTCCATTTAATGTCTGCTTTGTCATTCCTCTATCTTAAGATGTTTTTTTCTCCTTCATGTTCCATTGTGCAAACAGATATTTTGTCCTCCTGGAAACCCAGGCGTCTTATCCAAATCATGCAACATTTTAATACAAAATTATCATAGGCGAAAGAGTGGTGTTGGTAGCAAACCAATGGATCTTACAGAGAACAGCTGTCAAACAAGAACGGCAAAAAGGAGGAAGCTGCTGGGAGCAGCTGTAACCAACAACATTAGATCCTAAATCTTGTGAAAGTCGCGTGTAATTTGACAGGGAATTATGGCCCAAATCCGTTTCATCTCGGCACGTAGCAGTTCTGCCTAACGGTGCAATTCTGTGATTGACCATTTCCTAGGCAATGATGAGAACCAAGTCTTCCCTGCTTACTCAGAGCCTCACCCAAAACCTGTGGGAGTGGATGGAAATTGGTGTCTCTGTGGGTAAATTGGGTCCCTCTAGAAAGCACTTGCCTCATGAGAATAGCGCAGTTTGGTCAAACTCTCAGCTCTTTTGTGTATCTGTCCACTCTCGCTTTCCTCTGTTTTTCCTGCCTTTCCCCTCCCAACTTTTTCCCGTTTCTCATCTCTCGGTACTTAACCTTCAGGTTTGTGTTTAGTAAACCTACCAAAGTAGAATCAATAGCCCGGTGCTTAATCATGCTTTTTGCTGCTCAAAATGTCAGGTTTGGGTTTGTTTGTAGAAGGGCTTCTGCGTGTCTTTCATTTTTTAGCTCTGTGCGGGATGTTCTGTACTGCTCAAATCCATTAAGAGTGAAAGCTTTTGCTGTGGCTGATTGTTCTAATCTCTGTTGGGGCATATATGTGGAATAAATGTAAAATTCTGGATGTTGGTTCAGATCATCAAGAGAAAAGACCTGTCCTGGTACTTTAGAATTTTCTCATCTGCTCTTCCTAGGTGAAATCAGTAAGGTTCAGTTTTGCAATCTTTTGAGGTAGCTAGGGCACAGTCTTAACTACCTGTAAGTAGATGTGATTGAGTTTAAGCATTGTCTCACCGCAGAGAAAAAGGAAATAGAGCACAGAATGGTACCCAGCAGCTGCAAGTACTAGTAGAATTTAAATCCTTGCCACTCTTTTGGTAAAATAGACCAAGCAAGAGACCATAGCTTGGTGCATCAGCTCCACTTAAGAGCCTGTCAAGAAACTGTTTCTCCTCTCCAGCAGTAAAATTCATGTTTTAGAAACTTGTTTGTGTAACAGGTTTGAAAAGAGGAGGAAAACAAAATGGCACGTGGAGAGCTGAGTGCACGTACTCCTGTGCGAAGGAGTACAGGAAGGTGGCTCCTGGCTGATCTCTTGATCTTTGGACAAAACTGAGGAGAAAGTCTAACAAATGCATCGTTTTGCAGTAAATTAGATCAGATTTCCGCATCTCCGCACTCAGTCTGTGAGCTGACAGTTCAGTAAAATGTTCCCTTGTAAGGTTCACCCTCTTAGGAAAAGGGGCAATAATTCATCATTAGAATTTCAGAGTCCAGGTGTAGATGAAAACTGATGGAGCCTCCAGTGAGGCAAGGAAAGTGCACAGAAGAAGAAAATTTTATCTGAAGCCTAATTCCCTGGCTACAGCAGAGAATAATTAAGATAATATTGCTTCAAGAGTTCTTTAATGATTAAAAATCACATATGCAGAATCCATAAATTGGAGGGCAACAAATTGGAAGGATACAGCGTCGGAGATGTGTTTTGTGCATGTTGTAGTGGGAAGCACACCGGTGGCACAACAGCAGCCCGGGCAGCCACAGGAGACCAGGCCCATTCCAAGGACTTTGTTTAGATGCAACAAATCATTTGTCTGTTATTAACCCAGAGCTTGTAATTATGCAGATTGCCATAGATTTTCCTGGGCCTGGAAGTGAGATTGAGGGTTGTTCACACTATAGCAGGCAGCTCAGGGCTGGCCATGCATTACTGAACTTGCCACATTTATCATGTTGACTGATGGCAGCAGAAGCAGGTCTCAGGTCCCAGTGGTTAATGTAGTGGGTAATTAACTGTCATTTGCCTAGTAATAGGCTGATGATCAATGGTTTGTGTGGAAACAAATTCTAATCAGGTAGCTGATAAATGCTCAGGGAGCGAGAGCAATTGAAATTGGGGGAAACTATGTCCAGAATTTCAAAATGGCATTGTGGGGTTTTTTATTATTATTATTAATGGCAGAAAACTATGTTCTTCATATAAACAGCTTTATCCAAAATTAACAATAGCTAATATAAATCTCACATGTTTGTTTTGCGTGTGGTGGAGAAGGACTAACAGCAAAGAGGGCCTCCTTCCCTTTACGTAATTGAAAAATTGTAATGTATCCAGTGCTTAGCTGAAGCAGTTTCTGCGGGATCTCTCATTCCACGACTGCAGAAATCTGCACATGGTGGACTCGGGTGCAGTAAATCTCCCTCCTCCGCAGTGCTGGATGACAATCCCAAATTGTTTCACTGCTCTGCAACATGCAAACTGCGGTGCTGGCTGTAATGGATTTCCACTTTCTCACATGCACACACCTGCAAGGAGGGCGTGGAAGGTGACTCTGCACCTCACACCCTGTCTGGCCGGGCCTTTCAGCTGTGTCTCAAGCACTCAGCTGTTGCACCAAAACCACCTAAGCACTGAGGTGCTGTGTGACCCCCTCACACTGAGCTTGGAGGCGGTGGGACCTTTCTCATCTTTGTGTTTAAACGTTGCTGTTGTGTTCCAGCCTTAAAGCCTGACTTCCCCTTTGCTACAACCGTGTGGGATAGCAGTACTGTGCGCCTACAGCCCTCAGTGCCTTTCTCAGCCTCATCTGCTGCCCTCATACAACTAAACTGCCATCATCCTCTGCGCAGATGTGAAGGAAAACAGAGCCAGTGCTTTGGTCCTTGGGTGTAATCATCATCTCTAACACAAAGTCGGCCCACCACTCTGGAAGGCCAACTGAGCCTTGTGTCCTTCTTGCAGACAAGGAATGAAAGTCTGAGCAGGATTTAGACAACCTCGGTGAAACCCGTGCGTGGTGGAGATAGAACTGGAACAGAGTGTTTTACAAAAGGAATATTTATAATCTCCTTAAATAGCCTTTAGTTTTAGTAATCAGCCTTCACAAAAATAGAAGTTGACTTGAGTCATTCTAACAGGAGCTGATGAGGATGGCCTTGTCCCAGCATTTCTCCAGGTGATCAGAGTAACCAGCATCTCAGACAGGAGGAAAAGGGTCGCAACTTCTAAATTAAACAGGCACGTATTCTGTAGGCAGCACACCTTGAGTAGAAGCAGAAGGTAAAAGGATTTAGAATTAAGTAGGCTTGTTGGTAACCCATGAAATTCAGTAAAATGGAGGGATGTGATTAAAAAACTGTGTTCATTTTATGTTACCAAACTGAATTTTCTACAGAGCACCTTTGAATTCATTAGTTTAGAACTGCTTTTAATTTGGTGTTTCCCTTGAGAGCCATTATATTTTTCTGCTGTCAGCCTGATGTTGAGGAAAAAAAGAAAAGTGGCAGATGTGGCGTTTTCATCTAGTGTGCTTCATAGTTAAAAACAGCATTAACTGCTATGCACAAGCAGAGCATTACTTTTAATAATCCATCACAACTATTAAGTAGTTTAAATAAACTTGGTTTCAAAGATTGCTGCCACGTAGAGCTAACGTATTTTTTCTTGTTCATTATAATCCTTCTTTTGTCACAAAAGGATGTGTATGTATGTTGGCTGGGTTTCTTTGGTGCGTTGTTTTTTTGTGTGTGTAATACACCCACTTGAAAAGTATTGAAAAATCTTTAGCAAAGGGAATTTAAAAAGAAAATTATATCGATGTCTGGCAAAAACAGCATTTCATATTGTTCTTACAGTATTTTGTACTTCTACTCCTGATGTGACTATATATAGTTTACAGCCTCATTTACTTTAATGTGCTACCTGAATAACATAATCATAGCAATAACTATGGTATAGGGTTGTAAGGTGCATGAACCGCTAATGCTTTCTGACGATTTAAATGACTTGTTCATAAAATGTTCTTTTAATAATAGTGGTAAAGCTTTTAGCACTAGATGTCAAAAATGCGAAGAATGTTGGCTTTTTCAAGTGTTATTTCTTTTCTAGCTAAAGTGTGTTTTAATAATAAGTAGCACCAAAAGCCAAGGTTATGTGGCTCTCTCCTGCACGGCAGGATCTAAGAAGAAGACTCTTCCCACTTATGCAAACAGCTTGACCTCTGTCTGCGCAGTTATGTAATGCCCCTAATGTGTTTACTGTTTCTTTGTTTAGTTTAACAAGATGTTTCTTTTATCAGGAAAGGTCAGTATAACCTGCAGAAAAAAATAATAACATCACAATGGGTGCGATATTAGTCTGTCATAAAGCTCTCTTCAGCAAGACTATGTCTTTGTGCTGTAAATTGCGCAGAGCTGAACCACCAAAGGCCAGCCTTTCCAAAAGGAGGTGTGTTGGGAAGTCAGTCAAAGACCAGACTGTGGGGGAAAAAAATAATAAATTTTAAAAAATAAAAAAGAAAGTGAATCAGGAATATATTTCTTTCTGTATCTCCAGGTTATTTGGCGTTACAGGAAACTGTGCTGCCTGCAGTAAGCTCATACCTGCTTTTGAGATGGTGATGAGAGCAAAGGACAATGTTTATCACCTGGACTGTTTTGCATGTCAGCTTTGTAATCAGAGGTAAGAGAATTTCTTGGGTCTGTTCCATAAGCTAAGTGCTAGCTCGGGGCTGGTATGGGCATACATTCTAAAGAGGAAACGTTTACCAGTAGCAGAACCCCAAGACAGAGAGTAAGACCTGGATACTTTTCCTTGGACTGATACAGAACATCTTTCATGACCTTGGCAAGAAAACTTTTTGTGCCTCAAATCCCGCATCAATAAAAAAGAATAATGTTACTTCCTCTCCTTCAAAAGGCTGTATGTCAGGTTTAATTAATTAATATTTATAAAGGTCTTTGAGATCCTTTTCTGCAGAAGAGCATAGCAGTACCATTTGTCATTATTGCATTAATTTCACTTTAATTCTTCATTTTTATCACATGTATTTCTTTTAAAGTACACATTGTTACTTCCTGTTGCCAGAACTGTAATCATTTAAATTTAAAAGATGTTGTTCCCACCATTTCCTCTGTAGCAGCATTAGACCTCTTGCAGTCCTATTTTTATTTCCATATCCAAACCGCAGGTTATAAAAATCCCAAGGATCCAAACCTGACACCCTGTTCTGAAGCATCATCCATATGGCACAGTTGGAGAACGAATGTCAAAAATGGTAAAATTGTAACAACTGATTTTTTCAGAGGTGAATACAGCCAAGTTTATACCAGCTACATTCAGAGCTGTGGCTAAATCCCTTCAGAGATTTCACTGAAAGCCCCATTTCTGACTCCACCAGAGCTGATAGCAGCTTTGCCAGCGACTTCTATGAGGTCTAGGAAGTGAGAGAGCCAATTATGTCCACTCTTTAATGTCCCTATTATTTTCAGTTATTTTTCAGTTATTACATGACCCTATTTAGAGTTTTATAGCGGGTTGGTTTTTTTTTATTATTTCTTCAACTGGGATGAAATGCAAGATGTACATTTTTAGGAAAGCAGTGAAAAATTAGGAAGATAATAGTCTGACACGACAAAGGTAGACACAGCTCTAAATAAGCTTTCCTAGCTCACCTTGTCCTACAATGTACTATTTTTTAGCACAGTAGTCATTTAAAAATCAAACATCCCTAAAGAACCATAAAATGTACAGCTGCTAATAAGTGCAGCACACTACAATTACGCTCTTTAAAAAAAGCCAAATTGACCTTTTTCATCATGTTGCATGGGAAATTAAAATACCAGGCAAGTAATAACCACTGCTTAAACTATATAATAATGCAAAGTAATTATAGGTTCTAATGCTGTTTAAAGTCCTATATCAGTTTTGTCTTGCCACGGAACTGAGAAGCTGTATTCCGAGCAAGGCAGGCAGAGGCTCCCACAGTACCCATTTAAGGGACACACACAGTGTCCTATGTTTCGTTTCCCAAACCCTTCACATCCTGTTTTTTTTCCAAACCACGGTTCTGGTATCATTATTAAAGCGCCTAATATATTTCTGTTGTTCGCTTCATTTATTACATGCCATAATGGGGCTGCATATCTTTAGTGTTGGTTATGCACAATTAGCACTTAGTTATTGTCTTGTCACTTCAGCCCATACAAGACAAACTTCTTTAATGTAAGAAGTCAGCTAATCTTCATCAGTCAAGCAAAGCAGACAATGTTTGTTAGCCGGAGTGCAAAAGATTTTCATCATAGTTAGCACTCTTGGATCTGAGGGAGCGAACTTTCTTTTTCTTTCCCTCCCCCGCCAAAAAAAAAGCACAGCTGTTATGAATATTTTTAATATTCCTCTTTTAGCATTAAAACTGTGAAATAATGTACAATTTCACTTTGCAGCTAGCACACATTGTAGTGTTCCCTGGGGCCACTGATCCCCCCGGAAAAGTGCTGTTAGGTGCTTCTGAAACGGAGCTTAACTGGGTTATTTAATAATTCTCAGCCTCGTTATTCCTGAGCCTTCAATCTAATCTTTTATTTGATTTTTACTTTGCATGTGTTTTTGGCAAAGGGTTGCTGAAATAGTCTTACAGGTGTCTTAGACTGAGAACAAAAGAATGAATTTACCTGAAATACAGTCTAGTTCACCTAGTGAAAACAGGGAGTGGTTCCAGGAGTTGCCAAGAATTTCAGAAATTCTCAAAAGTGACCCTAATCCTGATTCTATTGCAATAGCTCTCATGGAGCCTAATAAATCAGACTGCCTGTAGGGTACCTTTCTTCCTCACAATTTGGGACTAGTGGCCCTCTGAAGAATTAATTTTGTTGTTTTTTACAATAAATCCTATTTCATGGATGCTCCAACAAAGCTCTTCTGTGGTTCCTATGGCAAAGCATCCCACTGACTACATTCTCTCATTAATAGCTTCAAATCTTTTGTTTTTCATTACTTGTCTAACAATAAGCCCCCACGTTGCTAGACACCTGACCCATCCACAGCTTTGGGGTTTTCAGATCTACTATGAAACATTTTTCTCTTCTCTTTTAAACAGAAAAATCTTGTCAGTCACCATGTCATTAATAATTTCTGTTGTCCTTTAGATCCTTTTTTCTTCCTCTGCTCAAGGTAATCAAAACCACACAGCAGATTCTGAGTGAGGATGTGTTTATAAGACAGCAGTTTAACTTTATTAAGTTTCTGCTGCCCCTTTGTATACAAAATAATGTTATTGAGCGGTTTTAGCTTTGCTCTTTCCTTTCACTCCAGCCACTAATTCCACCAATATGGAATTTTTTTACTGAGGAGAATATTTTTATTCACAAACACATCAGCAATATCCAAAAATCACCAGTGGGTGTATCAAGGCTCACCAGCTATCGCAAGACCTGTTTAGCCTTATTCCTCAATTTCACACTATCTTCTCCCATTAAATTTTAAAACCTTTGGGTCATTCTCTAGAGTAGATCTGCAGAGTATGTACTGCTCTCTGTTTGGTTCCACCTTTCATTTTCAGCTATCATCTACCATTTAGGTTTTTTCCTGTCAGAATGCATGCAATGTTCATGAGCATACGGAATTGTTTTCTTCTGATTGAGCTACTTTGTCTTTGCCAGCACCAAATTTTTTTTTGATGTTCTGTGCCTGGTTGTTCCTTCCAACCCCTTCTGCTTTCCAGGCTAGGTAATATTTATATGAACACACATCTCACTGATCCTTCGGGCAGCCCATTCTTCAGTCTTGCTATTGCATGACCTTCACATTCCTACCCTTTAAATAGTTGATCCTGGCCCAGAGAGATGCCTGCCAGTTTTTGCCTAGTGCTCTTTGTGAAGATTCAATGATTTTTCTGCTTTTATGGACAACTCCACTGTTTGCTTTATTATTTTTGAGTACCTGCAACCCCCCATCCAGTGCAAGTCTCGGTGTGGACGGTAATTAGACTCCCTTCACTTAAGGGGACTTTTGTTCAGGCCATGAACTCCAGAACTGAACTGACTCACAACATGCCAGTCCCTTTACTGGCCTCCTGAATGCGACTTTTTCAGAGTGAGGAGAAAAAGGCATTGTCTCACATCCTGTATTCCAGGAAGACAGGCTGTAGACACAGGCTTGAAAGAAGCTCCTGAGCCACTAAGCCTGGTCCCCTGGTGTCAAATAGGCACTGTCTCCTATTTTCCCTTTCATAAAGCTATTCAGCTCTAGGATCTAATTGCTCCAGCCAGCCAGTTTTTGAGATATTTTCTCCGCGTTTTTCTTGATACTGATGCTTAAAGCTGTAGGAATTTTGTGAATATTAAGCTCTGCTCCTAGCCTAAAGGTTTCAGCATCCTCTTATCTCTCATGTCTCTGTCCAGCTTACTCCTAATTTGAAGTTTTTCCATCGCCTAAGTACCTGCAGAGCTTAGTGACAGTCATCTTAATGGTGTGAGTGTTCCCCTTTCTTCTCTGTAAACATATTTAACTTCTCCTCAGAAGCCCTTCACCTCACACTGACAGTAACCTCAATATACTTAATTTCTGCAGAAAATTTAAAAGGTGGGGGGGGAAGGAAACCACTGGAAAAATAAACTTGTAAACAGACACTGCCTTTCACACTTTGTCAGGTTGCATGTGTGTGACTAACAAAATGGAGTGGAAAATCTTGCAAGTGGGCTCAGCTGTATCTTCGCTTGACACTTGACTACAGCGATGATGTCAGTCTGCCTTCGGCTTTCCCACTTCCCAGAGTTTGTGTGTCCTTCCTCTCGCTCTCTGTCGGCGTCTTTAGCAGCTTGTTCCCTACTTCTGTGATATTTTCTCCCTGCCGTTTGAAGTCAACTCAGAGTACGACTTAAAACCCCCATCTGCTGTCACTGAGAGGTGTTTAAATCAGCTGTTCTACCCTTCTATCTGAAATAGCCTTTATTTTAATAGAAACTGGACTGAAAATGGTTACACACTCATTGAAACTGCTGTCCTGATGTAGCTGTAAACACCTCCAGTATAAACTGTAAAATGCCCACACAGTGCTGCCTTTGTTCTCTGTCAAGCAGGGGAGAGGGAATGCAATGCCAGGGACATCCTTATTTCAAACTGCAGTCTTAGATTTTTGCACGAGTTCTCATTTTCTGAATTCTGAAGGCCTGAGTACTGTTTATTTTTATTGAATGTCTCAAAATTTAGAACGCAAATCAACGTATTGTCCGTACCCGCTTTTTAATAAAATAGTACACTAAAGGCACACCAAGTGGAGGTTTGCCATTTCAAGTTGAACTGGGATTCTGTGTCTCTGTATTCTGCATGGTACTGGTGAAAATGTGCAAACTCAGGCACAGCTCCCACTTTCCAGCCTTTCAAAAGGAGATTTTGACGGAACCCCAGAATTAATAAATCACAGGTGTGGGCTGATGAACTGTGATGTAAAAGAGTGGCTTTGTTCCCTTAGTGATGCATAGAGACTAAAGTCCATATGAGTTGTACTGTAAATTCAACATTTAAAAAGAGAGGGAAGGGGAAAAGCAGAGCCTGAGTTACACCACTGATTGCAAAAAGCAGAGGGGAAGGGTGTGGGTGTGGTAAGTCTGAGCTGTCTTAATCCTCAGGAAATCAACTAAATGCTTCCAGATTTTGCTTCTTTCTGCGGTGACAAAGATCTAACATTACCAGAGGAGGCACACACACAGCCGTCTTCGTCCGCAGCAATATTTCTCTTGCTTTCTTAAGAAGTCTCCAGTACCTTGACACACGTCCTGTGTATCAGAAAAGATGACAGACAGCAGTGAGATCTCCTTAAATGTCAGTTCTGAACAATGAAAGAGCTGGTTCTCAAAACGGAAGTTTTATACTTGTGGTTAGTCTAGGCACACCTTCCCCGTCCAAACAAGGTGATAACAGAGGTCATTTTGTAATGTAAATGGCCTTCCTTTTGCCATTGTAAAATATGACAGGAGTTCTAGGATGTAGGTTAATTATAATGGTCATTCTACTAATGTCACAGTCGTGTCAAAAGTACTATTATCAATTTATGGTGCTAAGTCCAATCTGGCATGTTAATGCAGCCTATTGTATATTCTTTCCTGTTCATCTTGCATGCCTATTAAAAAAATTGGGTGAGGGTTTTAGGGAAGGCTGAAGACTACCATCTGCCTGCTAGAAGAGTAATAATCTTGCCTAATTATACACTCCTAACGCAGTGGCATCTTAATATGCTCCTCGCCTCCATTTAATATATGTGCCCAAATTGTGCCCTGATTTACATCCTATGCCAGTTCCATAAAAAAACCCCAACCTTAGTGGAGGGCTAGGCTTCAATTTACCCTACCATTTTAAAGCTGAGCCAGTTTTAAATCTTGCAGTGTGCAAACCCAATCTGAAGTAGTTACAGATACAGCTCTCTCACTTCAGAAGAGGCTAAATCTGGTTTTGAGAGTCAAATAAGGTTGAAAGTGTGAATGGCCAGAATTCATCATACTTCATCTGCTTACTTGCCTTGTCTCATTGTACCTGGGAGCCAGCATGCCAGGATTATAGGTTTTTCACCTGGTGCTAACCCCTTTGTCGCCTAATGAGCGCACAATTCACACACTGAATACCCAGGAGCCCACACAAGCCTCACCGTCAGCCTTTGCCAAATACGCTTGTCACCGAGCTTGCACGATATGAAAACAGCGTGCAGAATTTGAACCCTTGCTATCACAAGCAACAGGTTTCCCCCCAAGGCACAGAGGACCATCCAGAGGATGTCTTCCCATGCAGGCAGACCCCACCCCACAGGTTATCACACAGCCAAGCGTGTCTAGACAGGCCACTGGCAGCCTCTCCACGAGACAGCTGCACACTTGGAACGTAAGTGATCTGTGGAACTGTGTATGTTTAAAGCCGCTCGTGCATAAAGCTGTCACATGCCACATAGACACAGGGTAGAGCACTTCTGGCTCAACATATCAACACTGCAAAAGCAAAAGGCATTGACACTTTTTATTGGGAAAGGCATCCTGACACTTCCGTGTAGCTGGTGCAGTTTAATTCAAACTGTGTCACTCCTCGGAGGGCTGAGAAACAAAACTCTTCAGCCAGGAGTTTGATGCAAGCAGCACTGCAAGAAGTCATGTGTTGAGTATTGCCGTGCAAGCGGATTGCACTTCAGCAGTGTATTTTTCATTTACTAAATACTTTAAACAAATTAGTTTGCTAAGGTGTGTCTTACCCTGGAACCAAAGGAATACACAGCTGAATAACATTCTCAGTTCAGACTTAGCTCTTCCTGATGGGTGCAAGGGTGGTTTTGTCTCCCGCTGGTGCACTGGGTTTGGGTGTTTTTGTTTGCAGTTTGTTGATTTTAAATGTGACTTCTTCGGGAAAAGCAAATTTTCCATGTTGGCACTAGTTAAGGCTCCTTTACCTAATCTTGTAAGGTGCACAAAAGAATTCTTCTCAGCATTGCTGTCGATGGACAAAAATACAAAAGATGGAAACTAGAAAAAAACACCAAAGAACAACTTTAATGCATGAATTCTACATTTCAACATAGCTACTCAAAATCATTTTGTGTTGTTAGTAGCCTCGTATACCAGGATTGGGGTGGGAAGAATAATAGCAACCTCTAAATTCTGTAAAACAGTGTTGACCATAAATAACTTAAAGATTTCAGGATCCTTTCATAATCTCTATTTTCAATCATCAGCAGCAGCAGGCAGTAATCCCACAGAAAAAAAAAGTCCACAAATAAACAAACCAATTTTCCTTTAAGAGCAGAGCTAATTCTTTTCAAT
This sequence comes from Rhagologus leucostigma, assembly GCA_013397725.1. Lineage (NCBI taxonomy): Eukaryota > Metazoa > Chordata > Aves > Passeriformes > Rhagologus > Rhagologus leucostigma. The sequence continues at coordinate 795,171 of VZTD01000066.1, read as the reverse complement.
CCACTTTTTTATTACACTATTTTCCCTCTATCTATTTAGCTAGCATAAGGATAAATTTCCAAAGCTACCCAGTTGGAAAATAAATGGGTTCACTGTTTGTCTAGCATTCCAATCTTCACAAATGTAAATCAGTCCAACTGCTACTCATTTAAACCTCCAACTTCACAAAACATTAAAGGACTGCTTTCCATACGCAATTTAATCTGTGACAATTCACCAAGATTTCTGCTTGAACATCATTAGAAATTGACTATCTGATAAAGACAGGCCACTATCAGGGGTCAGTGGGTCAACCCGTGTCATTTATGGAGTTTTACTGGGTCAACTACAGCAGGCACCACTATTTGAAGGTTAAATTGTTACAATTAAATACATATACAGCTATTCCCACAGCTACTCTGCTGTTAAATCTACCGTAAACAACACAAGCATTTATATCTGACCCTGATTGTGTCCAAGATGTCACCATTTGGAAATCATACAAAAAAGGACATTATAATCCGTTACACATTAAACAATACTTTACGTACTGAGATCCATAATTAGCTGGTAGAAACTGGTTTCATTTATTCACATCAGCATTAAGGAGTTCATTTGGGTTACTTTCTTTCATTTTAATTGGAATAAAGCAAGCAGTGCCTCCCAATATATTTCATAGATGGAGAGTTCACTATAAACAAAGGCACGTAACCCTGCTAAGGCAGTCACTAGGGAAACTTTTTTTCTGCATTGGCCCCATTCACTTCTCCCTAAGTATCTTCAAGAAGATTGGCTCTGTCAAGGGAAAGGGTTGAGGGGTGTGTCAGGGAAGAGCCTTCTTAAATTCAAGCGTATTTTTTAGTCGGGAAATCCTACTTTACTCGAAGTTTGAAGTCAGCCAGCCAGTAGCATTAACATTGTGTGATTGTCCCACTCATCAGAGAAAAGCAAATGAAATCTCTCAGCAGCGTTTTGCAGCAATCAGGTCATTCTGACGCACGTAATAGTATAACAAGGTAGGTGTACTGATACCACGAGAGAGAGAGTAGTTAGCTGAGTAACTAAATTTACAATCAACTCCTGCAGGAAAAAAAAGAAAAAAAGGTTTCTCTGCATGCCTGCGTGTCTCTAGTTTGCACCACAGCATTTGTAAAGTTGTGTGTGTGCTAGAAACAGTTCTCAGAATCACCGTCTCAAATCAAACCTAGTGAAACATCCAACTGGAACATAAAAAGAAACTCTTACTGTCACACAAGACAATTATAACATATCTCAGACAAGCTTTCCACTGCATGCAATCACTTTGTCTTCCTTCTGGTTTGCACGGAAGCAGGACATTTACTCTTCCCTCAGCTCAGCAGCCTGGGATATTTATTGTGTTTTATCTGTGTGCCGGTGACCCGATCCAGGACAGAGCCCACGGTGGGCTTTGAATGAGGTCTTTGGCTGGGGAAGCAAAAGTGGCTGAATGCACCAGATTTTGTTGAAAGCACAGGGTTCATTGTGGCACCAGGGCAATTCCTCTGCTGGGCTTTCCCACGTGCAGTGTCTGCGGGCGCTGCCCAGCCGACACTTGCTCTACAGCCCTTACCTGTAAAACCATTTCGCATCACTGATCCTCAAACTATCTTCTTCTTTTCTTTTCTCTTTACTATTTTAATTTCAGATTTTGTGTTGGAGACAAATTTTTCCTGAAGAACAACATGATTCTGTGCCAGACAGACTATGAGGAGGGTTTAATGAAAGAAGGTTATGCACCCCAGGTTCGCTGATCGGATGCCACATCATTAAGAATAAAAAGCACTACGTTCTTTTATCTTTTTTGCTCAACATGTATATAAGAAATGACACAGGAACCTACTGAATAGCATAGATATAGGGAGACAGAATGGTTGCGTGAAATAAAAGGCGGACTGCATCTGTATGTAGTGAAAATTGCTCCAGTTCAGAGTTGAATGTTAATTAAAAAGGTACTGTATATACAGCTGGATTCTTTTTGCTTGCTCTTGGGATTTTTGGTTTGTTTGGGGTTTTTCGTTTCTTTTTGTGTCATTTGGCATGAGATGTTTATTTTGGACTATTGTACATAATGTATTGTAATATTTGAAGCACAAATGTAATACAGTTTTATTGTGTTACCATTTGTGTTCCTGTTTGCTTCTTTGTATTGTTGCATTTAGTACAATCAGTGTCTAAACTTACTGTATATTTATGCTTTCTGTATCTACCAGCTATTTTAAATGAGCTGTAACTTTCTAGTAAAAAGCATTAAAGAGCAAATCCCAACCATTATGCTACACTTAGAGCTTAAGAATACTGTTTACATTAAAACTATTTAGAAAACTAATAACTAGCAGCACCTGCTGCTAATGATGCTATGGTTAAGGGTCTATCAGCACTTCTCTTATAAGCCTCTATTTTTCAGGGGTTAAGCATCTGCTGTTTAATTGCATGGATTTTTCCTCAAAGAGCACTTTTATTTTACTACAAAATTTTGAAAAGCAAATCTGACTGGTTTGAGATATATTATAAAAGGTGCAAAAGTTAATGATTTTGGGTGCTGCTTTTGTGCCCCTTAGGCATTCCAAATGCCTGGATTTGATTTTTAATTTAGCTGGAAATTAAGCCCTAATGCAAACCAGTGCCTCCGGGTATCTTATTTTATATATATATATATATAAAAAAATATATATGTTATTTTTCTGAAATCATTAATTTGGGGGGGAAGGGAGAAGATTTCTGTTTATATACATTTTAAAAAATTCTTAAAATTTGAGAGATCTCTCTCTCTCTCATCTCCCTCTCCTTTTTCTTTTCTCTTTTTTTTTTTTTATTTTTTTTGTTGCTGGTTTTTTTTACTTTTTTTGTTTTAATCAGGGCTTAACCCTAATGTTTTCTGGGGCTGCGTCCTCAACAAACCCTGGAAAAAAGCGAAAGTAGAAGGCACTGTAAACAGCCCCCTCTGAGGGTCTATTTACATTAAAGAAATGACCCTGAGCTGACACTGGGAGAGTGACTGGTTGCTAATTACCCACCTCAGTGAATGCTGAAGGTAATTTAAATGCTGATGTGGATGGGACAAAACTTTGCAATAGCAAGCGAGAGCCGCCACACTCGACTGCACAGGTACTTTGCTGTCCATGCCAACATCCTACAGGTTTGTCCCATCAATACTGGCAATTAAAATCCTTTTGACAGAGGTGGAATCACTGCTGACAGCTCCTGTTGGCAATCAGTCCGTTTTCTAGGAGAGATGGACCTCTGTTTTTAAAGCCATGAAGCTATTGCATCAGCAGGATGTCCCTAAGTGCTCATGCCCCTGACAGAGCTTACAGGTGTTTGGCAAAGGAAAGCAGGATGAATGTTTAAAAAGTTGTTAAATGCATCTTTAATTCTTGTCTGTTTGCCACTGTAATCTAGCTTACTGGGAAAACAACCTGTATTTAAAAAAAAAAAAACAAAAACAAACAAACAAAAACCCAACAAAACAGTATTAAGAACAAAAAAAAAAACAAACCAAGAAACCCGCTATACCCTATGGTGTCATGAAGCTAAGCTCTTGGTTTTATTTAGAGTATGAACCCCTGTCTCTGCTCAAGTTGACTGCTGTCCTTCCCTGCTCTTCCTGTCCTGTGGCAGTTTCAACATGTTTTTGCTGGGGATGGTGAAAGAAACTTTGTAATGCAGTGGGGAAATTCCTTAAGTGTATGGCAAGAGTACACTGCACAGTGGTTTGACTTAGGAATAGATATTTAGTTTCAATGACTGTTGTTACAGTGTGGGTTTTTTTCTGGCTGTGAACCCTTTTTGAAAATAAGCATGGCTCATGAAACCTGACTTTGACTCATACAGGATCAGTAAGAAATGCAACAACTCCTCAGGCTGTTCTTGTTAATTAGAAGAAATAGCTCCACATAGTTTTTCAAATTAAATTTAGCCCTCTTTTGTGGACTATCTTCCTTCCTAACCTTGAGCACAAGAGTCTCTTCCACTCCCTTCCACAGTCCCTTAATGTCTTTGGGATAACGAAGCAGTTGGTGTCAGAGGTACTATTAGGCTCTTACAGATCTACTTCAGTGCAATGAACAAGCTGTCCTTTCCATGAAGGTCAGGATGGACAGGAAGGGAAGAATCATATTATCTTGTTTTGAGCCCAATTTCAATTTTCTCCTCCAGCCTCTCCTGGGTCTTTCCATTAGAAATCAGAAAGATCTCTCTTCTGCTTTCCAGCAGTAGACTGCAGACGGGGTAGAAATCCCTGGTTCAGAAATAAGGCTGGAGAATAGGAAAAAAGGGTCCTTGACTCTTTGACTGCCTGTGAGCTTGGGCAAGCCACTCAGCTTCTCTGTGCCTCAGTTGTCCTCATCTGTCAAATGGGGCTAATGGATACAGTGCTTTTGTAAAGCATTTTTGGCTCTTCAGAAAACCAAGAGCCGTGCAGGTGTTACAAGCAGCCTCAGGACATCCTGGGAGGAGCAGAGCGTTCACAGATCTGAGGCAGGAGAGCACCAAAACCAGCTCAGCCTGCGGAAGGCTTGGCTGGGGATGATGATGGCAACTACACACGAATAGTGCTGCAAATGCTAAAGGAATCTCTCATTCCCACGAAGTGCCACTGCTCAGCTCTTTACGGAGCAAATGAAAAGGGTGGAATGGGAAAAGAGTGGCTTATTACTACGTGCCATGCTGCTCATACATGCGTTTTGTGACACAGGCTCAAAGTGTGGAAGAGGAAGGTGGTCCTGCTATGGGGAAAAAAACCAGTCTTACCATTCTATCAATCTTAATTGATGCAAGGATAAAGAAGTATGGATGTATTTGCAGTGCACAATGGTATGGCACTGCTTTGAGCACTTTATGCTCATCTATCTTATTCACATGTGTATCTAAAATTTGTATGCATACAGAATAAATTTAGATTTGATGTAGGTCAAAGATCAATTACACATTTTCCTGTATTTCAAGCTTCCATCTTGCCCGGCTGTTAAAATAATGACTGAGAGTTGAAATGTTTAATGGAAACATTTACAACTCCAATAAAGTATATCATCATAAGTCAATACTGGAGAGAGATTATCTGCCAGGCCACTTTAGTGATCATTTTGAAAGAGGCCTAGACCATTCCTTTGGGTTGCTTTTTGTTATCCACCTTGTTATCCTCCTTCTCCATCTCTGAGTGTGTCAACAAGCTGTCTGCATACAGCACAACACTCTGATAGTGAGCCTTACTCGGTGTATTTGCCAGGCAGGAACACTTCCACTTGTGTCTCCCATCTTTGGGGCATTTTACCTCTATCTGTACACATCGCGAAGTTTAGCCAGACAAAAGTAATAATAACAATATTTTTTTTAAAAATCTATCATTCTTGGATGGCTGGTTTTTGAGCCATGTGGAAAAGTACAAATTATCAAACCTTGATTTTCAACTGTAAAAAGCTCCTCTGACAACTGTAACCTGCTGTGCCTGTTGTCTGCCACAACTGGTGTTGAATCAAGACAGACTGGATTTGGCAGAAACAGTGACGAGGGCTAAAAGTTGATCTATTTCATGATTGTGTTTTTATATTTTCTGGGTTGTTTGGTGTTTTTTTTTAAGCACACCTTCATGTTTTCCTATCCTCTCAAAATGTTCAGATTTTTTGCTCACGTAATGTAAATAAAGGAAAATCATCCAGCAATCCCTCAAATGTTCCTAACTGCCTATACATGAAATGACTTGGGGAAGATAAATTGAAAAGTGGTCAGTGAGAAGGGAGACTGGGAAAAAGAAACAAATAGGGACTGTGGCAAGGTTTCGACTGTATAGACTTTAAAGTACTTTAAAGGCTTTTTTCAACGTAATATGCAGCAGCTTCTTATAATTTTCTCAGCAGTAGGTAGTTTACAGTCATCTGTACCTAGAACAAATCCTGTCAAAAAATGAAGGTCTGTAGTGATTGCTGGGTATAATTTTATACATTTAGCTGATTTTTCTGAAAGCTTCCACTGTGCTGCTGTTGTCAGACTAAATTATCAATTTAGCCATTTGTTGTTTAATGAATAAAAAACTCCTATGGCATTGGAGATGTTGTGGTTTCAATAAAGCAAAAGCTTTAACAAGTCAAACTACACAAAGCAAAGTGTGTACTGTATATAAGAACAGTGTTTTTATTCCTTTAAATACCACTTTAGATAAAAAAAGCCAATTACATATTCACTTAACACATTCCTCCTACTTCAGGCCAATGATGCAGACCAAACCTGTTTACTGTTCAGTACCTTGCAAAAGGAAACCAAAATACAGTATGTGCAAGGTAATAGGCCATTAGCACAAACATGCTCCCAGTAAAAATCCTTTGTGTAGGCACCTTTTTAAAAGCTGCCAATTGTGGGTGATAGAAGTATTATAAAGGAAGTGATTTTAATACTATTTAAGGCATTAAAAGCTGAGGAGTATCTGTTTAAAGCATTAAAGTAAGAGCTGCATGTATCTAATACCTTTTAAAATGCCCTTCTGCTGATTTATATTCATCCTGAACCTGCTAATAATGAGGATACATAAGCAAATACCATCTTCCACCTATTCAGCATGTCATTGATATGAAAGCCCCAGAAAATATCTCACGTAATCAGTGTGTTCAGAGAGTTATCTCGCACAAATTACTCATTAACTCAATAGCACATAATAAAAAAGAACATCAATTAATTAATGAGTCACCCTCAGATCACTTTGATTACAACACAGCTCTGTTGAAACAGCAGTTATAAATGGAGCTGCCTCTCTTTATTCATTGTTTGCAATTGGCCCATTATTTTGCAGAGACCAGTGTCATATTTAACACATGCCTGCAGGTAATTGTGTGATTAGTTTCATAAATGAAGATGCGGAGGGAGAGCACAGAGTGTCTTGCTCTGCAGCCGAGTCGGAAGGTGCAGGAATGCACCGCACCTCCTGCAGCCCGCAGAGCTCTGCAGCAGCCACGGGGGCAGCCTGCCTCCACTGCACGGCCCTGGTGACAGGACAACACCCAGAGCTAGTCCTACTGACCTCTGATCAAACCTAAAAACCTCAAATCCCTGGGAAAACACTCATGATTTGGGCCTCCCTCCTCCCTGGATCTTGGTCTCTTCTCCCAAGTGACAAGAAACAGGACAAGAGAAATGGCCTCAAGTTGGGCCAGGGGAGGTTTAGATTGGAAACATTTTTTCACCAAAAAAGGGGTTGTCAAGCACTGGAACAAGCTGTCCGCCATCTCTGGAGGTATTTGTGGATGTGGTGTTTAGGACACGGTTCTGTGGTGGGCTGGGCAATGCTGAGTTCGTGGTTTGACTCAATGATCCTGGAGGTCTTTTCCAACCTAAGTGATTATCATGGAGAGGCCATGCTGCTGGCATTTCACAGTAGAGAACACAGAATCCGAGAGATTAGGTGGGCTGCTCAAGGCCAAGCAACAAGTCAGCCTTCCTCAAACCCACTATCAGCATGGTTATCACCATCCCATCCCATCCCAGGCCTTGCAAAGACAGGCTCCAGAGCAATGTCGGGAGCAACAAATGCAAACTCCTCTTTGATGCTCAGGGACAGACCAAGGAGAGGCTGAACACCCAGAGCTTCACTGTGCTGAACCGTGTTTGGTGAATGCGAGCTGGGGAGGTGAGCGAGGAGGCCTGGTTTTCTGGCTATTTTTTAAATTTTTTGAAGGAAGGATGAATGAAAGAACACAAAGTCACCACCTAAAGTTCCTAAACTATCTTGGTTAAATGCCATTCCAATAAGCGTACAGTGTAATTATAACAGTTCCCTTAGGTAAGTAAGAAACATCTGTTAGTAACACATAGCAGGTGTTAGCAATTACACATACTGATTTTTTTAAAGTGTTTTTAATTAAAAAGAATTCTGTTTTCCGAAAAGGAAAGCACGGTAAGTCCAAACAAGCTTTTGTTTGTGTGGCTCTAGATCATGCAATATGCAAAACGATAAAGGTAAAATCAGCTTAAATTAGCAAAGGTTTGCACGTTTGACTCCAGTTTATTGCAATCAAAACCAAATTGGGATTCACTGCATCATTGTAAAGCACATAACATTAGTATTCTAAGCAAGGTCTCGTCTAATGTATGAAATCCATACAGTTCATGTAAACCCTGAACACATCTAAGCAGAGCATTTGAACCTGGGAAGATTGCTATAGTTAAGCAAAATATGGTAGGTATTGTAAGAGAGGAGAAAATTGCTAGGAAGTTCTGTATAATAGTTTCTTCACTATCCCTTTGTCCCACTACAGGGAGACAACGTCTAGATTACGTTAGAGCAAAATCAAGCTCTGTTGTCAAATTACTTTGAAAAACTAGCCAAGAGCAATTCACATTTACCAAAGTGATAGGCTCTGCCACTGAGAAATAACAAGCAAGAGCCACTGGAAGGCCAACTAGTTAAGGGTGGTTTTAATCCAAATTAGAAGATAACGAGATGACAAATTTTTTCCCCTGTCCCAACACTATCTTTCCATAGATGCCAAGATGAGGACATCAGGATGTAAATCTTACCATAAAATGTGACTTTCATTTTAGATAAAATACCTAAGCAAATGAGTTGGCAGGGAAAAGAGAAAGCAGCAGCAACATTAGTACAACCTATGGGTTTGTCTTTGTATCCAGCTGGCATCCAGGTTGTGCTTGTTTCTAATATACAAGACTGTGGTTCCTTTCACAAAAGTCTCTAAACTCCAGTGTGGAAAAGTGGTCTTTCTACCCACAGTCTACAGCAATATAAAATGAGATTATTTTTCTTCATGTTCTTCCCAAGAGTTCAGGGTTTATGAGGAGACACATATATAAAATAATGGGTATAAAAAGCTGTATCAATAGACTGTTAGGCCAAAGACAAAGGTAATTCATATGTATTTTTTTTCATCTGAATGCATAGATCTGGAAATTAGGACCAGATCTTTAACATTTTTCTGCTTCCAGGAAACTTAGGTTTTTCCTGTGTTATCCATAAGTATTTCTAAGTGTCTTTATTTCTTATTCAAAATATATAACATTTGTTTAAGCCTTTTTTTATATCAAGGACATTAAAGCTACTGTCAGTGGCGTCCAATCAATACACTGCCAGTATTGGAACCAGCTTTCTGGATGAACAGAATAAGGAAAAAACAATACAGATTTCTTAACTCTTAGGGTTACTTTATAAGGACTTTTAGGTACATAATCCACAGTTTTATTAGCTATTCACAACTCCAGTATAATATCCAGGTGTCCAAATCAGACATCCCACTGCTAACCAAACATACAAGCTGTGAACAATAACGATGCACCAATAGCTATAAAAGAATTTTGGCTGGTTTTTTTGTTCAAGTCAAAGCAGAGCATTTCAGTACTCCTTGTACACAACGCCTTTCTGGAGTACGGTAGCCTTATGACCATGAGTGCGTATTAATTAAAAATAAAGAAAAAGCAAGATAAATGCCTAACTAATGCCTTGGATTCAGAATGACGGACTCACATCTGTTCCTGCATCTCTCAATCACCACATAAGTGATAAAATATCACCACTAAGACTGTAGCAGAAAGGAAAATTTCTGCTTTGGCCACCCATCCCAGTTTATTTTTGGTAGCATTGCAACAGGCTTTTTCTCTCACCCTCAAAGTCCTCTTAAAATATGGGAATCACTTTTGCTGCATTTTGTACGGCTAGCTGAAAAATCTGAAAGATCCTGATCTTGGAGCCTGAAAGTCATCTGGAAGCAACTCTGTGTAACTGAAGTCATAATGCACAGGATCGTGTTGCTGGCATTTACTGAGAAGGTGAAGCAACACAGAAGTATCATAAAATTTCAGGGTTGCAGTCACCCTTGCCTCGCCATGCAGTATTGTAATAGGACGTTTATAGAGAGGTTGGATTTTTAAGGACAGGCTGGGTATCAATTTGGTCCAAAGTTTTTATTGTGCTAATGAACTGTAACAGCTCTAATCTATTTTTAGATGGTGGCATTTCAAGTCTCTCAGCTCCTCAGTTCAAAATCCATAATGTGGAGATAATATACCACTTTTCTACCTCACAGGATACGTGAGGGCAGTAATTGTGGGATTTTTCAATAGCGCCAGCTAAGCATATGAAATACCTAAGCAGGAGAACAGCAAAATATACAATTTGTAGCTTAGCAATTGCCTAAAATCTCTAATTGATGGGAAAGTGCTGGGAAAAAGATTGCTCTGCCTTTACTTTTTCTTATCACAGTTCCAAACCACCTTTTAATAGTCCCTGTCAGAGACAGACACTTGTCTAGACAAGAACTTGGTTCGATCCAGAATTTTCTTCCCTGAGTTTCTACAGGAACTAATACAGTGAGAAAGAATGAGCCAAGGAAAACAAATACGATCTCTGCAATTTATTTTCACATTCACGATTATTCCTCAGCAAAGCATATGCCGATTATGCCTGCCTGCATCTCAAGCCATTATTAATTGGTTAATTACACAAAACAGAAGTGGATGAGTTGTGATCTGAAAGACCTGAAAGAGAGTGAATAAGATCCTTGAGGCTAAATTCACAAGAGAGAAGATGTTGCAGCTGTAATTTTAAAAGATGACACCTTTAGCCCAGCTATGGCTGTGCTTCCTTATGGCCCCTGGCAAAAAGAAAACCAAACCAAGTCCAGCCCATGCCACAGCTTCACATCTTTAGTGTGTCCTTTGTGTCCAGCCTACTATGGACAAAGACCACTGGGAACGAACATGTTTTGGCTCTGTTGGAGAACATGAGTAACCAGTATAGCAAATCTTTTTCGTGTGCTCTTTCACCTGGCTCTACCTTGCCCAAAGAGATGATTTGGTTCTGGTAGAACAGCTTTACCCACAGCATCACCCAGAAAAGCAACTTCTGCTATCTACCTGAAAAAAATGAAGCCCGTTTTAACTCAATTTTTCCTACCATACCCACACCTCATTGTCACCCAAACCCCAGCCTGGAAAATCAGGATTCTGACATTTGCTCTCTCTTTGTCATTGCTCACAATTAATTAAATAATTCAGAACAGAAGTTCTCTCAGTTACAGAGACCTGATTTGGACACATCTCTGATCATACACAAGGCCCATAATAATTATTAATAATAATTATTATATAAATAACAATAACACAAGCCCGTAAATCAGATTAATTCTCACTAAAATCAAAAGAAGTGCCACTGGTGGCAGAGGCAGGGAGAGGATTTTACCTCTGGAAAGAATCACATGTAGCAAGAGGCAGCCCTCTGCCATTTTACATCAATTGCTTGCCACAGCCCTGGCTAAGCTTTTCAGCTAGTCAAAGCATACAGAGTGTCACAGAAGGTCTCTGAATAACTTGGAAGCCAGCTCAAGCCATGGCATACTGACTTTCCTCAACACCTCGGCCAAAATTTGAATGTAGAATTTTAGAGCTGAAAACTTACTTTGATAAGCTATCATGCCCCCAATCTGTCTTAAAGACACTGAAAAGTTGTTTTTCTGGAGCCTTCTCTGCTGCACTCACATATCTTGCTCTCCAATAAGACTTCAGCCCATTAGGTATCGATAATCCCCACACATCTGTGAAAAGTAAAATCACCTATTTCTACAAGCAGCAAAGGAATCCAGAAAGAACTCCCATTCAAAAATGAAGCACGGTCAACATAAAAATTGGAAATTTGACTTTTACTAGTCCTAAAGCATCTTACCCTTTGAACAAGCAAGTCATTTAAAATAAGGACTTTCAAAACCAAACCGTGGCAGACTTTGCTGTAGCGGGTCAAGATATTTTTCTGTCCGTAGGAAACGCCTCTGCCTTTATCCCTCTGTATCCCTCTATCTCTTTATACCACCAAAACACCACAGACAGACCTTAGGGCATCAGTGGAGGTGCTGAGAAGAAAGCACTGCAGCAGGGATGAGGCTCCCAGGTGCAGGCACATGCCTGTCCGCTGCTGTGGTGTTTGGCCTCTGTGGTAACAGGAGGCAGAAATGAGGGCCAGGCTGCTGGGGAGAAAGGTAAAATCCAGTACTGCAGCCAGCCTTGCTCCTCTCTCAGAGTCCACTTAGATACTTCATGGTCTCTCAGATGGGGTTTTGAGCCTTTCAGCCCAGATAGGCACACCAATATCTCAAAATTTCATCCACGAGAATTGAAAGTGCTGGGAGACAGGTATTTGTTACTGGTGCAAACTCAGAGGCTTGTAATTGTTCCGGTTTTGACCTCTGGATATTCATTTGGGCCATTTCTCTTGGAAATGCAGGTTTGTACCTCTGCTTTTTCCCTACCTTTTATCACCCTTCCTGAACGTCTTTTCCCAGCAAGCCCCCGGTTCTGGCAGCACACAGTTAAAATGCTTAGGCAATGCCAGTGGCTGTTTGAAATGCAAAGGGACAGAAATGATTAGTGCTATCAAACTTTTTATTTTAATGGAAGTTAGACAAGCCCCAGGCATATTTGCACCTGCAATTGCTTGCTCCTTGCACTGCTGTGCCCCATAGATCTGCTTGTTTCAATTGACCCTAAGGCACTTACCTGCAGAACGTATCCATATCGTTTTCTGCTTTCTGCTGACACATTTTCAAGTCACAGATTTAATGGTCATAATTTTCACATCTAAAAACTCCGGCTGTGCAGTCCAGTGCTGGATTTATTTCCAGGTGGAAAAACAAAGTCTTGTATTGTCCAAATCATCTGGGCTGCAGACAAATAAAGGAGTGTGTGGGGTTGCTTAGGGTTTTTTCCCCAGACTTTAATATTTCTACTGTTTACTAGTTGCAGTGGATTTACATATGCAGTTGCATTATTCAATCACTACTAAAAAAATTTCAGGCAAAAAGAGTTAACATAAGACAGATCAGGGAGGAAAGGTGAGGGAGGAATCATCATCATCATCAAGGAGGTGAAATGGATTCCCCACCCCAAATCACATAAGTCAACACTCATGAAAAGGTAACTCATGGGAAACCCTTATCACATACCACAGAAAAGGTCCTGCTTCTCCCAGGGCCAGGTTGTACAGAATTGCCCTCAAATACACAGGATTATCCCATGATTTATCATTAAAGACATAAATTCCCTATCAGTGGGATTATATACAATAATTATTTGCAGAGCAAATCTGTAGTCCAGTATTGAAATCAGTTTTACTCTGTCAAAAATACAAGTCGTGCAAAAGTTCCTGACTGATTGCTTTCTGCCTGTCTCAAATGAGTCTGCTGTACAGACGTTTCAACCTTGAAATCCCCTTTCCACTCCTTTTTCCCCAGCTTTGCTTCTCTACCATATATGAAACCTCACCTCTTGGTCAGAATTGCTCCAGCTGAAAAGGACGAGGGATGATTCTGCCCCTCTGGAGCCAGTTAAGAAATGTTTTGACTGGAGCATCTTGTAGTGCTTCTTCTTCTTTTTTTTTTTTTTTTTTTTTTTTTGGGTGTCTTTTTTTTTTTTTTTTTTTTTTTTTTTTTTTTTTTTTTTTTTTTTTTAAACAGTGCCTCTGCATTATTGATTTTGGGGGTTATGTGTTACAAGACAGAAAGGAAGAAAGGATATTTTTTTTTAAATGCCAAAAAGATGATAATGTTTTTTTAGTTTGTTTTCCTTTTGCCAGAGGGACTAAGCGCATGTTCACTTCTTCAGTTCCTCGTGTTGCAAGCTGCTATGTTGCCATCAAAGGCTCAGAAGAAGCTCCTGTTTGCATTTCCTTAATTAGCCTTTAACTTTTTGTGGAGGCAGACAGAAAAGATTTCAATGAGTTTTAAGGACTGCCATTTCTGTGGCAACAGCCATAAACGGGGATTACGTAGGTGACGGAAGACCTTCAGAACAGATGTGTCCTCTGGAAACATAAGTGATGTTTATAGTGCCAGAAATATATATTTGCTGCAGATTTGGGGAAGGGTGCCTTTCTACTGCCCTTTATCCCTATCTTCAAAGGGGATTGTGTGTGAATACAATTGATTAATAGATAGGCATTTGATGGAACTAGCACATCTTTCCTTTTCAGAGAAGGCAGCCTCAGAGCCTAAGGATAGGAACATCCTAATTTGCTGTACAATCAAATAACTGGCTCTTATTGTGGATTTCGTGAATATGTTCATTTAGGCCACTGAGCAGCAGGGTACGTAAGCTCATCATCAGCTTTAACACGTGAAGGGTAACATTAGCAAGAGTTTCGCAGGTTTGACAACATCAAAGTAATGTACGAATTGATATAATTGGCAAAAATTGGAATAAGGAAACTCACCATACTGGATCAGATTTCCTCTGTACCCAGTATCCTCCTCCTTCCAGCTGCTCTAGGAACCTTTAGCAGCCTTTGTCACAGGGCTGGACTCAAATCCAAAGAAGGTCAAGAAGGATTAGAAAAATCTTTAAAAAAAAATAAATAATAATAAAACTGAATTCTGAAAAGCAAAGGATAAAACTTAAGAAAGTTTATTGCTGGCAGTAGGTCAGTCCTCCCGGGCGGCGGAATGAAAAGTAGTTGCAATTATCAGCTCTGCATGTTTGCGGTCATTAGGGATTGCTAACTACCTTTAATCATGGCTACGGTTCAGTTCCCCCAGGGCAAGGGAGCAAGCATTTACACCTGCAGCCAGTAATTACAGCCACTTTCACTCCCCCGCCACCGAGGGACGGGGCTGCTGCTGGCACCGAGCAGCTGGGAAAGGTGGCCTTAGAGGAGGGGCTCGCACAGCCGAGCCCCAAGGACGGATGCTCTGCGGAGGAGTCGGGATGCAGCACTGCAAAGCAGGGGAATGATGCAGGCGCGCACGAGCCAGGTGGAACAAGCCTCACCAGGAGTCTTGTGCAAACCCCCGAAAATTAAAGGCTAGCTAAAACTGTGAATGCTGACATTGTTTTAAACTGTGAGAGGCGAGTTTCCAAATTCTTATATTCTTATGAGAATATTCATTTAAGAAAAAAGATATTCTTAAAATAGAAATATTCTTAAATATATATAATTCTTAAAANATTCTTAATTAAAAACCCAAACCCACAAACAAACAAGATCTCAAGAGCAACAACAAAAAAATCCCACAAAAAACCCCCTAACAAAATTCTTTCCCAAAAAAATTCTCATCCCCTACACAATGTTTGATAGCAGTGTACAAACGGCCCCTTTTAAAGAGACAAAAGTTCTTAATATATTTATATTAAAAGATCCTGTGAAAAGTGTAATATTCTATTTTTCACCATAAAAATAACATTTAAAGGAAGTTTAAAATTCCATTTATTTGATTTTCAATTTCAGTTTACATCAATTAAATTAGTGGGGTTTGTTTTCATCACAATATTATTATTATTATTATTGTTATTATTGTTATTATTATTATTGTTATATGGAAATCACCATGGCCAAGTCAAGCTTTTGTCCTAAATGTTTAAGTGCCTTGAAGTAACGAAATGTCAGTTTAGTTGTAAAAACTGAAAGTATGGTAAAAACTTTTCTCACATAAATTGGCCAAAAAATTTTCTACTCAAACCCCAAAGAAAGTGAGCTGAAGTTTTTGCCTTCCAAAGCTGAAATGGGTCGTTTTCTGCCCAAAAGATGAACATTTTTGGAAGTGATATGAGATGTCCACAGAGGAGCTCTGAATTCCAACACCCACAGGAGGAACAGACTCCTCATATACTACACGAGCTAACCCTTCCTGGCCTTGAGTCTACGAGAATGGCAATTTAAAATGAAAATATTTCTGATTATTATCCATTTGAAGCCAGTGCGATGTATAATAGTTTAGCAGCTTCTCATGACACGTAACTCATTGCTTCTACCCACCTTTTATTGGTCACCACAATATCCAAATTTTTGTAATTATATGCATGTATGTTGAGTCAGTAAAAATTAATAATTGCAAGATTATTTCATAGGCTGTTCAGAGTCGGGCCAAGGTCAGAGGATTCCCCTTGAAATGTAAAGCAATAATGCATAACCCTTTAGCAAAGGTTAAGTAAAGTCAATTTTCATTTGAGTGAAAGCCTTTTATTTATTATTAGCAATATTTTTGGCACAATGTTCACTTTGGTACTAAAACAAAATCAAAGCGGAAAAAAACCACCAGCCTCCCCAAGAAAAGAGCTTCCCAGACAATTCCGGAGTGCTGTTATTATGAGCTGCTCCAAAAGCTAAACACATAGATCACAAATTATTGGGGAAAGGAACGAAAAATGAACCAGCCTGAGCAATGAAGGGGTTAATTATAAGACCTGAGTTAAAGGTGTCCTCTCAAGTAGGCACTTCATCAAGCAATGGAGTCAGGAAACAAGGGAGAATAGATGAAGGTGCTAGGGATAATAATGATGGCAAGTAATGATTTCCCTAGAGATGATCTGATCTATGGCCACAAGCAAAGAAAAAAGGCTAGAAAGTACTATAACATTACCTTGGATTACTTAACAGACTCGAAAGCAGTAACCTGGTGTCAAAAAAGGCCCATCACCCTGCTCATTTTTAGGTAAAAGAGTTATGCCGAAGTACAAGAGGGGAATGCAAAATTCACATCTGAAATTAAACAGCTGAAAGGTATGATTTAACAATGCTCAAAACTCAATAAGCCAAAGATAAACAGCAAATTAGATGACTCAATGTCAGGAGGAAAAAACATCTTCCATCGATCCCATCGTCAAAAATTAATCTGCCTGAGAATGCCCTCTGCTCCAATCCCAGAACTGATGAAGAGTGGAGGAATAGAGTAAAACCTATGTACTAGTGCTTCACCTTCAGGCTAGACCCTGATTACAATCTCCTGTGAGACATTTCAGCATGAAGCGCCTCTCATGTTGGGACTGCAAAATTAAATTGCGATCAATACTTTACAAAAATAATTGGGGAAAAATGTTCAGAAGTCGGAGCTGTGCTGTGTGGCCAACAAACATATGAAAGTTGTTGCTGCCTTTTTTTTTTTTTTTTTGCCTTCCCTTCCTCCTCACCTTATCTTTCTGGGGGTTATTCTTCAGGATAGATCAGTTCAAAGGTGTCTCTTGATAATAGTGTTCTTAGAATAGTTTCACTCACCTTGTTAGGGAATTTCAGAAGCAGCAAAGCACTTACAGTGCACCAAGTGCATTATACTAATGCTGTGTTTTGAATCTCTCCCTCGCCCTTTATTTTTTCATTGTTGTTTCAATCCACGTTTGTATGCTTTTAATTACTTTTTAAACAGTTGACTAATTTTTTTTTCCTGGCAAAACACATCTTATTTTTATCTTACCATTAAAAAGAGTTAAATTCACACAGAAATAGGAATGCCTATGAAAGCACTGAATATGCCTTGTGTTTCAGTACAATCTTTCTGGAGATGTTAACACTTTCATCAACCTAAATGTCAAGATACGGAGTTAAATTTAGAGTAAAATATGTGTAAATAAAGCCATCCAAGTCTTCAGCAGTTCCTGCTGCAGATTCCACTGCTTTTCCAAGTGTCCCTATCTTTGGTTATAGTGAGTACTAAAATCCAAACAAACTGGAAGCAAGCAGTCATTTTTAATTTCAGGCTCTCACAATTAATAGAAACTGAAAGAAAGTATGAGCAGAATACGACGCCGTTCAAATTCCTGCAGGGTTTGGGGTGTGTGCACAGTTGGCAACAGATATCCTAGAGACTTATTGGCAGGTTTAGAAGTGTATTTAGGATAAAGCCAAGCAATTTAAGTGTTAAGATGTGGTACAGGACATATCAAAAAAGGAAGTGCTCAAAATATGTTTCTGGAACGTTACTGCTCAGCAAAACACATCGAAGTGGGAAGGCAAGGCAAGGCAAGACCACACCTCATACATTCACGTTGGTGCAGGGTGTTCAGCCTGGGATGGGTGCTCAGGAAATATTTGACAGGAATCATCAGCCGCTTGTTTTTTTCCTGGCAGTGAGAACACCCTCAAAAATGAGAGTAAAACTCCTTTGGTTTCCTTTAAATTCACAATGCAATGAAACAAAATAACTCAATGTAAATAATATCTGTACATTACAAACACGAAAACTGCTTTTTTGAAGTCATAAAACACAGCAGGAGCTGTGGTTATCTTAAGGAGGAGGGAAAGGGGGGATCAGTCCTGAGGGATTCTATGAACCACAGCCAGGTGCCTATAATCCCCCAGAGGGGTGATTATCTCATGACAACCATTTTCATTGGAAAAGGAAGGAAGGAAGGAAGG
>VZTD01000066.1:724623-776976 GCA_013397725.1 Rhagologus leucostigma | reverse complement strand
GAAAAGGAAGGAAGGAAGGAAGGAAGGAAGGAAGGAAGGAAGGAAGGAAGGAAGGAAGGAAAAAAGCTTTATTTTAATGGAAAGAGGATATTTCACATTAGGCAGGGAGGAAGGAGAAAACAGAAAAAAATGGCAGATTTGAATGCTGAGCATCTTCTTCAGCCCAGTTTCTGTTGTCCCCACATAATACTTTCTCTTTTTTTTAACTTTGACTGCAAGAGACAACATTTTCCCAAAATCTAGCTGGGTTTATTTGTCTATAAGGAAAAAAATGTGAGCAAGGAAGTGTCACAATTACCTGAGCCTGATTCTCAGCCACTTTTTGTGTCGGAATAACTGGCACTCACACCTACAGCTCCTCTTGTTTCATCTAGTAGAGATCATAACTGTAATAAAGTTTGGTAGCCTTGGAGGACAGAGATCAGCAGCGGACTTGGGTGAAGATTTCACGTAAGATACAAACCCAAAGAAATGTGTCTACTCAGTAATTTTGTTAGACGCTCAAAATTCGTCAGAAGACTTGAAAATATTTTGAGAGTATCTGGACTTAATTTTTCCTTGACATTTCTGCTTTTGTAGGATACTACAAGCCACAAAAAGATCTTCATAGTTCTGACCTATCCAATGCTATAAAACATGATGTTCATGAAAATATATTTACCCAGAATTTGGGTATGTGTTTAGAAAGAACAGTTTGGATTATCCCCATCAGATCTCAATGACTTACCTTCTTTTTGCCAGGAGAGAATGTAGATTTTCACATTTAAATGTATAGCATCTTGTCATAGAATCACAGAATGGTTTGGTTTGGAAGGGACATCAAAAATTGTCTCGTTCCAACCCCCCTGCCATGGGCCAGTGTATTTATATGTACACTTCCACTAGACCAGGTTGCTCAGAGCCCCATCCAACCCGGCCTTGAACACTTCCAGGCACACCCACAACTTCTCCGGGCAACCTATTCCAGTGCCTCACATTAAAGAATTTCTTCCTAACACCTAATCAAAACCAACTCTCTTTCGGTCTGAAACCACTCCTCCTTGTCCTGTCGCTCCATGCCCTCACAAGGTCTTGCTCCATCTGTCTCTTAGGCTCCCTTTAGGTACAGGAAGGCCACAATTACATCACCCTGAAGAACCCTTTTCTTCTCCAGGCTGAACAATCCCAATTTTCTCAGCCTTTCCTCACTGGAGAGGTGCTCCATCCCTCTAATCATCTTGATGGCCTCCCCGGGAGCTGCTTCAACAGGTCGATGTCCTTCTTGTGCTGGGACCCCAGAGCTGGATGCATTTTATACATTTAAAGGCAGTTGCACATACAGCCCTTCACAGAAAAACAAAATCTTTGCAGATGTCTGAGACTGCACCTTTTTTGTACATCAAGAAAAGTATTTCAGAAGTCTAAGGAGACAAGATCATTTGGCAATGCCTGCCATAACATAATTATTTAATGGATATTTTATGGCAGTACATAGAGGCCCTAAATGATAGCTGAGCTTCTCTGTGGTAGGTATTATACGTACTAAGAGATAATCACTGCCCCCAGGAAGTTTATAAACTAAATAAATAGGACAAAGATCAAGCCAAGAGGAGCATTATTGTCTTTAGTTTGCATATGGAAAACCGAAACACAAAGACGTAAAAATCTCTAAGTCCCACAGCGAGCCTGTGGCAAAGCAAAGTTCTCCTAAACCCTAAGCCACTGCTAGCTCCTTCTCTCAGCCACGTTCTTTCCAAAACAAGAAGCTGCCTGAGTTCTATGTGCAAAGAAAAACTTGGGCAGTGAGGGAAAGCAGGAAACAGCAATTTACGACTGACATACGTAATTTTCAACCACAGATCTCAAAGAGCATTAGAGACAGGTAATTCTCTCTTTTTCACAGGTGGATTGCACAGGCAGAGGAAATCATTGGTAGCCTCCCAGCCAGTCTGAAAGCACAATATGGCTGAAGTTCACTGTCCTCTGAATCTGACTGGATAAGTCGTGATTTTCTTCGTCTTGCAGAGTCTCGTGGCAACAAAACAGCTTAGCCATGGTGGCTCCTGGAGTGCTTTCGGTTGTCACAAGATGCAGCCTAGGACTAAAGAAGAGGGAGCAGGGAACATTTTGCATCTCCCGGATGCTAGGTCTGTGTCTTTCCCTAGCCCAGTATAAATTAACACACCTCAGAAGGACTCCTCTAATTTACCATGGCTTTGAATGGCTTGTGATCAGCCAGAACAGAGGAGTGCTCTGCCCTCTTCCTCTGTCCCAATCAAGGGAATAGCGTGGGGTCATCATGCCAAACATATACTACATCCTTCTTGTGAGGTGTATTCCACACGGGGTGATCAATCTAACCCTGTGGCTCCTTTCCAGCAGCTGAGCCAGCACAAAGAGAGCTACACCAGGGCCTAAAAATGGTGACGTCCCTCACTGTGGCCAACTTTTGTTCAAAGAGACATGACAAACTTCTAGATTCTCTGTCTCTCACAGGGATCTGATCTCGTCTGCCTTCAATAGTCTCTGTCTTTTAAGTTCACTATATTCTTGATGTTGGTGGAAGCAGAAATGGTGACAGCCAATTTATTTACCATAGAAGGCACAAATTAGAAAAAATCCTACAACTTTATACTCAGAATATGGGGTATGATTGCATGTGGGTCATCATTTTTTTAAGTCACTGCTGTACATTTGTATCAGGTACAGTTCTCAGATCGGAGTTGTTAACTCTTAGCTTATTTTCCTTTTCATTTGTCTTCCTAGTAAGGAGCTTTTTTGTTCTGTATAAGCCGAGACCAGAAAAAAAAAGAAAGGAGAATGAGAAAAAAATAATCAGGAAATAATAGCAGCATCACTCCATATTCTTTCCTCAAAATTAGCTCTAAGTCACACATTAGCCATTAACTCCTTTGACCTGTTCCTCTCTGAAAGATAGGTTCCACTTTAGGTTTCAACCTAAGACTTCAGTAGCTTCAGCACTGACATAATCTTAATTGTTTTCTGTGTTTCTAAAAAGACATAAATGGGAGTTCAAAAGTAGATTATAGAAAAAATACACTTTCAAGGTAAGCCAAATAATCATAAAATCAGCTCTTGAAAACCGCCAGAAATAAAATAGCACTTGGTAGCTTCAGTAGTAATGATCTGAAACATTTAAATTAACTATATGCACTCAAGAAATCACTGTATCATGTGCTTAAAATGTTGGGTTCAAATGCTAATTGGAGTATAAGATGAGAAATCCAAACACAAGTCAGTTTTGGTAAGAACGTGAATGCATTTATCAAAAAGATTTCAAAATGTTGATGTGAAGCCTCCTGGGATTGTTATGGATACACAGAAGATATGAACATAAAAACATAATTCATCTGTTCAAATTCCGATTCCATTCTGTTTATTTCAAGATGCAACAAATTTCTGCTCCTTCCCCCTCTTTTTTTTTTTTTTTTCATTTTTTTCAACGATGAGCTGCATCTACTTTTTAAGTGACCCACAGAGACTTTCTGAGTCATGCCTCAGTGAATTACAGCAATGGAACAGCCAGGTAAACGTAGGAAAAATAGAGAATCTCTTCCCTGATGGAAAGGTTAGGGAAAGACAACATCTCTGGACAGCAGTCACAACCAGCACTGGATCACAGAGGGGGGACCGTGAGGTCCCTTCCCAGGCTCTGGCCTCCAGCAGAGGTGGAAGCTCATAGCTCTTGCCAGTACCAAACTGCCCCTGGACATCAGCTGGCAGTGGCTCCAGAGGAGTCACACCCACACAAAACTCTTCATAAGGCAAAGATTCCTATGGCCACCCAGACGCTTAAAAATGGATTTACCCTCCTCTGCAGTGCTTTGTTGCTCCTGAAATTACTTTTATTTCAGAGTGGTTCAAAGTATCAAAATTTCTGCACTTTCCACAGAACAAAGGGCATCCCAGACTTACTGTGGACACTAACTAAAGTATTGCAGCATGAGGATCACTCCTAGCTGAAGAGACCAGCACTCCAAAAGCAGTACGGTGGCTGTACAAAGGCCAAAAGAGAACTTTTTTACCTTAGCTGGAATGAAAAGCTTGCCTCAAGGTTTGTTAGTGGAAAATTCAACTGAAGGAATATTTTTTTTTCTTGTAGTAAAGAGAAATGTGATTAACATCGTCAAGAAAAATCTAGTTTTCAATGAAAAAATGTTTTGAATTTTTTCAAGCAGTCTCACTGGTATGTAAACACTGCTTTTCTATCCGTCAATCAAGCAGAAAAAGTTGAACCCAGACCATAAAGCCACGATAGGAACTGATGTATTTCCTGGAAATATTGTCCCCAGTACATCTAAAGGATATCAGATACAGACATTAAGCAATCCAGAACTACCTCCCCACTGAATAAAGGAGAAGATGGTGTGTAAGACACATCTTTAGGATACGGATCAGTGCCTTCATGTGAATATTCATACTCATTCAGTGACGACAATACATCACCTCCACTGAACGAGAAAGAGCTTCCATGCAAAAACTCGCATGATGAAGCCCAGAAAAAACATATCTTTGCAACATCCCTCTATTGGAGAAATTATGACTTCTATTAGAGAAATTATGACTTCTATTAGAGAAATTATGACTGCATGGGTTTTCACAGAGCCCAAATACAGAGCACTTGATCTTGTAGCTTTAAAGTTCTTTCATGCAGGGTTGGTTTTTTGGGTTTTTTTTTTTTGTCAGTGATTATGTATACATAGCTTTCACAGGGAATACAGGATATAAGGGACAGTAAGTATGTTTCAGCATATGGTGAAACCATATGCTTGGCTGCTTTTCTGCCTATACCACTTTTATTTATTTATTTTAAAATATGTGATTCACATTATTAGTTCAGACCTCTCTAATTTGCATGGCTATAAATACGATAGATTAATTATGCTTAATTTTTAAAATATTATTTATTATCGTCTGGGGTTAAGGAGCGTGCACAAGACAGGAAAAGAAATGGCCTGAATCTCCTACTGATGTAAATGAAGAAAGCAATATGAGTAGTTTAGATCAAAGAACTACAATTTCTATCATGAAGAAATCTTTGGTTTGTCAGACAGATTCTGAATCTGGAGTCCTCCTAATATACCCTGCATGATTCTGCAGGAGTCAGAAAATGAAAAGGGATGAACACAGAGGTCTGGCTTCTTGGTTCCTTGACCAGTGAGTCACCGAAGAGTGAAGACACCCAGAAACCCTGTCTATGTGCTGCTGAGAAGCCTGGAGAGGGAGGCAGGAGGAAAAGAAAAACGTGAATTCCGGGGGGACCAGCACATTTCTATATAATTGGCTTATTTTGATCTAAAACATTCCCATCATAAGTGCTGAGAACAGCCTTGCAGCAGAAATTTTTCCCTAATTTTTCCCTAATTTTCAAGCTATTTTGAGTTCAATTAGAAATACACTCCAAAACAAGGAATGGTCACATGGGAAAGAATTACAAAAATTACCATGGTAAGTGTCATTATTCACCGTTCTATAACAAATGAGCTTGTTAGATCACAGTCCAGTTGCTGCAGAGTGGTGTCAGCCACTTCACGCTACTCTCTTTTTCTTGACTCAGTTTTCTCATTGTTTCCCTCCTGAAAGGCCAGGGACTTGATCGAGCTGGGAAATCTCCCATCCTTTTTGATCAGAGACTTTCTGTCATTACCTTTTCTGCGGGAGAGAGGTGACAGCTCCCATTTGGATTGCTACCTAAGGAGATCAGATGCCTGGTCTGAAATCCCTGCCTCAGCACAGACTTCTAACGTGAGCTTAAATGTGTCACTTTGCCTTTTCGCACCTCAATTCCTTCACGGTAGCACAGGAATCAGAGCACTTCCCCACCCCTGAGGGTTAGACTGGTGGGGTGCTCCAAGGCCATGGGGACATCCAAGTAGCTCAGCCAGGTGTAAGACTTTGATCTCTAGAGTCATCAATCCAGCATTTCGAAAGCGTTTAACTCACAATGAGAGATTTAATATTTTCAAGAAACAGTTCACTTTTTTTAATAGAAGTTTTATCATTATTTCTTTAAACAGCTTACAAAATCCCACATACAAGTTCCAGGACTTGATCTTATTATCTGTCTTTTAACGCAAACTCTCTGTTTTGGTGCAACATGAGGTTTGACCAAGAGGCATTACATCTACGCTGGCAGCAAGTCTGTGGATGTTGATATGCCAGGCAGGAGGTAGGTGATTTTTCTGGAGACCTCGCTCACTTTCTCTAAGGGAAAACATGGAATAAAAAAGTATGGAATGACCTTGCACTAATAAGCCTCTGCCTGGAGACAATGATTAAACCTGGTAGCGCAAGGGTGGGTTTATGAGTAATATCAGCTAAGGCACTAATGAAAGTATCCCATTAAAAAAAATGTATAACTTAGGGACTTGTCTGCACTGAGAAATTTGGTCACTGCTGGTGCTGCATTAATGTGCTCTGAAGTACCAACAGGAAGGTATACCCAGCTATTGCAGCTGGGTCTCATTCCTAACTAAATTAATCAGCCAGAAGTCCTGCATACTTCGCCAGGAGTGAAACCTGGACATGAAATCTGCACTTCAAACCTAGTTCTAGCTCGAGGACTTTATTTTCCAAAGGTTTCTCCTCACCAAAGTAGCTGCAATATTACTCTCAAGTACTGTGACTTGTATACTATGACTTGAACTGGTTTGTGCTGCACAAATATCAATATACTGATACAAAACGTTATTCTTATACTCAGAAGTATCATAGCGAAGGATCAATTTGAAAACATGTGCGCCAGCCTGGGGCAGAAATTAAGTTGTTTCTTTGTTTTCTTCTTTAAGGTTATTCTGAAAACAAATTCATTTTCCCCCTTTTCATTTGAAAAATTTCCACAGAGAAATAGACTTGGATTCTTGCGGCAATGATTCACACACAGCCGCAGGTCTGCTGTGCAGGCACAGCAGGTGTGATGGGAGCAGACCATGCCAGGGTTTCTGTGCAAGGTGCAAATCAGCTGCTGTGCACACCTACAGCAACTGTGACTCATCAAGGACCGAAGCTACTCCCTCTAAACTGGGAAATCCTGCCAGCTGCTGGGCAACCAGCAAGACAACAGTAAAACCAGTCTGGCTGCAGAGAATTTGAACTGAAGAATAAGACCTCAAGATACGTAAAGTGCCGTTCCTTTGAGGTTCAGTGGCACCATTTTGGAGTATTTCAGCAGCCCACTTAAATATTTTAGTGAATGATTGAAAAAAGAAGCCCAGGAAAAGTATATATCCATTCTCATATGTGCAGAAAATTAGACGTATTTTACCTTGGAAACTACTTTTCTGTGGTTCCAGTATTTTTGAGGATTTTGGTTTTAATTAGGAAAAAAATTTGGCAGGAAATTCCAAGCAGCTGCAACTGAGTTTGACCAGTGCCTCCAAAAGTTGCTACACAACTAACAAAAAAGAAAAGAAATAAAACAAAACCAATAAAAGTAGCAGTGGTCTGTGAAATAATTTAGGTCATGTATGCTCCTTCTCCATTGCAAATGTTGAAAATTATTGCTATAACCATTGACAACCTTTTTATTTTCCAAGCTATATTAACAATTGAACACCAGTGCAGGTTACTGTATGGTTATTTCCCACCCATACCAGATTTAGCCACAAAGATGTTGAATCTATGGTTGGAGGAGTGGGGTTGGTAAACAAACAGATTCATAGATTCATTGCAGGGAAAAAAAGGTTCATTAAGCTATTTTTTAGGAAATTTTATCTTCTATACAGTAGAATTAATCATATATTAATTTCTTTTATCAGGGAAAATTTGATGTTATCTATCCTTTGCTAAAAATATTAAAGACATTTTTAATGTGACCTGAGACACAGCAGAGTGGAAAAGCATCTATTTGAAAAAGTAAATAAAAAGCAAAACAGAGTTCTTCCCATAATTCTGACTTTCTTCCATTACTTGAACATACCTACTCAAAAAGGGAAATAAAAGAATCTCTAGTTTCTGAAATTTTCTACAGTCAGCTGCAGTACTAAATTACTAAAGTAGAAGAGTAACAAAAAGGAAAGAAGATCAAATTTATTTTCTGACACGGACTCTGTTTTTGCTCCTGGCCAGAAAAGTTAAAGAAAAGCTTCAACAAAATATCAGAATGAGACAAAAACAGCTGCTGCATTTCAGGTCAGTCTTACAGACTGAAATCAGCGATTTTCCTAAACTTCAGAATGTGGGTTTTCTGTGTTAAAATTTGATTTGCAGACAACTCTTCACATCCTTTTACTTCCATAGGCAAAAACTTTAACTCCCCTTTTTTTAATTTAGTCCACCACAAGGTATGACTTCGTATTTTTATTTCAACAAATCAAGAAAGAAATTAAAACACATCAGTCAGTACTTTGTACATATACCCCTAGGTCACTGTGATGTGTATCTTTCTGCCAGGAAGCATTTATTTATTTCCCAGGCACTGTGAATACACCAGATCATCCTCTTGAGGTGACTGAACATGATCCATACCTTGGAGGACAGGCAGATTATTGGGGTCTGTGTCATGTTTTCCCCTTTACCTTCCACTCAGCCCCACTGGTGCTTGACAGGGATTTATCAGCGGGACCAAAGTGGATAAGACCAAAACACTTTGGAGCCTCAACACTAACACTGGAGCCTCTACACATGTGCAGGAAAATTTCTGCACCTGTAAATACTCTCTTCCCCTCTCTACACTCTGTCACAAGAGCCCAGTTCTTCTGTGGCATCCTTTTGGTTTGGGACTCTTGAGAAATTATATATCCACTGAAAATGACTGTGACGATGAGTGAGCTCTTTTGCAACCCAAATGACCACGACAAGAGGGCTTTTGTGCAACCCAACGTTGTTGTTCTTGGACAGCACAGTCCTCAGTTACTCCCCTCAAGTAAAGAGCCCTTGTGATGTAAGGCTGTGAGGTGGTTTCAGGGGTGTTGCCACCCTACTGAAAGCCTAGGCTGGGTAAAAGGAGCGCCGTCACATCCATACTGTGTATTGGCTCAGTCCCTAAATTAATGTGACTGCCAGTCCATGCTGAGATTATTTTTTTTCTGGAGAGAGATCTACTTGATCCAGAAGGGATCTCAGGAGCAAGCCACTACGTACGTGAGATTTAGAGTGCAATACTTAAACTGGCAGCATAAACACCCTCTCCTGCTGTGATCAAAACCTGAACAGGAGTCAGCTAATAATGTAAAACCCTGGTAGAATGCCAGTGGAAAGAGGAATTATGCGCCTTCTCCTACCTAAATCTTTTGACTGCACCTGCACGTGGCTGTTCCTCTTGAAAGTAATGGCACTCGTTTCAGGAACTCACTGAAAGCCAAGGAACAACTAAATCAACCCCACAGCACCTAGAACTGGAAAAGTCTGTATACACCACGCAGAATTCTCACTGATGGCATCTGCTCTGCTTCAATGGACCTGCACCCCACAGCAGAAGCTAATTTGAAGACCCAAAAAGATAATTGTTGATATGGCAACCGATAACAAAAATACCAATTAGCAATTTTCAACATGTGACTGAGACCCTGGAAATCTGTGTACTAACAAAAAATATCTAATCCTGGCAGGTTATCAGGCCTTGTACAAGAATCTACAGCTCCGTCAGATAATTCCTAGGGATACACAAATTATCAATATTTGAAAACCACTGACTAAATATTATTTGAGAGGCTAACAGACCTGGAGGCCTCTGACTTTTCAATGTTACAAATATAAAATTATGGTCTATTCTAAATTCTTTTCCATTCTGATAGTCCAGGATATCAGAGATACCAGTGAAGAATCATTATCAAGAACAGTAAACTCCAGCCATGCAGGAACAGTCAGAACTTTATTAAGACTCCCACTTGGTCAGAAAAGTGCCTGAGACCTCACCTAAGGAGTGTAAGGAAATTTCCATGTAAGGAAATTAATTCTGTTAACAACCACTGCAATTATTTTTGTATTTGAAAACATGAAACACTGTAGCTGAACTGCTACCCAAACTGCAGCCACTTCTGCATCAGGAATTATATTTCGTTTCCAAAGAAGGAAAAATACAACAGGGAGTGGAGAACCATGATCACATATTATTTTGTTGCACCCAAAATGAAAATGCTATGTGCGGGAAGTGACAAGTCCCATTCTCCAACTCCAAATTTCTGTCTTAATGGTACACAACGGGTTAAAACACTATGGAGAAAATACTGTATTATTCAATCTTGCAATAAATTTCTACAGGCAATATTCAGTAGCTCAGTTCAACCGCTAGCCCCACTGGAGAGTTTTAGTGCTCTGAAGATTAAGATTAAATTCAGAAATAGCAAAGCCAAATTTTCTAGTTTTTCCAAGGGGCTGGGGGAGGATTATACATCCTTCTTAGATGTACAAAATAAGTTTCCATTATTCAAGAGTTGTTCCATAGATCAGTCACAAAGACAAGCGTGCTTTTTTCTGCAGTAAGCATGAACACTACCTTCCTGACACAATGAAGTTTTGATAAACAGAAGCCTTTTAAGTAACATTACAGGAGTAACCATTTTTCCTTCATACCCTTTCAAGCGGGCACTGGCATTTTCAAAATGGCACACATGAATTACAAACCAAATGATCACACAGCACACTGGAAATTTACTCCTAAATGGCTTCTATTGTAAAAAGGTAGTTAATTTACATGTCAGAGGAAGGAGGGCTGGATAGAAGGAAAGCCTGAATATCCTCACGTGCACCAGTTTGCCACCACAGACTTCACTTTAGTTGCACCACAGACTTCATTGACATTATTCCTGATTTGTGCCACTCGAAATGAAAAGTGAATCAGATATGAAGCATTGTAATGAATGATGACGCATTGGTGATTAAAGCAGAGTAGCCTTCCATCAAAGAATCTTGTGTGTTACTAAGCTCATTTTTTTAGTACAAAACTACTTAATTATCGGAAGAGGAATAGTCCCAAGCCAGAGAGCCAAAAACAGTTCAAAAGCACACAATATATTAACATATACAGAAGAAAAATGAAAAAAAAAAAAAAGAGAATAAAGAGTTGGTATTTTTCTCTCTCCGTCCAAAGACCTCAACACAATTTACCATCTTGAATTATGTCAGCCTCATCACATTCCTTGAAGGAAAGTATTATATCTATTTGGAGATAATGAGGGTGCAAGATGTAAAGATTAAGGACATCATTTTTAGAATCACATCTATTATTCGGGAGCCCCACTTCTAAACCATATCAGAAGAGGCAGAACTTCAGAAGAGCACTACATTTTAAAAAATTCCAGCAAATTAATGGGAAGAATGAACATCCAGTTTCTGAAAAATCTGGCTAATAATTCCCTTGACTGGGCACTATGAACTCCAGGGGATACTTCTGGAAACACTAACCAGATCTAAGCAAGCTGCACCAGAACCAGGATGAGGGCCTGGATCTCCTGATCCAGTCTTGCATCTAAATCACACTCTTGTTCAGTTCAGGGATTTAAACAGGACTATTTTATAAACTGATGAGCAGCTACCACATGGGTACAAACCTTCTCATCAAGGAGAGTTTGATCACTGAAAATCCAGCTCCACAGTTTTCCATTTATTGTTTCATTTACTTTTTGTGTTCTGGATAAGTTCGTGATAAGCCCATGATATCATGATTATAACTCATCGTAACAAACAAAACTTCCCATGGTGCAGAAACAGATGAGGGCAAAGCCTCTGCTCAGGCAGTGCCAGAAACAACTGCAGAACTTGTTTGCCTCACAGTTTGCTCATTTACCTGTAAACTCTGCTGCACACAGCCCTTAAGCAGACTTCAGAAGTACATGATGTTACGGGGTTAATGGACCCCCTCGCCAAGATTCAACAGCCAAATAGAGACGGGTGTCAGATCCCTCCCTATAACCTCCAGAGTTAAATCCAGACGTGGGAAATGGAATCTGTGCAAATCAGAGAGAGATAAAACTTAACTAAATATGTTCCTAGTGTTAAGGGCCTCAGTCAAGACAATAAGGCTTCCGTTTCGTAACTACAGGTTTTGTTTTACTTTAGCACCTGTTTATTAAACTCTTTGCTTCTCAAGCTCTGAAATGGAAATAATCCAGTTTTTGAAAGCAGTGGTAAAAAGGTT
This sequence comes from Rhagologus leucostigma, assembly GCA_013397725.1. Classification (NCBI taxonomy): domain Eukaryota; kingdom Metazoa; phylum Chordata; class Aves; order Passeriformes; genus Rhagologus; species Rhagologus leucostigma. The sequence continues at coordinate 764,900 of VZTD01000066.1, read as the reverse complement.
TCCATCACTGAGGGGCTGTAGCCACGGACTAAGAGAAGTATGCTACTTACGTAGCTCACATTTTAACTTTGTATTTTTATATGCTAATTGTACTGCTGTTTCCTGGTTTTGAATGGTACAGGTGCTTTGGGGACCTTTGTCACCTCTCTCAGTTGAAATTGTCATGACATAACAAAAATAAAATCTATTTCTGATCGGGAAATAAAAAAATCCTAGCTGTTCAGTCTTTCAAAATTACACTGGACCTCAGACTAGAAAAGATTACAATGAACAGGAATAATTCTTCACTGGCAGGGAGATGAACTAGGTAAATGAATCAGTCCTTTCTGTATCTAATTTCTATGATCGCAAGGCATGAACACTCTGACCAAGCAATTTACATTGATTTACAAGTATAATTCATAAATCTGTGGGTTCATACATCAGGATTTCGGACCAGCTTAAATAATGTGTATAAATACATTTTCACTTTATTTGTTAATGTATTGCAAATGAGGATATAAATCTGACCTGAACACAAGTTTACCTTACTTTATTCACTTAAAATGACAATCACTCTTGCACAAATGTCTAGCAGAGGACTACAGCACAGGCTTTGCTCTGTTCTTTAGCCCAGGCTCAAACTTGCAAACTAAATTTGAATCATTTACTTGTCTTCTGAGATATTTCCTCTTGACTGCTTTCTTATCCTAAGAAAAACATGCATTCTGAGGACCAGATCCTCAGCTATAATCCAACTAGAGCATCCTTCAGCTTTGTTCATCATCTTCCGTAAAGTTATGCTAGCTTTCAACATTTGAGGATTCGAGGTGAAACCTTTGTTCCAATTAAATCAATAAGAGTTTTCCTATTCGAGGATTCAAGGATTTCATCCTTGGCCTTCCTATGTATACACATCTTTTTAAGACTAAAGTGATATACAACAGCTCTGCATAACATGCATGTAGCAGATCCTTTTATGGAAAGAGCAGAAAGCTCCTCAGACAGTGCACATCCTGTTTCCTCGTGAACAGTTTCTGAATGTTTATAAAACAAAATATAGGATGAGTTATGTCAAAGATTCATATAAATTTTCACCATTTATAAATATTTTGGACATATTTTGGACATAAATTAACATTTAAAATTTCTTTAAGCCTCTCAAGCCAGCCATAGTCTAGCTTTATTATCAGCTAGCACATAGAAAGCCTTTTTTTTTGTTTTAAGAGTCCTTCTTGCCTGTGATCATATTTTTGAACCAAGGGTTTCACATAAAACCAAAATGACAGTGGACATTTAACAGGAAAGGACTGAAGCAATAAATGTCCAAAGAGCAGCTGGATCCTGTTTCAGCCTGCATGAGCTCCACCAAGTAATTGACAGTCTTATTGCCTTTCCATTTTACACAAAACTACAGTAAAAGAGTGGTTTCTTCTGGAAGCTATTCCATGTGGAATGTAACTCATATTCTGGGCAGAGTGATACTTTATTTGAACAGTTGACAGTGGATCCATAGGTGTATATTTTGCGAGAAATGTAGTTGTGGAAATTAAAGACAGAAAAATTGCATGTAGGACCCAGTTCAACTCAAATCTGTAACAGTTTTTCTATCTGCTTCCATGGGAGTTGGCCTTCTGGAGAGAAATCCTGGTTCCTTTTATCTTCTTTTAGCCCAAAATCTTCAGGACTGTACTCAGAGAGTGTAAGCTTGACAGAGTCATGGAGACACTTCAAGAGTCCTTGTTTATCAGGTAGTGTTAACTTGAAGCTGGTTTTTAAAGTATAAAATTGCTTGTTCAATATCTGATATATTTTATAAATTTTATATCGATTTTCGAGTTGCCATGTGCTTTTCACCCCTCCTCTTCTCCTGTTCGTATTTCTAAGGGTGTAATATAGCAAGAGTAAGGACTTGATCCTGCACCACCAAACACACGGAAGTCTGGCCTGAGATCAGTGGGTGTTTAAGACCTATAAACATTTACACATGCTAACACCTCCAAAGGTTTAAACAGCCTTCCTCCCTCCCTAATTTCAACACCTGGCAGAATCAAAGCCGGCTGGAGAGAAACAGGTCCCACAAATTTTCACCTTTGCGCTTCTGCTTATATCTCCTTACTTCTGCTAATTTTGCCGCGAAGCATAAAGTAAACCCTGCATTCCAAAGGAATATAAATGACATAATTTAATGTGACTAAGAGATATACAGATGGCACTGCATTTCCTCCGCAGTGTGGAGAGGTCAGGCAGCAATTGGCTATAACACAAACTAAGCTAATACAGAGTTACAAGCTGCCAGATCTTGGTCCCTCTTACTAACAGCCTATGCTATGTGAAGTAATTGAACATGCAGCAACTTTCTCAACTGTACTTAAGTAAGGGACAACGTTGGAAAATGTCAGTGCTCCAGCTTAAAATATCTTCGTATTAATAGAAAAAATTTTAGGAGGTTTTAATGATAGAAGGTTCAGAAGGAAAAATATTTTGGGTAAGTGTACCCAGATCTGCAGCTCATCTACCACAGAAGTTTAGTCTCACCTCCTTTAAAAAACTGAAAAAATAAATCTTGAAATTAAAAAAAAAGCCACTTCTATTGTGAATTTTGATATACGAAAAAAGTATTTATTATTGCAGTGTCCCTAGTTTTTCTCTATTTTTAAGTGTCTACAGTATAACCAGTAACACTAATACAAAATCATCTAGTACAAATTCCCTCTTTGAACCTGATTCTAAGGGAACTAAACTTAATAATTTTTCAAAGCAAAAACTCAATACAAACCATTCTACGACTCCTACAAAAGTTTCTGACTAGCTTGTTTTGCTTCAGAAATGTAAAAAGAAGCTTTAAAGGCTGCCTCATCCATGCAGCTAAGGGAAGCTCTCCCTCAGGACAAGCTCTCAAGCAAGGCAAGCCCAAGGAGAGGGAAAGAAGGAGGCTTAATGCTACAGATGACCACTAGGCTGTCCTTTGGGGAGGCTACAAAATACAATAACAAACAAGCACTTCCCTGACCAAGAAATACAGATTAAAATTGAAAACTTCATAATTTAGACCCGGTGCAACCACATCGTGATTACTGCTTGCTATCCTGTTTCCTTCCTTGCCACTCAGTAGGATCAGACAAGACACCACGAGGAACTCCTATCATTCCTGGAGTTATGAAGCAGCTGATTCACAAGATTCTGGGAGGTTGAATAAATACCAAGTAAAACCCAAACATTTTCTGAAGCAGTTAGATGGGTTCACAGTCACATTTGCAACTTCTTACGTGCAATTTTGTAAACATTGATAAACACATACAATAACTGCAAAGTTTTTTAGATAAATACTGTCAAATCCTTCCCTAATGGGTACTCAAAACACGTTATAGAGTTACGTACAGCTTACTCATGCAAAAGGAGTAATTTTCATGCTCCTTTAAAAAAACAGAGGAGCCCTTCTGCTTGACTTCCCTGACCCACCACAGCTTAGATAGTTCTAACTTTGAGTAACAGTTGGGAATAAAAATATATTTTCCAAGTCATTCAGGCAAGAAGTGTGGGCAGCGTTACACTCCTGAAGAGTGGGTGGCAGATGAAATTCATAAGCAGAACATATGCTCCTCTCTCTAAAATCAATGCAAGCCGCCTGCATTCGTGTGCCAGAGCAAAGTCCTTTAGGCACCTGGGCTACCAAACTGCACCAAGGCAGTCACAAATGCCCTCCAAGGATACAGCTGTGCCAAAGCTGCTCCTCAGTCAGCTTGGTGGACAGCAAGGGTTACACATCTATTATGAATCTAAGCTGGACAGAGTTTATCCCTGCCTGTGCCTAATTCCATTTACTTCGCAAACTCTCAGTCAGTACACACCAAGTAGCAAATTCCACTTTTAGTTCTCTTTTTTCCCTTTAATCTTGTTGGTCATTTAGTACTTCAGTCCACTGCCCCTTCCAAGGTCTCATTTTGCTACTGTGATTCCCCTGGTGCAGCAGTTTCATCTTAAAGCAGAAGCTACTCAAGCTAAATGCCAGTCTTCAATGTTTCAAATTTAGAATCTTTTTGAGGTGCTTGCTCTTAGACAGCATTAGCTGGCTGCACTGCTTGATTAGCAATGCTCTTTCTGAGTGGTATATTTACTCCCAGGAGCACTTTATCATTTATTATACTTATGTTCATTTCACTCTTATCCCAATCATGCCAGCTTTTATGTAAAATGTTAAAAAAAAAAAAAAGAAAAAGAAAAGAAAAAGAAAAAGAAAGAGTAAACAAGATTAAAACCTATTTAGTACACCTTTAATATCACCCTTAATGTGCACGCACACACTTCAGAGACAAACGAGTGTTCTGCAGCTTCTTTATGCTTGGCTTTTTAATTTTCTCCCTCAGAGTTAACTGAATGTAAATACTAGGCAGTGCTGTGAGAAAATATAAACCAATACAGAAATCTGCATATCACTAGAGAGCCAAGATGAACAATGGAAATTCAGGCCAACCATCTGGTCCAACACAACGCTCCATTTCAAAAGGTATCTCCTCGAGAATCCTGTTACTGAAGTACAATGTGATTTTGGATCACGGTCGTTCTGACAACCCTGTTGCAGAGACTGCCCGTGCTCAGCTGGGTCAGATCTCTGGAATGGAATCTAACTCAGACAGACATTTTCTTTTTATCTTTTGTCTTACACGAACAATTGGCACCATCTGTTTTCATAAGAAAGTGCTTTAGCAGACCTTCCATGGGTGGTGTGGTCCTCAAGGGTGCAGCTGGAAGGGAGAGGAGCTAAATCTGTTCTGTGTTACAAGACACAGGAAACACAGAGCTACTTAAGCATCACAGAAGACAACTGAGGAGAGGTACCTCTTCATACAAATGAGTATTTCAGAGGATGGGTTGAAAAAAAGTAATAAGATTAATTTCTCAGCAAGTTCCTTAACCAAAAGGAAACAATACCTTTAATATCTAGAGGAAGAACCTGTTTTCTTCTCCTGAGTTCCTATGAGAAAATTTTAGTTTATATTTAGGAACTTCCCATTGAGTAAATTCCCAGGTTTACTTATTGTTTAAAACCTGAGCTTTCCAGGGTCTTATTTTCTTGTTCTCCAGGCCGTCAGGTTGTTGCAATACTAAAATAAGGAAATATCACTCATTTACAGCTGTCTAATTATGTAAAGCATCCAGTTATATTTCAGACTTCTGCCTTACTAGAAGCTGCTTCAACACAAACTGTGTATCTCACTATCTGAAATAATGTTGTGAATAAGTATTTATCTATATATAAGAAAAACAGAACAACTGCTCAGCAAATGAAAGAGATGGGTACTTAAAGTCATAAAATGGTTATTTTATGACTTTGAAATGTAAAGGGGGAAAATAACCTAAGTTGATTGGTAAAAATGTGTCATAGAAGGGAAGCCTTCTGTTTAGGAGAATTAACAGAACCCATAAAACAGGAGTTTTGCGGTTGTAATAATCACTATACTGTTCTGGCAACCATTGCCAACACAGTGCTTCAGAGGGAACTTGGCTAAAGCATTTACCCTTTTCTGGTTAATTTCAGCTGTTTCAAAGGGTGCTGAAGAACTTCATCAGAAAAAGATTTTAAAAAGCAGTTATGACAAAAGTCACGAAGTTTACTCTTCAAAGGACTGCTGTTATACAAAAGGACAGCAAATAGGTTATTAGGCCTATTTCATGGGCCTCAAAATTATGTTTCATATCGTCAAAGGGCAGAAATTATCACAATTCCATGCAAAATCCGTCACAGTGTGTACACCAGTTATACCCCTTCAAGTCAGTGGAAAATCATAACTAATATCTCTACCAAGATATGATCTGCACTATGGAAGAAATTGTATTTTCATTCTACTTCATCATCCTCTTTGTCTTTTAGACATTGTCGTATCCTCTCCAATCAGCTGCTCTCCAAAGTTCTCTTGGCTCGTTTATTTTCCATCCTCCTAATCTTTCTTCCAGCCCTGAGGTCTACCCCACAGTACCCCAGGGTGAGTAAAAGATAGGAGCGAACAACACAAGGGCCCCACTAACAGTGGCAATTTCACCTTCAGAACTTGCAGCTCCTGTGCTTTCTTAAGCCACACAGGGAAGATACTCAGAGATAAAAACACCTATAACAATTTACACCAGCTGAAATGGGTTTTTTTTTAGAATAGGCTCAGACTTTCAAGTTCAGATTTTGATACATATATATATTAATGATCTAACATCTCATATGCTATTATTTATCTAACAAATGATCAAGTGCTTTTACATGAGGTTATTCACAGTTATTTTTATACAGGCACAAGATTGTTTTGCCACATAAAACACACTGCTTTAGCAATTACGTCTTTTAATATTTCCATGTATAAACCAGACACTATGAGTATTATAATAGAAAATAATGCATCAAGATCACAAACTTCTACCTGGTTTGAAAAAAAAAAGTAAAGAAAACTGATATTCCTGCTCTCAGAAATATTTATCCTAATAAAATTTAAATCACTGTAGGTAAAAAAAAAAAGTTAGTCTTAAATTGAAAATATAAACATTTTGAAATATTCATAATAACAAGAAAAAAATCCCTCTGACATCTGATTATTTAAACTTTTTAAATGCTGAGACATAAAATATAGTTCAAGAACATACGTGATCATGGTTGGGTCAATAAAATGAGAAAAGGACTATGGGTTATACTAAAATGAATATTAAAAGTAAAGCTTCCATGAAAGATTCAGTGCATCTGGTCTTGATCACTCCACATTCACAATCAGTGCTCTCGATTATTTAGATCCATAATTTTGTTCTGTCTATTATGATAAAAACAAGTAATCCTCATCTAGCTCACACCTACAACACAACCTTGCAACAAAACACAAGTGAGTGACCAAGGCTTAAAGGTTATTAGAGATAATAGGAACCAAAAACTGAACTAAATCTGAAAATATGGTCCAGGGGGATGTACCCCAGAAGTGCTTATTTCCAAATTCAATTTCCAAGATCAGTCCAATAGCTTAACTGCTGTTGTAGTGGCTGAATTCGAACATTTTAAAATGTAGCTTTGACTGATTAGCCTCCTTAATAAAAGTAGTAGCGGAGAGAACTAAACCTGAATGTCCAAAAGGCTACGTACAAAAGCCTGCACCTTACTTTTCTCCAAAATGAGTAGGAAACTTTGCTGTTCCCCGGTCTGCTGCTGGTATTTACTAATGACACAAACAAAAAATTGATGAAAGTAGTTAAATTTGACAATGGTTCAATTTAAAATGCTTTTTAGTTGAGGGACATTTCAGTTCTGACTCTGAAGGGAAAGCAAAGAGGAGATGAAGCATGGCAAGCTTACGGCTGCTGGCCAAAACGAATCTAGGTTCACACACTGATGGTCCAGGAATGAGGTCCTTGGACAGGGGATGTTATTGAAACCTCTGAGGAAGATGCTGGGGAATTGATTTGAACGCCATAATGAGTATATCTGCCCAGTTCCCTCAGCAGTTAAAAATAAAGTTAAAAGAAAGAGCAATCAGGAATCTTTAATGATAATACAAGGCAATGACTTATATTCATTTTTGGTTTTGTCAGAGAGTTGAGAGAAAAAGAATAGAATATGACAAACTATGTTATCTGAACATAAAGTGAATCCTCCATTTAAACATTATTTTACTTTTCCTCAGATTTAGTTCTTGCTCAAAATTATTTTCCCAATAATTTTGGCAAATTTTGATCTCTGGACTAGTCACAATGAGTATGTTATGTGCACTCAAAATGAGATGTCAGAGAACTCAGAGACCAGACCTTTGCTGAAAATTTTCATGTCACCAACTTTACAATTTGCTGTTCAAAAATATTTTCTATTATGTATCCGTGTTTTGTTGTTTCCTTGAAATTCCTGGTCAGCAAATGAATAGAATCACAGGAATATTTATTGAATGGTATTACAGACAGAGTGAAGTTTAAAAACACCTGATTAAAAAGCTGGGGAAGGATAAGTAAGCTATCCAAAATTCACAGGACTACAATGCATACATTAGTCTCTTCACTCTCCATCCTCCCCTCAGTACTTGGAAGGACTTTTAGGACCACTCTGAATGTAAGAGGGAACAAAATGAATCAAATATAAAATACTGCTTTGCAGTCAGACTCAGCTGTGGGGAAATTACTGGCTCAAGAATCAAGTGTTGCATTTAAAGCAATGTTTCATAATTTTACGCTTGCTAATAGTGCACTCAGAGCTTTTTGCAAATTTTCTTCACTCTATTTATATGGTCTTAGTTCTGCATTAAGCTCATATGGACCTAATAGAGTCGGCAAGAATTCTTCAGGTCAAACTGTTCAGATGAGGTCATTTGCTCAAGATGTTTCAAATTTTGCAAGAACAAATGATCTTATGAGATGATTCCATTACCGAGGTCAAAAGTCTGGTGAGAAGGACAATAGAAAATACCTTTCTTTCTTCGTCCATAAAACGCCACACCAAAAGTCTGCAATAGTATGAAGGAAGCCAAGGCAGGGAAAAGATAAGCAGAACTTGTCTTCCCTTTAATTTCCATCCCCACCTCTTGTTCTTATTTTGTAACACTGCTGCAAATTATCAAGGGAAAGGCTTAATCTTCCAAAATTGATTTGGAATTCCCGTCATATCAAAAAAATACACAAGAAGGTTGTGAGGGAGGGAATATATGGAACAGCACGGGTTGCGACTCATGGGAAAGAGGTTCCGTGTGTACACTGTGCTTTCCAGAGAAGGACACAAAGCTCATTTTGATTTTGTGGAGGAGTTGAAAACTGAATACAATCAGCTCACAGATCTAAGCACTGTCTACAGAGGGGAAAAAAGAGAACTTTTTTTGTCCAGGTTAATAAATTAATCAATTTATGCATTACATATATGCAGAGAAAAGAGGTGGAAGGAATTCTATTTTCTTCTGAATGATCAAAGTGTTGGCCAATGTTATGGCTGGAGGCCAAACTAGACTGAAGATGGTTTGCTCCATTATACTTTCTGCTGTATTCTTACCTTGGAATGACAGCAATTTCTCTACGTATTTTCAACTGTGTTCTTCTATTCTGGCAATAAATGGTTATTTAAATGCCATCAGTTTCAAATTACTCCACTGGAAAATACAGCAGGGAAAAGTATCAAAGACAAAGAACTTTTAAATAAATCTCATCTTCCCACCTGCCATATGAACCAATTTCTATGCCAGGTGGCAGATGTTCATGATGGTGCTTAAAATAAGTAAAAATTAAATGGATCTCAAAATTTAATTGTTTTTTTAGTGTAAAGTGCTCTCAATTAAAGGGTATTTTATTTTATTTTGTTGGTTAGATATCCTCTCAGAAATGACCTGAAAACCCAGAGCTCTTTAACATAAAAGAGATGATAAAGAGATCAGAATCTCAAGCATTAAAAGGGAATCTTCTTTCCTCAATGTAATTTAATATGTCATATCTCATAATCAGACTATCATGACAGAGAACTCTTCATCCCTTCAACATAACACTTAGAAAGCACATGTGGAATTTTCTTGATGCATGACATTTTATATAGGATATAGATCAGACATGTTTTTCTCAGACTTTCTGCAACAAATATATTAGCAGTAGAACACCATATTCAAAAATGTCTTTGAAAATTGAGTACGTATCTGATTATCAATTTTTCAAGTGATCTTATAGTTTATAAAATACTTAAGTCCCCTTCTAATTAGTATAATTTTTTATCTGAAGAACTGTAATTTCCACAAGACAGCTTTCACTGAACATTTCTCTTGCTGATGTTTCCTATATAAAGACAAGCTATGTCTTTTTTCAGGGCATCTTGGAGTTGTAAACATGTTGCTATACTTGAAAGTGACCATTCAGATTAAGCCTTTTATGGATCAATGCCACATCATACATTGTTCTGTGTCTGCTCTGCGTCAGAAGCCGGTATAGAAATTATATGTAAATAGCACATACTTTTGTTCCACATGATTTCCCCAAGATAACAACGCTCCCTCAGCTGAAGGAATGACAAAGGATTTATGCATTCTTTGATTCATCCTCTGCATGAGTTTCATAAAGTAGATGTGGGCCTGAGTAAGAACCTCACATAAACCATGCCAGTTGAACTGCTGAATGAGAGAGGAATTCCAAGAGCTGGATCACTGGATCACAGTACACACGCATTACTTTCAATCCTTGAGAAACCAAGATCTAGGTAAAAAAATGTTTATCATCTCAGGGAGATGTGGCAGAAAACCTGGAGAAAATAAATTCCTGAGAAGGCAGCAAAAATATCACGGAGTACTTTTACACCCATAGGAGAGACCAGATATTCGTTTCTGTTGTTGTAGCTGCAAAGAACTGGTTGAACTGTCCTACACTAAAAACCAGCTCGTATAAATATTCAGGAGCCTTTTCCTAGAAAAGGGCTGTATAGGCTCTTCACCGTGGGATGCCTGCAGCCTTCAGGGTGCCTGGTCCTACTGATCCGAAGGATATGTCCTAGACTACAAAAGCTGATCTACTGCTAAATTTTAAGGAACGAGCCTTTCTTGTAAACATAGTTATGACAGGTCTGCATAGATACCTATCAGGCATTCTGACTGTGGAGTGATTATGAGACCACAAATTCTGTAGTACTGAGGTGCTGAAATCACAGTTTGTGTTCTACAAGGGTTATTCAAGTCAAGGATTAAGGGTGGTTTCCACCAGTGTCTAAACTAGGTCCAGTGTACCACCAGTGGCTGTCATTTCTTCATGGATGAGTTGCCAGCAGAACTGTCTGGGATACTATGAAATCAACAATATCTCATGTAGTAAAGATGTATAATTATAAATAATTTATGAACATAAAATGGATCTTCTACTGTCATTTTGATGAATACAGAGACAGCACTTTCCCAAAACCAAGTTTACTCAATTAGCACAATACCACTGCCAAACAAGTCAACCAATATTGGTTCATTGCTCATTTAAAACCTGGTTTGGAGGGAAGGAGACAGGTCGTACTGCAGTGAGGGCTTCGAGGTACCACAGCAGGGCAGATTTTGGGAAGAGTTAAAAGTCATGACAAACTAAGACAGTAGGTATAGAAAAAGCAGAGATAAAGCACAAAGGGATACATGAGACATTTAGTCCAAGATATTTCTGTCTTTCCTTCCATGCCGTACTTCAAACTGCCCAGTCTGTGTATCCTCTTTTCAAAGTTTGGAGTCACTTTTGAGTCACAGGAAACAAATTTTTCACACAATTCAGACAGGTCTATATCCGTCTCAGTCTCACCCCTGCTGTGTTGTTCCTACTGTCTACATTATCTAGGAACAACCAGCCTTTCTCTGGTCGCTGTTCAAACCTCCTCAGCAATGCCACAGAGGTGCAGACAACTTGGAGGCTGTTTAGGAGGCTGATCACTAAACTCCACTTGGAAGTTCCAAATATATATAAATTACAACCTCACTGTGTGTCTGTGTTCTTGTTTGAGACATGACCTTTTGTGTGAAACCCACTAATAGTGAACATATGTCACAGCAGAAAACTCTTTGGCGCCAAGTTATTTCAGTGCATCACAGTTAACAAATTGTAATTCCAGTCCCATAGTTCCTCTGTTCATAATAAAGCAAATCTGTCACAGAAAAAAAGAATCTTTCTTTCCCATAAAAAGACTCATAGTTAAAGCATATAAGATTATCATTATGCAAGCTCATTAGGCGTACACAAGCTATACTTCTCCCTGTACAACTGAAATTCATTGATAAAACAATGAAGTGAACTAACACCCCTCCTAAATAAAGTTTCACCAGTAGCACTGTATGTTAATGGAGCTATTTCATTGTTAATGTGACTGACTGCTTATTGATTCTTGCAGTAATCCAGCAAGGGCTTCAGAGTACAATTTAGTTTGGAGAGCTACGGGTCCAACATCTATGCTCAATTACAACTTTCAGAAGGGTAGATCAATAAAATTTAAATTGCTTATGGTAATCACAACTTCAAATCATTGCGATCAGCATAAGCAATCTGCTGACCTCAGCCAAGCTCCTAAATTGAAACTTGTAATGAGTGGTCATTTAGTTTGGGTCCATTCATATTATTTTGGAGGCAGGTGATGAACAATTAAAGATCAGTCAGCACCTTCCCTACCCAGCAATCCCCTCTGAATTCCCAAAGTACTAATATGTAGTAACCCTAGGGTATAGGCCTTTGCACTTCTTTAATGGGTATTCTGTATGAATAAGCAATTATATTTTCTATTAAACAATTTCAGTGTAATTGAATTAGCAGTTATAATATTGCTCGGGCAAGCAGAAGCTTTCCTAGGGAAAAATTGAGTGATATTGGGTAATTCAAATTAATTTATAATCCTGAAAAATGTAACCATTAAACAGAATTGTTCACCCTCCCCAAAAAATTACAATTAATGAGCATATTGTTTCAATGCATAAGTTTCCTAACAATTTGCTTTTTGGTCATAATGGCTTTTTCCCAGTTCATTATAAAAACCTGTCTATTATAATGAAAATTTCATAGGCTGTTTTCTTTGACAAAGCGGGTCGCAAGTTTAAACAAAGATAGCCTGCAGATTACTTTCACGATAAGGAGTCACCTTAAAATTACATTTTAATAAATCATTGACAATAAATCTTCTGTATCACAGCACTAGGGTTTAGAGAGGGAGGGAAAAAAGGCAAATACAGAGAAAACGATCAATGAAAATCCCCTTCTGCCAATATGAGAATAGATTGACCAACTCTAATGTAAAGTTTGCTATACACAAAAATAAAAGCTCAAAAAGCTTTAGAAAGATGCAAGGCAAACAGTAATAAAGTCTGTACGCAGATGCAGATTTAATTAACATATTAATTTATTAATATTCACCTAACAGCCTTTTGCAAATGGTCTGTATTCAGGGTAGAAGTCACTGAATATTTAAACAAGCTAACAGACACTGATTTGGGAATATTTTCATTAATAAAATGCCAAACACATGATTCTGGTTCATGAGATTACATATTATTCACAAGGAGTTGAAAAACTGACGAGGATTTCTGTTTGAGATTCGCAAAACGTTACATGGGGTTGAGCACAGACAGTGCTCTGCCTGAAGACTATTTAAACTGATTTAGTCATCCAAACAGGAAGAACAATTCCTGTGCTTTCACTGGGAACAAGAGGTCTTAAGGCCAGGAGCATCTATGCTACGTGAAATATTTCCTGCCGTATTAACAAACATCACAAAATACACCTTAGTTGTACCCAGTTTTGCACAGCTATGCAGACCAAACTTTCAGTGGCTCATAATTCAGCGGGGGTGGAGAGAAGAAATCTAAAATAAACTACCCAGACAAAAGACTTCTGAATGTGTTATGCAACACTTGGATGGTTCTCTGAAATGAATTTATCAAAAAATTGTTCTGATTACAACAAAATCTATCAATGTCATTCACTAGCTTTTCCAGCAAGGGTATCATGGAAGTAAAAGGCAAAAGCTAGAAGTGGTAAATTTGTAATTCTTGATTAAGCAGAATCCAGAACACACCCCATGCCTTTGCCTCGAGTCTCTGGGTTACTTCCACTGGAAAAGCTTCTCCCCTCTGCCTGGCCTGTTATTTTGTATGTAATGTAATGCTTCTCGAGAATATCAATCTCGAAAAGTATACTGATGTTATATAGCTGCTCCTGTTTTGCAATACAAATGATATAATTACTTGTTCCTCGCTGGAGGGGGTCCAGTTCTTTTAGTTCATTTTTTAAATGCAAATCTTATTAAGCATTTTATCCTAAAATGTTTACTGCAAAAAGGGCACTATGATCTCCGACAAAGATGGACAACATCCCTCCAAAAAGAAATACCAGGCAAGGAATGAAACCTGAATTAAAGCAGCATACCAAAATCTGAATTGATCACTTACTGAAACATGTTAACATGATGTAATGGGCAACTACTAAAATCAGATGTGCAGTAATATTCCATGAATCACTGCTAGCTAGCCCACAACGAACAAAGACATAATAAAGAGCTCTGCTCACCAAAAATCTCAACTTTTATAATAGCTCTGAAATGTTCTGTTTATATAGTATAACAAATTTCTCACCACCTACAGCTTCCCATTTGTTACTGTGGACAGACTGCAAACTTTCTTACAGTGGCGAGCAAAGCATTAACTCGTTCCTGTGAGTAACTGCGCGCTCATTTGGGCTGGCCAACGACACCCTAATCTCAAGCTGGAGACCACAACCACTCAGAAATTCCTGGCAGCGTCTGAGCTTGAAATTAGATTCTCCTGGCCCAAAAGCACAAGCGCTTACTATTCAACTTAGAGCAGATTGGGCATGAGTTGTGCCCTATGAGACATGACAAATGACTGAACAGTTCTGCTTCCATCCATTAGAGGTCAGTGGTATTTGTAAGCCAGCCAACTCATTACAGAACTGCAGAAGAGGGATTAATTAGTGTCCTAGCTTAGCTTCAATTATGGAACAATCCATATTCAAATTGTCTATTGAATATGGTGGCCACTATATGAGAATTCTGGAAAACGTAGAGAAAATGACGGCATTGCATTGAGGGGGAAACAAACCCCTGCAGTTCAATGACATTGATAGCGTAGGTAATGACATTCATCCTGTGTCCCTCACACGCTTTCAGGTCAGCAGGATGTCAGTGTCCTCTCCAGCTCCTCTGCTGGGAGAGGTACATCTATCCCTCTGTGGAAGAGAACTGGGCCACCGCTGCCCGGCTTTTTCCAGAAGCAGTCCTGGAAATTTTGAAAAGAGAAACTCTGTTCTCCCCTCTTTCTCCTAACATGAGGAATAGCACAGTGACAAACGAGATATGAATAGGTAATAGGAGATTCCTGCATAACCAAGTCTGTCCAAAAATGGTTCTAAAAGGCAGAATTTTCAGACGATGTAACTAGCTCATAAATTGGTCTATAATTATCTGGGGCTCATTGTCACCACACTGAAAAATTCTTAAGTTCTTCAGAAACCACAGCTGTCTATTTCTTCCAGTTATTAGTAGACTTAAATATCTGAAACCAAAATATATAGGAAAGTCATAAATAACACACATCCTTTCCCTAGGTAGATCTTTAAGACATTTTAATGCATAAAAGCAATATGACATTTTAAAAGTTTGTGAATTTCTTGAAAGAAAGCTGCAAAATTGGCCTGACAAATCCTTAATCCATTTATTCAGAGTGAAAATATAACATTTCTATTTGAAAAAGAAGAGCAGAAATTATCAATTCCCTATGTGAACAGAGTGCAGAAACCAGTGGAATATCCAAAGCTAGGTTCTGATCCAAGTTGTGTAGCTGTGTATCTGGGATAGACTGATTTTAATAATTATTTCAGATTTTCTATAAAGAAATTTTTGATAAGAGCTTCAGGCTTCCTATCAGTATTGTGACCACACAGGATCATTCTCCATGAAATTTTTTGCTTGCTTACTTCATTGTACTTCTTCACTTGTCAGGAATCCTGCAGTAACACCAGCTTAACAAACTTCTTGAAGCAATTATGGGTTGAAAGCCCTAGGTCAGAACTAAAAACAGTGCACCTAAACCAGGTCTGAATCAGCCAAGGGCAGTGTCACATCGTGTAAAAACATCATTTATTGCCTTCAGGGAATATCTAACAGCAAAAGATACACCTTGTGAGTTTGGCATTATTGCAAAAATAAATACGCAATAGGATTGGCATCTTATTAGAAAGTCTTGGGGTTTTAATTAGGATGTCAGAAGAATGTGGGCCTATTGACACTGTATTTTATTGTCCTCTACAGATGGAAGACCATGAAGGGACAGAATTTGGCCCCCCTATAAGGCTTAACCTCCAGTTATGTTATTACTCACAGCATGAATGAGCTGACTCACAATATCTGTGAATTTGAATGCTCTTGACCTGTGCAAAACTCAGAAAATTATTATTTGTCTTAAAATTCCCTCTCTGAAATTTAAACATTGTCTCACTACTTTACATTTTGTTACTGGACAAATTTGCTCCAAACCAGAACTATCAGGCTCAGCTGAAAAAGTAACCCTTTTAAAAATTGATTTAATGGTTTAGCCTTAGAATTCTTCTGATTAAAAATGTCTTCATTTCAGCAAAAACTTATGGATAATAAAAGAGATGGTGAACAAAGAATAGCCAACTCATCGCCATAGAACAGGAACTCTTCTAAACTCTTCTAAACTCTTCATTTTCACTGGACTGAGTAGTGCCTGCTAAATCCCCTCCTTTATGCGGCCTGCTCCCATGACATAGTGGTACTTCATGTTCTACATTAAGACATCTTGGAGTCATCTGCACAATTAACAAAAAAATAAAAGGAGGGGGATGATACGCTCTTAGTTATAGAAAACAACTTGAGAGGGCTGAAAAAACTGAGAAAAAATATCCCATGGTGTGGCCTTTTTCTTTTTTTTTGCTTGAAAGAAGTATGACATCGCAAATATCACGGATCTTTGGGTCATGAGAGTTTTCTGTGGACAGAGACCGGATTTCAGCCTCAAGACACTGCAGCTGATAGCCCATCCCCTTGTATCTGCTCTATTAAAAACCACCCCACGGACAAATCATGATCCTAAGACTTAGTTGAAAGTATCCTCAAACCTTTCACCCTTTTTGTACTCACAAAGTAATCTAAACCCAGCACATTAAGAGAGACATCAAAGAGTCCCCACTGTTTTTTGTAGGTGCAGCTTCTGAGTCTCTCCCTTCCTACTTTAGAGATAAGCCATGCAAAGACTTCACTCTGGCCTTTTGCCCCGTAAAGAGTTTTTACTGAAATGTGTGTTGCAGTAGAAAGATAAATAGTCAGAGTTACAGAAATCAATACAGCAAAATTCAATAAATAACAACAAACATCTACTGGACAAGACCTAAACTTTCACTATGAAAGAAGTTTTTTTACTTTCCTACACTTGTACATTATAGACACTTCTTCTGCACATTCGTATTCTTAAAGAATATAACATTTGATTTTAAAGACTAGGGCAAAACGTGAGATATATGTTCCATCGCCATCACTGTTTAAGAGACCTTTGAAACCAGAACCAGAAACTCAAATGATATTAAACTCCATCACACGTATAAATTTAGATCTCAAATTCACTTTAAACTATGGATGCAAGATACAAAATACAGATCCAGATCTCATTAGCCTTAAGGTCTGCAGCTATCTGAATCTGACATTTTGACTTGGAGCCATTTCTACTAGGAATCAGAAAAAAAATCTCATTTTCCATTCAGTCATTCCCAGCATGTTTTGCTTACCATTTTTTTTCACTCTGTCCCTGCACTAAGAAGCCATTGAACCATCTGTAGTATTCAGATAATAATTTTCTTAGCTATAACTATATAATTCCACTAATGAGAGCTACTTGAGAGTCTGCTATCATCCATTTCCAAAGATGTTATTATAGTTTGATCTTTTGCATATGCAGGCATCACTCCACCTTATAGATGTGGCTAAATGGATAAGAAACCACTTTTTAAAGAAACACTGTGCTGGAGCAATGTACATATTGCAAATGCAAATGGCATAACTAACGAGAAATACCATTTTAGAGAGTCTGAAACTGTTTAACAGAGAGACAGAATTCAGACAGAAGTTTTGGCTATAAGAAAATAATTTAAAAATAGCCTGGAAAAGTTAAAAAATATTTTGTTTGAAAATATTTCAACCTGTAGTTTACAAATTGAATTTTCACTTTAAAATTCACCAACTTTTACTATTTATTATAAGAATTTAAGGGGGTAAATTTTATTTAAAAAGAGAAATTACAGGTTACATGTGTCTTTAATTTTTTTCTTTATAGCAGGAAAGGTCAAATAGAATTCTCTTTGGTAATTAACCATCATTTATTTCCATTTTTCAACTGAGACTGTGAACAAAAAGAAAACCTTTAGACCACACCCACTCAAAAAGGGAACATTAGTAATCACAGCAAAAAATCAGATTCTCCAAAGGGCCAAACCTTACATTTAGTTTAGGGAAGTCTCTAAGAACTTAATGTGATCTCGGGCCACAAGACCAAGATAATTTTTCAGCTGGTAGCTGGGCAATCTTCTGTTGTAGCTTTCACATTGGCTTTTTCAGGATTTGCGCAGTGCAGAAAGAAGGTGATGCAAGAATCTGCTTTGCAGCCTTCATGGAAGGGTCCTCGTGCCGGCACTCTGCATTGAGTTCATGCTCGCCACCTTCTCAAAGAGAAATTATATGCTCCACGTAAGAGATTCCTGACAACCCTTCATACCACGACCTGCCTGTGCCCTTCATGAGCACACAGCCTCTGCTGCCACAACAGCCTCTCCATTCATGGCTGAAGCCCTCCAGCACAGAAGTGCCTTCTTAAATGGAGAGCACAGTTTGAAAACGCATTCCTCAGTGTGCTGATGAAAAACGAATATGGGAATAAAGGAATTCCTGTTCTTTCCTTGTATACAAGGCTCTCCCAGTGAAAATCAATCCGTGCCATTTTGGAACAGTGTCACTGATGAAATTACCATAATCAAGAGCTGCAAAGGCATTGATTACAAAACACTAAGCTAATAACAGCCTTGAATGAGATTCTGATGTCACTGAAGATTTACGGAATCTGGCCAGGATTTCTCTCTCTATCGTCAAATAATCCCACTGAAAAGCTAAACTTGTCCAACTATAAGTAGATGATAAATCCAAGGTCATGGTTCTACAAGACACACCGGCCCCCAACAACATAAAAATACTGTGCTCTCCAGACCGAGTGAACTTGTCTTGCCAGTTAAGATCATCCAAAAAGTCATCCCAGTATACTTCATGCCAGATCATCTATCCTCTGCCCTGCGACTAGCATGAAGCACAAACCTGGCGATGCCTTAGGTTTTTACTTTTATATTTTCCAAATCCTGTACTGCCTAGTGTGTAACTCTGAAGTCTCGTGTGGCCTGTTAGCTGCTCTTCTCTCATGCTGGTTAGATGTAACAAAGCCTCTCCAGGTTTGTTCTTCAAGGACACCAGGCCCCAAAATGTGTAAACTAAAGCCACTGAAGGGGGGGCGAACTTGGGGTAATTACATCATTAACTGAAGTTTTAACTGGAATTAACCCTGATATGCAAATGGACCAAACTCATAAAAGTGTGAAGAACCCGTGACCCAGGGTCCATCTTGGATGTAGCCTTTTGACTGCCTAGGGTGTACTTTTGAAGGCCCTTCTAATAAATATCTACTTTTATTCTCTTATTCCTGTCTAGTCTGTTTTTAGGTGGCCACCTCAAGGCATCACTAGTAGCTCTCATTATCTTACCAGAAATAACCCTAATCACAGTTTAGTGATGGACCCAGACCAAGTCTTTACAGATAGACAACTCAAAGGTGCACACAGGCAGTGTGGATGACACTGGAACTATGACTTCATTGACTTTGCTGAGACAATGTAGGATGCTAAATTAAAAAAAAAAAACAACAAAATATCTTACTTGGATTATGTCCAAACCACCCTGTACTAGGTTTGTATGGCAAAGTTTTGGTAGTTGAGGGGCTACAGGAATTTTTTTTTGAGAAGCTGCCAGAAGCTTCCCCTGTGTCCAGCAGTTCCAACACCAGAGGACTCCGAGACGGACCCACCACTGGCCAAGGCCGAGCCCACCAGTGGCACTGACAGCACCTCTGGGCTAACAGATTTAAGAAGAGGGGAAAAACCTGCACAACAGCAACTGTACCTGGAGGGAGGAGTGAGAATAGGTGAGAGCAACAGCTCTGCAGATACCCAGGTCAGTGAGGAAGGAGAGGCAGGAGACGCTTCAGGTGCTGGAGCAGAGACTCCTTTGCAGCCTTTGGTGCAAACCATGGAGAGCCATAGGGATGCAGAGATCCACCCACAGCCCGTGGTGGGTGCTGGAGCAGGTGGATGACCAAAGGAGGCTGTGACCCTGTGGGAAGTCTGTGCTGGAGTGGAGTGCAGGATCCTGTGCAGGATCGATGACCCCATGGAGAGAGAAGCCCACACTGGAGCAGGTTTGCTGGCAGGATGTGTGACCCCGTACAGGACCCGTGCTGGACCAGTCTGTTCCTGAAGGACTACATCCCATGGGAGGGATCCACGATGGAGATGGGACAGGATGTGAGGAGTCATCCCTCCGAGGAAGAAGGAGCAGCAAAGACCATGTGTGGCGAACTGACCACAGGCTCCATTCCCTGTTCCTCTCTGTCGCTGTCGGGGAGGAGGAGGAGAAAGTTCGTTTCCATATGCATCTCCTAAATTCGCCTGTCAGGTGCATGATAGCTTAAACTGTTCAGTGTCAGTAAATGTGCATGTTATTACAGATGCAATGTTTTTGCCCAGCACATGTAAAAACTTCATAGATTAAACATGTTTCACTGTTATCGGGAATTTCAGAGGTACAAAATGACTAAGTCAGCATTCCTTTTTTTTTAGATATTTTCATTTTGTGGACCCGTAATAGTTAGCAAAGCTGAGGCCCCTCAGCCCCACATCTCAAGGCCATATTGGTAAGAGCTGTACCCCAGTTACCCTGATTTAAAGCCAATCCACATCCACTGTATGGGGATTCACTTGAAGGACCACGACTGGATCAGGCAAAGCAAATAAAATGGAGTACGTAATTAAGAGAAGGATGTATTAAATAAGACCCTACAGGTATTTTCCATCTCCAACAGCTAAGAGTCACTCCCTTTTTCCCCCCAATAAGATCTGAGGCGATAAAAAAATCTCCAAAGACCTCCCTCTTTCACTAATGTCCAAAATGGTCTTTGTTTGCGTAGAAACAACGTAGAAAGATATAAAAATAGGCTTAAATTAGCATATTGCCAAATTGGTCTACTGTAACAAGTGCTTTGAAGTCTGGCATGCTGACTGATTCCCCACAGGAAGTTGAGTACTCTGAAAACAATTAAGAACAAAAAAGGGGCGGGGGGGAGGAGAGAGGGAGCAGGAAAGTACAGTAGTTAAATTAAGCAAAGTGAGCCTTGGAATAGTCAAGGGACTAAACAAGCCATCAAATCAACTAATAACAGCTCCTCTTTAGCAGCGGAGATAGAAAACACCAACTGGATTTTTAGAAGCAGAGACATTAAGGTTTGAAAAAGCAGAATGACAGAAGTTTAAATTAAATAAATGAAAATTACTTCAGAATATAATAGAAGGTAATAAGGCACCAAAACTGCCAGTAGTTTAGTAGCTAATCCTTTGCTCTAAAATTGATCCTAATGTAAAAGCATTGTGCAATTTAAAAGTAATGAACATAATAATCCCTGCCGTTTTACATAATAAATAAATCTTAACTATGTTTCCCGTTTGTATAAAGCCTTGTGAAACTATGGTTTTGGATGTTAAAAAAATCCAAATGTTTGTTTCACGAGGATATTACAGTGATTCAGTGAAACATATTTTGAGGGAGAAGGTTAAAATACATTTTACAGGCAGTACTGAGTAAACATAACTATATCTGAAAAACCACACATGCCATGAAAAGACAGACTTCTCAGATTTTACTACAGACATTTTACACTGTGGAATACCTTCTCTATAACTTTTTGTCTACACTGAAAGGCACAATCACATACTGAAAGATGGTTTCTGTTATTATTATCGTTAAAGTTATGGTAGCGTGCAGGGGAATTACTGTACAATTAGGAATATTATCTGTCCCAAAGACCCCGGGATACAGGCAAGCAAAACAGGTAAAGGTTTCGCCATCTGCGTTGTACTAAACAGGAATGAGGAGCAGAGAAGAGCACAGGCTTGCTCCAGTTAAGTAGTGAATCTCCAAGTAACTGAGGTTCCACACTGCTGGTCGAAGGGAACAGGAGGCTGCGGATCAGCTGGGACCTGAACCTTCATCCTTGTCTTCCCCAGGCATGGCTTTGCACAAGCTCGTCAGAACTTTGTTCCTTTGGACACTGTTTCTCCAGGTCTTCCCTACAGGAGCTCCTGTACCTCCACGGTGTGGCAGCCAGGAGGGATTACAAATAATGTAGCTCTCCGTCTTGCAGCAGTACAGCTCAAACATACGAGAGACGGCCTTAAGCCCCAAAAAATCTTCCTCCTCCCACCTTCTGCCCGCTCCTTTATAGACACAAAGTGGTGCCTCTACATTTTGGTCATCTCCACTACAACTGTTGGGACAAGGTAATCCTACTTTTTAAAAACTTTGGTAACTGTTGATAACAAGACTTCAGTAATTAATGCTTCTGGTTGCCGATGGAAGTGTGAAGACTCCACCCTTGGAGATGTTCAAGGCAGGGCTGGACGAGGCCCTGAGCTGGCTCAGACAATTTCTCCTTTTCTCCCTTGCAACCCGGAGCCCGTTCAGTATGGGAGAACTCCAAACACTGGGGTTGTAGGACAAGGCAGGAGACCCATGCTGACCTCAACAGCCTAAAGAATCACCTTTATTGTACAGTAACTGTTCCTCGAGAATGTGTTATTACGGATGCTGCTATAGAAGATCAGTAAGCATTATCCTGTCAGAATAGCAGCTCTGAGAAAATCCAGCTGCCTTGAATACTGATTCATGGTACTGCATCCCCAAATTTAGTAACCAAGGAAAAGCTGGAGAGCTTGATACCGACATTCACACTTCTGGCCAAAGGAACACGCATTGCAAAGAATAACTTGAAGTGGGAGAGCTACAGAATTCTCTCAGAAGGGATTTTTGCACAAGTCTTACTATATTTCAGTTCCTCTTTGGACTCTCTAACCACCGCATAGACTTGAAAACAGCACTATTATAAAACGAAAGAAAACTAAGTAGAGCTTCTCTGTAAGTAAAACACCATAGTCTAGAAAAGCTAAGTGAGAGGGAAACCTGTTCAAGGCGAGGCTGGAAAAGATTGCGGAGATGAAATTTCGTCTTATGGATGAGACTCCACTCAAACTTTTCTTGGCTCCCTATATATCAAGAACCTTCTTCATTCTAAAGAGCAACTTCCAACTTTCACGTCTTACCTCAAGTTTTCCTGGTCATCTTGAGACAACCTTTTCAGCAAGTTCTCAGAGTTTTGTCACAGACAGTCACCAGGTGAGGAGAAAGGAGCAGGGTGTGAACCATGGTTCTGTGAGGTTTGGTGGAAGAGATCTGAAAACAGAGTAAGAATCCTACAGACTCGCACTACTCAGGTCAAAAGCCACTGCATGAATCTGACTGTGTCCCCTTCAAGCTTTAAAATCGACTCAGCTGGAACTTAAACAGTATGAACCATCAGCATTTGCTAACACTCATTTTACTGATTGTTCTCACCTTTTTATTATTTCCTCTTCTTTTTTAGTATTATGTATTATTCTTTTATATTATGTATGATTCTTTTATATTATGTATTAATATTACAGTACCACCTATAGCAACAAATTAAAATTGCAGCTTCCACCAGAAACATGATCCTGTTACAGAAGGTTCTGTACAAATCTCACTGTTAAAAAGATACAGTCGCTTGCTCAAAACTCCCAAAAAGGAAGGTGACAGAAACAAAATCTAAGCAAAAAGAAGTGGCCCAGCTTGTGTCTCATGTCCAAAGTAGAAGAAGTTTCCCAATTCCAAGTCCAAGGTATCACACTGCTTTACATTTTCTTTGGCACTTTGCCTTTATGTCTCCTCTTATCTTGCAGCTGAACATTTATTCTTATGTGTGAGTGTGTGTGATATACAACTCAGCCAGCACGTAAACAGGCAATTTCAGCAGTTAGCATTTGTTTAAGCATTAATTATTTTATTAATAGAAGTTTGGAGACTGGAAACAGAAGCACAGAGCTGTTGCCTGACTTGGTCAAAAGTAGAATTGGGATAGAATACAGGCCTTTTGGTGCTGCAGTTATAAAACTTTTAGGTTTCATGAGCAGAAGCAAGTAACTGCTACTCTTGGTCAGAGCTACCTGTAACCTGATTGTCAGAGCACCAAGGTCCTGCTAATAAAACATATCTGCCAGTGTTTGGTACCTCCCCAATATGACTACATAAAACAGCTCCATGAGTAGGCCAAATGATCCTACATGCCTGCAAAGAAGTTTCAAGACCCCACTGGACAAAACTTCTTCATTCACTAAAGTCAGTTATTGTCCTGCCAGAGGAAAAAAAAAAAAAAATCAAACAAGTTTCACTTTGTATGCTTTCCTGGTCAGCACTAAACATTTTTCTGGGTAGCAAGCATAATATAAGAGATTTTAAATGCTTTCTTTGAAAGTAGAAAAATATATCTTTTAAGCAGTCAAGCGTTAACTGTGAGAATTAAAAATATCTGTTCCATATGTTCAAGTCCCAAGTAAAGTAATATTAAGTATGTAGAAGAAAGTTCAGGTAGGAAGAGCAAATGATTAAAATAAAAGTCCCTTGGGTCAAAATGCGAGCGTAGTGGACATAGATAAAATACCAGGGAAAGGAGATGAAATACAAACAGGATGTGCTGTGGTGTCCAAATGAGACACATTACTAAAAAAAGTATTGCATCATTAACCACTCCATCAGCTGCCTCTGCCAGGGCTGCAAAGGACTTTGCGTTGCCCACACCTTGGAGAATATGAGGATCTCAGATCACTCTCTGGTATGTTCGCTAGTCTCACTTTAATATTTCAAGTTTGATCATGAATTTTCTCTCTCCTCTGTCTTGAGGAGAAACAGCAGTTAAACTGGCAGTTGGAAAATTATTTCAGCTGTGTGATGGGGCTCTCAGCGTATGACTAACTAGTTGGTATCTTCTGCATTGATATCCCTGGTCTTCAGTGGGTGTGATACGTGCCGTCCACAAGTTGTGCTGCATTTGTTGCTGGTGCTTGGGTAGCTCTCCAGAAGTCATCTGGTGATCTGAACAGAGAACAGCCCAAGAGCCCTCCAGTATCCCACATCACTAGTTCTGACCTGAAGCCACCCTCAAACTAAAGTGCTGAACGCTGCCAGCTTGCCCTGCAGCCCGTGCAAACTGATGATCCTCAGCACCTCTACAATCAGTCCCTTAATGACGAGCCCTTTCCCTCATCCACGGCATTCCCCAGCACACAGCCCACTGTGTGACCAAACACAGGCCAAACAGCAGCTCCAGACTCCAGTTTTAAGAATCGTTGGAACTATTAATTCAGAGAGAGTGGTCCTAGATAAAAGAGAAGTTTGTAAAAACACAGGTAAATGCTATCTGCAGGCAACTGCATAGAAAATCCATCCATTGTAAAAACATTAAAATGTCATGTTTTACAAAAGAAAATATTTTGATTTCTCAAATCAGAGAAATTTAATGACTTTTGGGGAAAAAAAAGTTTCAAAAACTATGTTTAAAATGTTTATTCAGATCTAAAAAACTTTATTCATTTTCTAAAAATACTGGTTTTAGAGGTTGCCATAAAACCTATTCAGTTCGTCTATCCTACAGCTGACCTCATTCCATGCAAATTTTCAGACAAAATTTTTAGTAACAGAAAGAGCTAAAGGAAAAATACCTTTTATTCCCACTTTCTGAAATACACAAAGCAAATGTGGATTATTTACTTTGTGTGCTTTGGGTTTGGTCATGTCCACTCTTTCATTTCCGTGTCAGTGAAGTTGTTTGCTTTCACACACACACAGAAAAAAAAGCCACCAACAAGAATGAGGAAAACACGATACTCTTGATTGCAATCCCACAGAAACTGGCGAAAGGACTTGGGGACATGTCCTATTAGCCTGTTTGTTTTTAATTGACCAGATTTCCAGTTGACAGTGGCCCTTTTAGCAGTGCACAGAACAAAAACAGCACCACATGGCCAGCAGGGTCTGTTTTAAAGTGGTGCTCTCTCATGTCCCCTGCTGAGGATTGCGCCATATGAGCCGTCAGTAATGCCAAGTCAAAGGCCAAGCATCAATAAAGCTCTTGCTGTGATCAAGAATATGTAAACAATGGAGCAGCCACTTCTAGGAGTGGTTACAGCAGAGGTAAAGCTGAAGTTAGGTGGCCTCTAGCTGACAGGTTTTTTCCTCTGATATTTTACAAAATACAGTATTTTCTCTGGACACTGTTGCTGGCGGTAAATATTTTAGTGCAGGCTGTATTCTGCACATACTTAGTTAAATGAATGGAATATGACAGAGATTATTTGTCCAGGTACAAAGCCTGTGAAAGTCAGTGGGAACAGTTCTGCTCAATTCACTGGTTGCTGAGTTAGGTGCGTAGTCAATACATTGTATCCAGATATCATAGCAATGAGAACTACATAATTCACATACAGATGTGTCCTCTTCCATCACACTCACTCAGAAAAACACACTTTTATTTAGTGCACTTGAACACATCAGAATGTACATTCTATTCAGTGATGTCCATGTACCTGGAGTCAAATATTCCTGCAGTGGACATTCACTGAGAACAGGCTATTATTTCAGAAGGAAAAGACCTACAGAATTTCACAGGAATTGTTGCTTTTACTTCGTCCTTCTTACATTGCTGCTATAGAATGGATTAAGGTTTCTGCGGGAAGGATTTATTTATGTGTATCCTGGAACAGTTTCCCTAAATCCTGCTAGCTTGTTTTGGAGGGTGGGTTCCTCCATAATTCATGGACCTACAAGACTTAACCGGACAAATTAAAGAAATAATATAAATCCCCTTGCAAGGACATTACTTCTCTGACCTTAACCAACTCTTTGTTGCCATCTGTCCCTGTACATGACTCATCCCATTCTGCCACATTACCATTGACAAGGACACATAAAGCCACAAAAGAAGTTGATGGACATTCACTCCAGAGCATTAGCTACCTTGCTCCATGCTCCTGAGATCTGACTGTGCCTTTTGACAGCTCTCCAAGCACATTTCCATTTCTAGAATGAAACTGAACCTTTGCACTTTATTATTATTATTATTATTATTATTATTGTTCTCTTTCAGCAAAAAGGTAATTGGGCATGAAAAGTTCAAATCCATTAAATAAAAACTCAATTTAAAATATTTTCCATCCACCAAGCAAGCTCCTATTCATTATGCTGACACTGTACTCCACCTCTGCACCAAGTGGATCACTCAAAGATGCCCCCCACCACTTCCCTGGCATTTTGTGTGACAAGTAAATCTGCTGTGCACACATTGCTTTATAGGGCATCCCAGTTTTTTCAAATACAAGCAACATTTTTTACAGCACCTTTAAATTCCCAAGTTGAATTTTGTAACTATCAAGGTAATTTCAAGTAAACTATTTGTGCTGAGTCTCTCCTCTGGATATTGTGGCAGACAGACACAGCTTCTGAGTTTTATTTCTGCTCCTTCACTCACTCCAAGTTTTTGAACAGCCTCAGTCCCATTACTCTACTGCTAAATACAAATCGTAAAATGTGTTTACCTATCGAAAACAATAGCAGGCAATTAAAATATAAATTGCATCATTCTCTAGGAACCTCGGTAGAAGAATTCAGATGTTGCAGTTACCTGGTGCCTCCTCAATTTAGAAAAGCAAAACAATACAAAACATTCTAATGTTTCAGCCACAGGTTACATATTCTGTTTTCACAAAGGTCACTTTTTCCATAAAGTTTTTTTAGTACAAGTTTATCGTACAGAGACACTCTTTTGCCTTAATATCTATTATGAATGTCTTCTTTAAATCTAGCAAAATATTTTCCCCTTACAACTTAATCTGCCAGAGATGCAGAGCACAGCTACTTTATTCTTCACAGGTCCAGTCCCGAAATCTAATAAAAAAAAGCCAAAGAGGGACATCTAGTGGTACCAAGCACAACATTAAAAATGAGCAGAGGGAGGAAAAACCTACTGCCATGCCCATGGATCTGAGATAACTGCTGGTTTCTCATCGGGAACGAGGAAAGGTTGAAGGAAAGACCGAAATAGCAGAAAGGAAAAATCCAGCTATTTTATCCTTTTCTAACACATTGCCCCTTACAACGGGAATAACACAAAACTGCATTTGGTCAAAGCAGAAAGATGAAGCAAAACAAAAGGAGACTTAACAGTCTTCTCAGTGAGTCTGATTTTTTTGAAGAATGTTGGATTCCTCTAAATGAACTGAATCTAAATGAAGGTGCCATAATCAAACAATGCTGCCACTGAACCCCAGATTCAAATAAGGAATGTGTACCCTGGCTTTCACTTGCAAAACAACCCCCAAGAAAACCAAGAGGACCTGCAGAAGTAACCTCGTTTACCTTGAAAGTAGCTACATCAAACTCCAGCCGAGGGCCGAGCACCAACTGAAACTAAATTTCAGTTCAACAAAACCTCTGAACGCTCACCCAATGAGCAAACGACAAGATTGTGCTCATCACTTATATTAGCAGTGAATATGTCATTACAATCACCATGAAGTACTCAGGCAAAATTAGTGGAATAAGCCATCTGTCAGCTAACGAGGCAGATCAGCAGCACTGGAACCCTCTCCCAGCTGAAGACAAGGAGAGATCAACAGCAAACTCCAAATTGCTAGAGAGACAACAAAACCTCATGAGCTTCATGCTCCCAGGTAACTTTAGTACCAGAGTATTCAAAACAAACTGATTCTTATGAAAACAGCCCTTCAAGAGCACAGAAGGAACTCTCAGATGAAGAGTATGGGAGTTGCCAGCCCTGCTCTCTGAGAAATGCAGCCTGTAAGATGGACCACACCTGGTTTAATGTGAAAGCCCCACAGTAAACAACCTTGCACTGTGTAGTTGCCAGTATTAAATAAAAGAGGCAGTCATGCACACTAGAACATAACTGCAGGCTCTTTAAGGAAAATTGAGGTTTTAGTGTCACTTTCTATCAGAAGGGGAAGCAGATTAAGTTCTACCTTTATAGCAATTATTTAGGTCTCTCAGATACTTAGAGATTAAGAATTTAAACCTACCTTGAGCACTTCTGTGGCAATTCCACGTGCACTAATCCCTACAGCTCCTACAGTGAGGGTTAAAGAGATGAAGCTCAGAAATTCTTCCAAGAAATGTGGGACAACCTCCAGAGCTGATCTCTTTCTGCCCAGCTCCCAGATTCACCCTTC
This sequence comes from Rhagologus leucostigma, assembly GCA_013397725.1. NCBI lineage: Eukaryota > Metazoa > Chordata > Aves > Passeriformes > Rhagologus > Rhagologus leucostigma. The sequence goes on along the minus strand of VZTD01000066.1, from coordinate 736,010 downwards.
TGAAGGTCCTCTCTGATTTCCACGAAAGTATTGTAGTGAAAAGGAATTCTTTTCCATAAATTTGAAGGCAAGTGCCATGTAAGACTTTCCAGGCAAAAAGGAAATAACAGTCCTTTCCCTGTTGTAGGTGTGATGTCATTTTGGGGGCAGTTTTATAGTCACGCAATGTCAAGTGCCATCTCCCAGTGCAGTGGTCTGTGTACCACAGGTGCCTTAAGGCAAATGATTAAACAGAATTAGCTACACAGCCCACGGGTCTTCTCCATCCTGATTTGAGGTATCTATAATCCTCTTTGCAGAGGACAGGATACACAAAGAAAAACATTCTTAAAAATGAACTTGTTTTAAAGAGGTAGTAAAGCAATTTTACAAAGCAGAAAGATACCTGCCTCTCGTACCACACTTCAGCTACCAATCTTCACCCAGTTTGTTCCTTGATGCTGTTCTAAGCTATCCTTAAAGCATTTCCCTCCCTTCAGTTCTCCTTTTTTTTTTTCCCCTCCTTACTTTTTCTACAGGACTGACCGTACCTTCTGAATTTATTCCCCCTCACTGGACAAGCAGTACCCATGAGATAAGCAGCCTTCTTTTTGTCTCTTTTGTTTGTTTTTTTTTGTAGTAAAAAGACAGGTTCCTTGGAACTTCCTCTTCTTAAGCTGTCTCCAAGTTCCCCAGCACATACGAGAATGAAAGAATGATGCTGTCAGTGGTGATGCACACCAAGGCCTACCAGCAAAAAAAACAGGTGTAAAAGCACTCAGTTGTGGAGATTATATAGTCACTGCTAAATTGGAGCAGAGTGCTTTGTAGGAGGAAAGTTCCTGATTAAAATATTTCATATTCCACCTGGCACTGCAATAATGTAATAAGAACTGCCTCAATTGAAAAAAAACAGTGACAAAAAAAGCCAACAAAAACAAACTACGGTGTTTTAAAAGCCTAAGTTTAGTGTACATATACACCAGAGAGGACCAATGTCACAGAAAAGAGTGAATCAATGCCTGTTTTCCAAAGGCTCTGAATGAGGATCACACACCTTTCTGGAAGTCATGCTGCGACTGAACTAACCTCAGCAGAAGGGCAGCCATTCCATGGCATCTGTTCCACTAGCGGTTGGGCTGAAGGAGCTAATGATCTATTTTAGCCTTCAGAATCTATGAGTGGGAGTCACTAATCAAGATTTGAAAGTCTGAATATCACTTAAAGTGAATCACAAAGAGGTGTTAGATTTCTAAGTGTCCACCAGCCAGAGATATTTAATCATGAGAGTATTTTAACACATGTCAGTATAACCTTTCAGAGAGCACTTGGTGCCATCTCAGCTGGCAGGACAACGTTCGGAAAAGAGAAAAGTTCTTCTTAAACCTCAGCCTTGAAATGAAAACTCCATTAGCTTGAATAATGACATTCTAGTCACTTTAAAAAGGGTATTCTAAAAGGTTTGCTTTTTATTTTTCACTCTTAGAAATTACATACATTACAAGCATTTTCCATGAAAAATCTAGATTGAATTTGTTTCTGTAAATAACTAGGAATAGGCACAGCTAAGCAATAATGGGCTTCAAGTAAATAGAATTTTTCCAAAGTGATTTGAGTTAAGAGCCCAGGCTTTTCTTCTTCTGTATTTTGATGACAAGCAATCCCATCACTTTCAGAAACATTGACCCAGCTTCTTGAAATAAATACCTCGAAGGCGGCGAAGCTCAGACATACGCTTGTTTCTGAAAATACAAGGAAATGTTTAATGTATCATTTACGGTTTTAAACACTTTCTTCATTGTGACAGGACAAAAAGTCATGATCAAACAGCAAGTCCTAGCTCAGAGCTCTTCACCAGTCACCATCTCTCCCAACAATTCACTGCCTTCAGCACTTGTGTCTGCAGCCAGGAAAACCAGCACAAAGTAACTTTGGCCAAAGGCGTGTAAGCATTTACCCATACAGACAAAAACTAAACTGAGGAATTGCTCGGGTTTACACTTCCGAAAACAAAGCAGCCCATGAAATTCCCTCAGAGATGAAGTCAGCTAACCAGGTTATGTCAGCTGGAATTTTGAAGTGCTTCACGGTCAACTGTTAGAGCCACTTCAAAGATACAAAACGTACTTGGGAGAAGAACACAAAATGCCAGGAATAATGAGCAGAGAAGAAACTCTGTAGTTTCTCTGGTTGCCCAAGACTGGTGGTGGGAATAAGGGGCATAATGAACAGAAATGAAGCACAGAAGATGATGGTTTGACCTCTTTTTACATGTCTCGCATGGACCAGCCCTTTCTGTACTTTCACCAGGTCAAAGGGAGCACACCTGCTGATAACAGTCAGTTGTTTCATCACTCACAGGTTACTTCATTTAACAATTTTGCAAGAGAACCTGATAATAGCAGTCTGAAATCCACATGTGCATGTTTTAAAAGCTGAAAATTCAGTTTAGCTCAGTAATAAATTCAGCTAACACACTCTTTGTCCTGTGCTAGCTCTCCTGAAATATGCTAACCTTTTGGAATTTACAGCTGTACAACACGTACAGTGCACCTCTGCAGGGCAGGGACCAGAGAAATGCAAGAGCTGTGTGACAAGGACCACTCCAACACACTTTATGCGGAGCTGGCAGTCGGCGTTTGACGGAATCTGGTAAGGCACATTTCCCAGATTGAGCACGTACCCCGCCCAGATGCACAGATGGTATTTGTGGGAGCAAAGGAAAATAAAATATAGGTTTAAAATAAATGCAAGAGAAACACAGAATAATATTGAATCACTCTAGGTATTTCTAAGGGTTTCCATTTATCTTTTCTACTTCTCAGCACATAGCGAGTGTATGTTCTGAGCTTTGAAACCACTGAGCAAATGGAAGGGATTTAAAACTAGTTTTGTTTCAAATATAAGATCACAGAATTAAAGAAAGGCTCCAGGAATGAGATTTCTGTACAGAAGCTTGATGGAAAAGGAGTTAAAAATGCTGTTCCTGCATACGCCTGGCATTGACAACCAGGCTTGTCTGAAGAGCCTTTTCCACGCTAAAGGAGAGGACTCACTTTGCTGCTGAGTTTCAAATGGGGCCCTCTGCACAGTGCCTACATTCACTTTGTTTTAAATGCATGGAAAGACTTACAGCTGGGAAGAAGAGGTAAGCTACAAAGTAGTGAAGGAAATAGAGCTTTAGATGCTGTTTTTGCGATATAAGGGAACAAGAGCAGCCACAGACTGATGAGAGCTGGCAGGCTGACTGACAACCACTGGTTTGGGACACACTTCCAGGCTGCAGCCTTGCTTCTCCACCCTCCATCACTGCTCCTTCTCAAACCAGAAGAGCTGATGGCCTTTGTTACGATACCATCCAAGGTAGCTGCTCTCAAGATCCCATAAAAAACTAGCAGAGGAAGAAAGAACAGGAGGAAAACAAGACAGGTTGGAAGTGGTGGGGAAAGATGGGAGAAGAAACATAAAAGCCCATGTTTCCTGTTGCAGCCTCTGCTAACCCAGAGGTGCTGATGTATGCTCACTCTGCCATGCCAGGAGTTGAAGATCCACAGTGTTCAACTTTTAACCCTCATCTCCTCTCATCCTCCTTCTAGAGGTTCCAGCTCTTTGGTATTTTACCCATTAATTAGATTTAACCTTTGGTAAATCAGTGTTCTTGATTTCAAGTTCCACCCTCTCTTCTTTAGTAGACACGACTTAAACACTACATTTAAATTGCAATAAAAATCCTCTTTCTTTGCATTAAACCAGTCTCTCTGAATTCTTCCCCATTCCTCCTGCCACCCTTCTGAGCTCCTTTACGTAACACTGCACCAACTTCCACCTCACAAGTGTGGGTAGGTAGGAGAGCCTCCAGTGTTATTTCTTGCAGAAATACAACTACTGCTCCCATGCAAAAAGCAAAACAAAATCTTTGACGTATGGAGGCAGCAAAGGGAACTCTCCAGCTCCTCTGTGGGCCATCCCTTAGGGGCAGAGCTTGGATAGGAGAGGAAACCAAATGTCTTGTGCTCTGACTTCTGCCATTTAAAACTTCTCAATAACCAGCACACTGGAGAGAAAGGCTTTTCTGGGTCACTTGAAATCTCATGTTATTATTTAAGCCAGAGCTACTAAAGAACCCCAAAAAAATCAACCAAACAAAAAGAAACCAAGGAAAAGTCTTTAAAGAATACATTCCAAACTAACACATCATAGGAAGATGTAGGCAAAGAGCAAAACTTCCTATCAGAAACATATTTATGACAGTATGACACACAAACTAATTATATATATACATCTGAATTACTTGATATCTACATTTGCAAGTGTCACTCATTTTACGCTGAATTTATCCAAAAATGAAAAAAAAATCCTCTACAAAGGGTCTACACTTTATCCAGTCACAAAACCTATGTTTGCAGGAACTCCAACAAAAATAATTACTTCAAATTTTCACCAGTGTCTCCAAACAGAATTCAGCACAAATACTTTCTTTCTTTTTAACCTATTCAACTGAAAGAAATGGAGCTGCAATGGTTAGGTTTTTTAATCCCAAAGTGGATTATACAAACATTTTCATCAAAGATTTTTTTACAACAAGGCCAGCATTACTGGTTATATCTTATTATTAAGGTAAGCTTTCTTCAAAGAACTGTATGATTGGAATCTCTTCCTGATACATAGTGACATGCTATTTGCTGGCTGCAGTGAGCAGAGTCGAAATGAAAACAAAAATACAAACAGGTTTTTTTTTAAATCTTGTCTTTATTGATTTAGACTTCAGAGCTACAGCCAAAAATAGTGCATCTGTAGAAAATTATCAAACAGGCTATCAATACAGCATCATCGCATGTTTAGAATTGTAAGCACTTGACAAATCACAAAGGGAACATCCAATCTAGTATTTGGCAGTGCAACCCATGAACAGGGAATACGGGGAGAAGGATTCTTTTTCCTCCATAAAAGACACACTCCTGAACAGGAACAAAAAGCTTCTGTTAAAAAAAAAAGAATTCCAATTACCGCGGAAGACTCACTGGCTCACTCAAGACATCAACGAACAGTGCTGGAAACTCCGTGTTGTATGTCGAAGGGGACACGGAAGCTGCAGCTCTGCTACAGGAGCCACGCTGTCTTCAGGACTTTGTATGCCATGGAGAAGGTCACTGAGTAGCCAACTGCCCAAGACAAACCTCTGCCAGGCTGGGGAAGAGGGATCAAGTACGCTAAAGTGTGAAGGATCCTAGCCCCTGTGAAGATCCTGAAATGCAGCAAGGCCGTGGACAGCTCGGGGCCGCTCAGAGCATAGAGCAGTCCAATGCCAACAAACGGGACAATATTTTCAAGGTCATTCAGGTGGCCTCTGCAGAAAGAAGCAAAGTTATTTTAAAGTGTTACATTTTGCTGAATAAAACTTCAAGCCTCATTATTTTTCAGCATCTTCAGAGCATGCTACTATTCAGGCCCTAAAACAATTCTTGACTTCCTCTGCAGAAGGGACTTGATTCAGCTACTGAAACAATTTTGGCATGTTCACCTGACATCCCTCTGGTCTCTCCTGCTGCACCCCACATTTTTAAGCTTCTGATCTTCTGTATGAAAGGTCTTAAGTTTTTCCCCAGGATCTTGGTAATATTAAGGACTTACATGAGTTGTCTGAGTGCACCTGGGTGTGCAAGAATGCAAAGTCAGGGAAGAAGAGAGGTAGCTGTTATTTTCTTGGAGCCTCTCTCAATTAACATCAATTAACTAGAGGACTCTGACAAAGTATTAGAGTTCATGGCCCAGCTGGTCTATTCTAATCCCATAAATCCAGTTTGTAGTCTTCACAAAGAAAATATGAAATATCCTACATGGGAACCATTCTATCAAATGTTCGTGAAGTTCCATCATCTTGAAGAAGGTTATTTTTGAACATCTAACAGGTGTGACAGTTACGCTTTTCGTTCATTTTCTTCACACTGAGCACTAAAATAGCTGAAAAAATGTTTGAAATTTTGAAACCATAGTATAATTTACTAAAAATGTGTTGAGAACTCCTTATCTTGAAGCATTCTTTCACACCCCTTCCTAAACCTTCCCAGCTCTCTTCACCTCTTTAGATAAATTACACTTCCAGCCAAATTTACTGATTGAAACAATGTCTAAGCCTTACTAACAATGTCAAATTTCAGAGCCAACTGGATCAGGTCATGGCACTGTCTTGCAGGTGCTTTTTAAATGTATTTATCATTACAAGGAAACATATCCCTCCAGTTTCTTATTCTTATTCCCCATAAAAGTACTCTGAAGAAAGTAATCTTTTTTCTACACCCATAAACAGAACACATTCCAGTCACTTAGACAGAAGAGAAGCCATGCTAAATCTGTGTGGCATTATCTGTTGCCATGAAGCTTGCAGAGGAAAATATAGTAAACATCCACTAAGAACCATTGTTGGGAGGAAAATATGGATGCTGCAACACCAACAGAGTAACTAGAACCAAGCTGACTTACTAGTTCTGGGGATGTCTGAAAAACTCCACAAAACAGCAACGCAGGATTTGATAATACAGCGTTTTAAAGATCTAGTCTGTGAAAATGACTGAGGTGGTTGTCATTTCTCTACCATAACAGTTTGAGTTAAATGGGTCATAAAGTTAGTCTCAACTTAGCTGGCCTCTTACAATTTACAAAGAGAAAGGAATTACCCCTCACCAAAAAGTTTCCATTTTTATGTAATACGCATGAAATTAAGCAACTATTCCCTGAACTACTCAGGAGCAGAACAGGAAGGAGCAGAACATCTTTACAGCCCACTTAGATTAGATTCTTCTTTCTGAGATTTTAATCCATAAGAGACATACAGAAATATACTCTGTCAAACAACAGCCATCATTTGCAAGGATGCAGTGTTCTTAAATCAGCACTGGTATATATTTTCAAGATCTTGCCTAATGGAGTTTTAAATGAGAAGAGTTCACCCACATTCAAGTTTTTGGTATAAAAATAAACTTAGCTTCATCAAGGAATTACCATATGGAAAGCATTCCATTAAAGCTTTCCTTATTAGCACAGGTGTATCAAACAGCATCCTGAAAGTTATGATTTTGGAAACAGAAAATTTTGCCATGAGCTACATCGACTTGTGGTCATATTTTACAGTGTTCTCACCACTCTGCCCATGCAGACAGGACACTACCCGAAGAGTTAGCTATTATAACCAGACAACGGCTTAATGTTTTCAGTATGCACACTGCCCATCTGAATGTGGAATGGTTTGTTCATTTAAACTAATTAATGTATTAGATTGGTACATAAAGCAACATAAAACACTCACAGGCTTGACAGAGAACAGGGTGAAATTAACTCCTTGATTTAATATTCTGTTATTTAAAATAACTTTTAAAGGTTCCTGTGATTTACCTGCGTACACGTTCAACATCTGGATCAGACTTCAGGTATTTCTTAGCACTCTCCCCTTTTCCAAACGATGCTGCATCTTCTGGGTTGACAAACGCCTGTTTCAAATGCAAGCACACAAGAGACATTAGCAGCCAAAATGTTTTACCCAGTCAAGGCAGCTTGCTAAAAAGGTCACTCTTTTACCAACGCCTCAATAACCTCACTTAACTTACCTGAAGTTAAAAGCACAGGGAATAATACAATGTTCACTGCAGTACTGCTTTCTTGAGCCCAGCCTGTACATAGCTGGTGTGGTGACAAATTAATACAATGTAATTTATGCATTTAGATAAAGCCTTCTTGTGAGATGGACAAGCCTGCAGTAAAGGCAGTGGGCTGGCAGAACATAGGCACCTACAAGGCACAAGGTCTGTACTGCCCAAGTCTCTTTTTCAGCATTCCTGACAAATTATCTGAAAATCCTTTTGGATCCCTTCATTCTACAGAAGTCTACACAGCAATAGCATCCAACAGCCTTATTCCCTCTCACTTACAGCCAAAGAAGTGTCTCCCTTTCCTCTTAGGTACAAATTCTTACACTTATATGACCCATTATTACCTCAAAATACTGCAAGACAGTACTTGAAAACAACATGTAATTCAGGCAGTGCAGACTGCAGTAGATCTCTCCCTGCTGACACATGTAGTAACAAACGCATTCTGCGGACTGTTCAGGCTATGCAGATGTCAAGTCAAGAAAATCTTTTGATTTTAGGAGAGCTACATGATTGCTTTCTAGGGCAGCCTTGATCCCTATTTGTGAGCCATCCTCAGCCTCACGATTCTAGAGGTGTGTTAACAGTACCATCAGAAGCATTTTACACTCCCTTGCTTCACTGCTTTCCTCTGTTTTCTTCTTTCATAACTTATTTATATTAAATAAAAATTTAAATAGAATATTTCTATTAAACAGAAAATTAAAATTATTTTACTAATTTTTCTGGTTTTGTAATATTACTAACACAATAAAACCAAGCACTCCAAATTAATGAAGGCCCTATTGTCATCTGCATCCACCTGGATCCACAGAGCAGTTCAGCTGGGTTCTCTTGCAACAAGAAGGAACAAAAAGCAGCATTTCAACGAAAGGACTGCACCAAAATCCTTGAAGAACACAGCATCTTGTAGAAGCAGATCTCACAAAAACAGCCATATGAGGCCCACCCAGGGCTCTTTAAGCCCAGGACCAAGTGTTTCCTACAGAGGCCATGAGAAGATGCCTAGAGAAGACCAAGAACAGGGCAAACACAATACGTTTCCCATGAGCACTTTCTTCTAAAGTAGATGCAGCTTCTATGTTATTTAGTAAACCTCAGTGGATCTTTCACATTTTTATCTAGCCTAAACATCAAACAACAGGTTTTCAAATATTTTCAAAATTGAAAATCCAATTTTCAGCCTGCCTCTCACTTCAGAAAAAAAAAAATTTCTTTTCAGATATGGACCTACCTGCAATAGGAAGACAATGAGGGAATGAAAAAAGCTTTTGAATTAGTGGATGAAAGGGTTATAGGTGAATAAAAATCTATCCCCTGTTCTGACCCTAGCAGTTGGTTATTTACATAATATGGCTCCATATCACACTTTTTTTGCTTTATAAATTGGGTACCCTGGACATGAGCTTTCTGCAGAAGACAATGGAAATTACAGTTATGAAAAACTCCTTTTTAAAAATAACAGAAATGTTTTAGAAGAGTAGAGTAAGTCAAACGCGAGCATAATTTAGTCTCGTAATTATCTCGTAATTAGGTTGAAAACATCATCCATTTGGGACCGGCAGAGCACCAAACTCAGAATCTCCCTAGAACAGGGAGGAGGAAGAAAACGAACAGCAGCAGTATTTGGAAGCTGAAAAGACTGTGATATCTCTACATTTCAATACAAATGTCAATCTACTCTCCCAGACAGTATTTCCAAATTATTACCTTCCTTGTGACCCTGAAGTATGCTGTTATCAGACTCATCAGCATCATTTTTAGAAGAACAATGGCTGTGTAAGTGGCGTAAGCCCGGAAGACTTCATTGTCAATTAACTGGGTCAATTTAGCCATTTCTCCCCTTCTCACTGACGACCTTTAAAAAAACATTAAAGTTAGTTAAAGCTAACATAGTTGCAACCCAACGTTCTGACAACAACGTTGTCTTAATAGCCTTGTTTTTTAGCATCACTGCAATGACAGCACAATTTTGCCACTGTGGAAAGTTTCTTTTTCAAACAAGTTGCCCCTTGTTTTTTTTTTTTCACAATAGCATAATATAATACCTTAAGATGATAAATTATACTATTTGGCTTCCATTATAACTGCTTATTAAACTGTCAAAGTACAAACTACCAAAATATTTAATGTAATTGCAGAAACAACACTTAGTCACCGAAATTAGTACTCTTTTGAAATAACACGAGGAGTTAGACCAATTTTAGACCAAATCGTTTGAATGAGCAAATTTCCTTAAGTAGTTACCAGGATAGAAGGAGTGTGTGACAATACTATGAACACTACAGTATGTGAAGAGGAAAATTAGTATTGCCTACTCTTTTTTTTGAGTAAAATGACACAATTATAATTGCACTTCAGCTTTCAAACTAACCAGTATCTTCCTACCCAGCAGTAACTTGTGATCAAACTGAGTTTGAACATGCATTTTTCCCCTTTGAGACCTTGTTCTTAAAAATTGCTTTTAGCATGACTCACGGGCAAAGATTAAGTTGTAATGACAAAAAGGAGAGGACTATTTCTGCTTTTATCATGGGAGGTTTAAACTAATGAAGTCTCTTTCCAATGAGACCGTACCAAACCCACAATCCTATGGAGGCGGTACCTTTTATCAACAGCAGAAAGTTAAGAGGTGCTGGGGAGTGAATGCATGTGAAAAAAAAAGCACATCCCCGTGCACACTCAATTTTTGCTCTGCACAGAACCAGGCTTTTGCCTTACCAAGTGCTTCAACCATGCACTTAGTGACCAGGAATCCACTAAACTAGGATGTCTTAACTTCCCTAGAGACAGAAATAAATGAATTTTTTTGTTACAGCTAACTTACTTCCTGTGGTATAATTTTAACAATAGTAATAAAAATGCTAATCGTCACTTGATTTCAGTTTTAACAATCTCTCATCTTGCTTTCAGTACAGTCAGCTATTGCCAAACAAGGGGAAGTTGATGAGCAAAGAGCACTATACAAGACTTGCTCTGAAGGCACATCCTCAGTGAGGAAGTGGGCAGGAAGGAGGTAAGCAGCTGTTTGCTCAGTGAAAACAAATCTAGCCTTGCCTGGACCTGTCTGCTGTGGTGATGGGATTTTGCTCCCTCTTTTATCCTTTCTAAAACAGTGCTTGGGTCACTGGGTCTAGCACAGGGGTCTACGGACCACGGTAAATTAATCCAGTGTAATTCTGCCTCCTCTCACATTACAGTCCAGTTCAAGATAAACAGAGACTTGGAGAAGACTTTTCTCAGAAATGGACAGTAATTGTTTCTGTCCGTTTTAACAAAATTGTTAACATGTTTTAACAGAACTGTCCCGCTACTTTTAACTTTGTATCACAGCAAAAAGCACAGACTGTTTCACACAACAAAAATAAAGTAAATCCACGGCGTCAGAACATCTTTCCCTAAGCTACGCTGAAAATACATCCAATAATGATGCAGAGGGACACTGTTCACCAGCACCTTTGGCGCTCCACCACATTTATCCATCTTCCCTCGCTGCACGGTGCCCCTCCGAGCTCCCAGAATGCCCAGGACCTGCCTTCAGTACAAAATGGAAGGGCACCGAAAAACTCGGGATTTCAGCACCAGCAGAAATGCAAAAACAAACCCCAAATACGCAAACAGCGCAGGGTTTTAAGGGATTTGCTCATTACGGTTACAAACAGCCTGATCTACACGGGTAATAAGAACAGTGATATGTCTCTGGGAGCCCTCTGTGCCGGCTCCGAGCAGCGGCTGGGCACTGACGCTCCCGCCGCCCCCGCCCCG